>CM068386.1:46594895-47038812 GCA_034770075.1 Aralia elata | reverse complement strand
TAATCGAGTTTGGAATCCAGTTTGCTATATTAGAATCCAGTTTGCTGGATTGCCATCTAGTTTGCTGAATTTGGAATCCAGTTTGTTGGATTGGATATTTAACCTATGGGACCATAAAGAAAGTTTGATATAATGAAAGACTTAGTGTTAATTCGTAAAGTAGTGGTGTAGACACCCAAATTTTGCACTTCGTATACTAACCCTGACAGGAGGGCAAATTCGTCCATTGAGCCGACCTATGAGAGCGAAGGATGGGCGCAAGTACCGCAACACTCCGACGCCACCACCTGCGACGATTTACAACCGAAAACCGACAGCGACAAACGAAGGCTATCCGAAATGAGCCATTTCCCCGGAATGATGTGGCACGTCTCCCAGTTAAATTTCCCGGACTTTACACAATACGAGACCTTTGTCGCACGGAGAACCGACGTTCCACGACACGAGAATCGAGGCATTGAGCACGAAAATCGAGAAAGTCAAAGCCAACCAGCCGCGGACTTTGATCTGCGGCCAATGAGTGCGCCTTTTGAAAACACGGAACTTGAAACACGGAAACCGAAAATCAGCTGAGTGGAGGGGCGGCGGCCAGCCGCAGATCCATCTGCGGCTGGCTCTGGCCAGCCTATTTCAGCTCATCCCTCACTCAGTATACAGGAGGTCGGAAGAAAAAAAAGAGGAGGCAGCAGCAGCTCGGGAAAAGAGGAAGAAATAGGAAGAAATTGCAAGAAAATAGAGAGAAAAGAGAGGAAAAAAGTGAGGAATTATATATTTTGTGTAAGATTATATATCCTATACCTTCTACTCTATTCAATATACAAATTCATACACATTGTGAGGATTATTTGCAAGGTGAAAAGACCATTTCTATAGCAATTTTGATATATCATTTTGTTAATCTTTTTGTCAATTGGGTTATGTGAAATGTAATTTTTCTTATATATTGTTATGGATACATGGATTAGGGACCATTAGTGAAGGTTCCCACGGAACGAAATGCTTCCTAATGACCCGAGGATGTCCATTTAGCGAATTAATTTAGCTTGTTATGATGATTTATTGGGCCTAATTTGTTTAGATTGCCATTTTAGGATATTGTGTTTGTTTGGCCATTTTGGATGTGAGCCTAGGAATGCGACCCCGTGGTCCAAATCCGATGATGGACATCTTTTTATATAAGTAGCAGGAGCGGTGTAGTTTTCATTTGTAAGTATGTAATCGTCGGGCCTTAAAGCGATGCCAAGGCGAGAATCGTGTTTAAGGCCCCGTCATAGTGAAAATATGTGATTGTGGGCGTTCTGGATTATTTTAATGGCTTACATGCCCGTGAATAATCCCCTACGCGTTATAATGTTGGATTTGAATTGCAACACCAAAAAGGATTTCAAAGCTAAGCGATAAAGATCTTCATAAAATCAATCAAACTAGGTTAGTAGCATCACGAAGATAAGAAATTGGGGGTGCTAAGGAATGTTGATTTCTATCTTAACGAGAAGGCAAAAGAAAGAAATCGTTTTCAAACATCACAAAAATGGTTTTATAAAAATAAATAATGTTTTATTAAATCCTTGTGCATAGGGTTAAAGAGATCCTAGAGGTTGCCCATCATTTGAGTTATGAAAGCAACGTATAGATCTCGATTCTTATTTTGACAAAGGTTTAGAAAACTCTTGTTTTGCCAAAACGACACCTAATGCAATCTCACAGTTTTGACAATTAAAATCAAACATTTTCTCATAAAGCTTTCTCGTATAAACCGAAGGACATTCTAAAGCATTCCCAAAAAGAAAAACATGACTTTTCCGAAAACCCAATTGGTTTCTTCATGCAAACTAACCACCACATTTACATAGGCACACACACACACACGCATACATACACATTTCATGAATTAAAGGATAGGAAAGTATCAAGATTGCGGTAACCGTGTTTCACGGAAGTCGGGGGGTGCCTAACACCTTCCCCTCGCTTAAGCAAGCCCCCGAACTCTATGAATCTCGGTTTGCAGACCAATTAATTCGGAGTCGCATATGAGCCAGCGATTTATAAAAAACGAAAACTCGGATGAGTTGGTACATCCATTTCAAATATACCAACTGGCGACTCTGGTTAATTGGCTCATCATAAAAAACGATCTTTCAAAACCCCGTCGACATTTATGCCGACCTTTTCCAAAATCATCTAATGAGAAGGCTAAAATTGGAAAGGGTAAAAAAAACACCTTAACGGAGGCGATTCCCTCCCGGCGTCGACAGCTGGCGACTCTGCTGGGGATCATTAGAGGGCTTAAGCCGCGTTCAAATCTTGATGCTATCCTATCCTTTAAAAAATTCATGAATATGTGTGTGCATGCGATATTTTGATTTTTTACTTTTGTTGTGTGAATGTGTGTTTTGTCTAAAAAATGAATGATTGAATGGAATTGCTTTACTTTAAAGTAATCATTTGCATACGGTGAGGACGATGAATGTGAATGTATGATGAGAGAGTACCTCCTCCTGAGGCGAACCTGTCGGTTGCTTATTACTGGACTCGAAGGGGCTGCTCCCCGGAGATGGCTCAGGAAATGCACCACCCAAATCCGCTCCAATCGAAAGGACTCAGACGAGTAGATTGCGAAGATTTGGGGACCTTCATGCCAAAAAGCCCGCGAGAGTAACCTTAGGATAGGTCAACCTCCGATTAACCCAGCGCAGGAAAAGTCTCTTCATGCCTTTTTACTTTCGCGCGTATAAATGTCATAGTCCCATTCAGTATTTATATATGCCTCCCCTCTTGTCAAAAGAGATTACTAACCTATATGTTTTGCAGGGACCAGCTGGGGAAGCATAATAAAGTCGTGTCTAGCATTTATTATTGCAATAAGGGGTCGCTAACATGTTGTTTTGCAGAGAAAGATTAAAAAACCCCAAAAAAAGAAAACACAAAAATTACCGTTTTAGCATGCATCCACATCTTTCATTTCCCAAAGATTAAACTCCAAACCATTTTTTTTCTGCAGGATTGCTCCTCAGACGCGTTCGCAATCTAAGAGAGCCCAGGACTCTACATCTGAGATGGCTGATCTTCCACCTACTAATCCTGGTTCCATATCTCGTGAGGAATTTGATGATTTTAAGAAACAGATGTTGGAAATGGCCATGATGCTAAAGGACCAATTGCTACCTAGACAGGATCCACCTAAAGAGGATCCACCCCAACCTAAGGGCGAGCCAGTCGTCCCAAAGGCCATTCCTATACCTAACAGGACAGTAATCACGATTTCAGAGGAGGGAGATACTGATGACCTTCGAAGGAAGATGAAGCAGATGGAAGAGACCATCCAATCTCTAAAAGGCATAGGTTCCCTAGGCAGGGTTAATTATTCAGATCTATGTGTCTTCCCCGGAACCAGATATCCGGAGAAGTTTAAAATCCCCGAATTTGAGAAATACAATGGGAAGGGGGATCCTTATACACATCTGAAAATATACATTGGGGAGCTTGGATCTTATGCAGAAGACGAGGGTCTAAGGATGCAACTGTTCCAAAAGAGCCTGACGGAAGAAGAGAGAATCTGGTATGCCCGTCTTGATAATGCCCGGATCCACAATTGGGAGGAGTTGGCCCACACCTTCTTAACACAGTATAGCTTCCAGGCACAAATGGCCCCTGATAGATATCAAATGACGAAAATTAAGAAGCAACCGAAGGAATCTTTCAGGGATTATGCACAACGATGGAGGGGTATGGCTGCACAGGTGAATCCCCCAATGAGCGAGTCGGAGATGGTGATGACCTTCGTGGATATTCAAGAGGCACCTTATTATGAGCGGGTTATATCGGGGATTGGACGACCTTTTGCCGAGATGATTAAACACGGAGAAATGGTGGACATGGGTTAAAGTCTGGCAAGATTCGGGATTTCACGGCTTTGGAAACAGCTACAGAGCAAATCCAGAGCGGAAACTATGACAGCACTTCCCGTAGGGTCCAAAAGAAAAAGGAAGAAGATGTTTCCCTCATCCTGCAGGGATCATCTAGAAAGGCAGAAAATAATCCTCTAGTACAGGTGCAGAGAGTGGGGCCATCCCGACAGCCTAACTTCACTGATCAGAGGGCGGATGGGCGAAGGAGATTCGAGACCTCGAAAAATCGAGTATTCACCCCACTCGGGGATCCTCTTGAGCGGGTGTTGGCAGTATTGATAGCCCAGAGGAAAATAGTCGATTTGGCACCCCCGAGTGACCCGAATGGAAGAAGGTTTGACCCAAGCAAGAAATGCGCATACCATTCAGGTTCCCCGGGTCATGATACGCAAGAATGTTGGACGCTGAAGCACAGAATTCATAATTTGATTGATAGTGGGGAAATTATGGTGGAACGGCCAGACTCCCCAAATGTTAAAGTCAATCCCCTGCCTAGGCATGATGGAGGGGGGGTCAATGTGGCGGAAGCCAGTGAAGCCGAGGGGCCGCCAAGGCTGAATTATGTAAAGAAAATTGATGAAATGATCAGCATGATAAGTGATCATGAGAGTACACGAGGAGCGCCAATTAGGTTGGCAGGTGTAAGCAGAAATATCATAGAGGGGCCTGTCAAGTTATCGGCTCCGAAAATCCTCACCCTTACGGCGAGACCGCAAATCCCTGTCAACAGTCTGAAAATGGTACCATGGAATTACGGGGGAGTGTCAGAGGAAATGACCAGTTGTGCTTCTGTAACAACAAAGGGGAATCCCTTATATCTTCCTGGACGAGTCCTTGAGAGCAAAACAAAGAAAAATGAAGAGATATCCGAGGAGAAAGCCATGGAATTCTTGAGAAAGATGGATCATCCGGAAGCAAGAGGGATCCAGATATTAAGCGAGGAGTCGACCCTGACATCAATCATGGATTTGGTGTTATCGTCCAATGATCACTGCAAAATTCTGGCGAAAGTCCTGGAGGAGGCATACGTTCCCAAAGAAATTAGCAAGGAAGGTTTCGGCCATCTGGTGGACCATCTGTTGGAGAGTGATGTAATATCGTTCATAGATGATGATATCCCTAAAAAAGGAAGGGGGCATCGAAAACCATTGCATATTGCGGTAATCTCCTCAGGTTATATTATGAATGGGGTGCTGATTGATGGGGGATCAACATTAAATATCTGTCCCCTCAGTACATTGCAAAAGATGAACATCAATCCTAAGCGCCTACGGGCCAATCATGTGGTGGTACGAGCCTTCGACGGATCCCGGAGGGATACCATTGGGGAGATAGAATTGCCGGTGGAAATAGGACCTTGTACTTTTGATATCTCTTTCCAAGTCCTAGACATTGCGGCAAGTTATAACCTGTTAATGGGGAGGCCGTGGATCCACATGGCCGGGGCAGTGGAACTTATCATCGACGGGAATCTGGTGACGATCTCGGCAGAGTGTGATGACCCTTCTCCTTCCAAGAATGGCCTGCCTGTGATTAATGTGGACGAGTCGGCGACACCTGCCAGTTTGCAGGCGCTGGAAATCAGCACTCCCCACTACAGATGCCTGGGGGCTCCAGCCATGAAACCTAAGGTCTCTCCAGAACTTACCTTTGTTGCAAAAGAGATGATGGAAATGAAATTTCAACCTGGACAAGGGTTAGGAAAGAGCAGTCAAGGAATCACCGAACCCATTCAACTACCCCATCAGATAGGCAAAGCAGGGTTGGGATATCATGAAGGCGCAGCACGGAGACACCGTCAAGGCGCGACCCTGACTCGACTGGTTGGAAATTCGATGACCAAGGTCCACAATGAAGGATGGACTGACAAGCCCGTGATTGGGACAGGGGGTGAAGAATTGACCCCCACAAGTGATGAGTCGACCAAGAGGGAAAGTTTCCTACAGGAGGTCGCGCAAAAGTTCGAAACCAGGTGCTATATCCCCGGACAGTTAACAAGCAATGGAGAGGGGAATGATGTTGCCACGCCATTGGGAGCCCAACAAGGTGTGCCTGTCATCGATTGGGCGGGGCTAATTATTCCTGAAGAAGGTAGGAAGAGGGACTCAGGCGATGTGGCCGTGGTCATCGGGGAAGTTTCCGATGTGAAGCCACCTTTCATCTAGCGCATTCCGTCTGATATGACCATCGACAACTGGACAATGGAACCAGTGATATCCAAACAAGGGTAAAACCCGACATCAGGGTGGTAGACCCTAGAGGATGGGAGGATGAAGAAGTTCATTTTTTTTGTTTTGTATTTTGCATAATTATGTCGTTTCGTCATGTTATCTGAAAATGTGATCGTTGTGAAAAATGACTTATATATGACAAATATTTTATTTCATGTCAGGTGTACCAATTTGAGTATTCCTTGCCTAACAAACGGTCTTTCAAATTTGAATGATGACTATGATTTTGATATTGAGCTGGATTTCGATTTGATGGGCATTGAGCAAGACGAGACAGATTACGACGACGCGCCTGACGAGATCAAAGGATGGGTCAAGGATAAACCCAAACCCAACTTAGACCAAACCATCACCATAGATATCGGAGCCCCTGACAAACCCAAAGAACTCAAGATAGGGACAGACCTTACCCCTATCCAGAAAGCAGAAATAACTGAGTTGCTGAGCCAATATGAGGATGTTTTTGCCTGGTCTCATGAGGACATGATCGGATTATCCACAGAAATTGTGGTACACCGGTTGCCCATCAAGGAGGGTTTCAGGCCTGTCAAACAGAAACTAAGAAAGTTGAAACCGGAGTGGAGCTTGAAAGTGAAGGAAGAGATCATCAAACAGTTCAGGGCTGGAATCATTATGGTGTCCACTTACCCAGAATGGTTGTCTAATGTAGTCCCAGTGGCTAAGCCTGGAGGGAAGGTGAGGGTATGTGTCGACTATAGAGATCTAAACAAGGCCAGTCTGAAGGATAACTTCCCAGTGCCTTTCATACACATCTTGGTGGATAACACAGCCCAGTACGAGATGTATTCTTTGGTTGATTGCTTTGCGGGGTATTATCAGATAATGGTGGCGGAAGAAGATCGGGAAAAGACCGCTTTTATCACCCCTTGGGGCACCTTCTGCTATAGACGATTGGCTTTCGGTCTCACGAATGCGGGGGCTACTTATCAGAGAGCCATGATGGCCCTGTTCCACGACATGATGCACAAGGAGATAGAGGTCTACGTGGATGACATTATCGTAAAATCAATGGTAGAATCTGATCATATAACCCATCTCAAAAAGCTATTCGATCGACTCAGAAAATATAATTTGAAGCTCAATCCGGCAAAGTGTGCTTTCGGAGTACAGTCGGGCAAGCTCTTGGGATTCCTGGTTAGTGATCGGGGCATTGAGTTGGATCCGGCGAAGATTAAGGCCATTGTGGATATGTCGGCACCTCACACTAAGAAGGAAATAAGAGGATTCCTTGGAAGAATAAACTTCATCAGCCGTTTCATATCCCACTTGATGACTACATGCGAGCCGATTTTCAAACTATTAAGGAAGGATGCTTCCCAAGAGTGGAATGGGCAATGTCAGAAAGCCTTTCAGACCATTAAAAAGCAGCTGACAAAGGCACCAGTGCTGGTACCCCCGAAAGATGGGATCCCTATGTTTATGTATATATCGGTCAATGCCATTGCGATGGGATGTATGTTGGGACAGAAGAATGAAGTAGGTAAAGAGCAGGCCATCTATTACCTCAGCAAGAGATTTAGCCGATGTGAACAGAATTACACTCCCATCGAGAAGACCTGTTGTGCTTTGGCTTGGGCTGCAGGGAGATTACAACACTACCTCCATGGGCATACTACGTACCTGATATCGAGAATGGATCCCCTGAAATATATATTTGAAAGGCCCATGCTGAACTGTCGACTATCAAGATGGCAGTTAATCTTACAGCAGTTCGACATTGTATACGTAACTCAGAAAGCCATGAAAGGTCAGGGAATTGTAGATCAGTTGGCAGAAACGCCAGCAGGGGGGATGGAGCCTTTAGAAACTCCTTTGCCGGGCGAAGATGTATTTTGGGTATTACACACGAAATGTGATGACGAGGGGCAGTTCTGGAAATTATATTTCGATGGTGCCATGAATGCTGAGCGGCAGGAGCCGGAGCAATCCTGGTCTCTATCACCGGAGAGCAATACCCTGTGGCCACTAAATTGCAGTTTAGCAATTCGAACAACACAGCTGAGTACGAAGGATGTATATTGGGACTCCGTTTTGCCCGCGATATGGGAGTGAAAAGACTAGCGGTATTCGGGGATTCAAAACTGGTAATCAGACAGGCGATCGGGGTGTACAACACTAAAGAGCTCCGGTTACTTCCATACCATCGTTGTGTTATCCAATTGATGCGAGAATTCGAAGATATCGCTTTCCGACATATTCCCCGGGGACGAAATGATTTTGCTGATGCATTGGCAACGCTGGCTTCCTTAATCCATATAATCAAAAGAAAAGATGTTCCACAGATTGAAATAGCGGTACGGAATGCCCCAGCATATGAGGAACATGTGGCAGTATTATCGAAGGAGGTGGATATGCCAAGGCAGCCTTGGTATCACGACATAAGGGAGTACCTGAGGGATAGATCCATTCCCGACCAGGCAAGCCGAGCTGAGAGGATGAGAATTCAAAAGATGGCAATGAAGTTTTACCTGAGTGGGGATTCACTCTACAAGAGGGATGCTGGTTTGGGACTGTTGCAATGCGTAGATGAGACGCAGGCCCAAAAGATTATAAACGAAATACATGGTAGAGTGTGTGGGCCACACATGAGTGGACCGATGCTGGCCAAAAAGATCTTGAGAACGGGGCATTACTGGTTAACACTGAAAGCCGACTGCGATGATCATGTCAAACGGTGTTACCAATGCCAGGCGCACGGTAATGTGATCCATACGCCTCCCAACGAACTGCACTGCATGACCTCCCCTTGGCCCTTCTCAATGTGGGGAATGGATGTAATCGGACCAATAGAGCCCAAAGCAAGCAACGGAAACCGATTCATTTTCGTCATGATCGATTACTTCACTAAGTGGGTAGAAGCAGCTTCTTTCCCCAAAGTAACTCAGGAGATCATCGTCGGTTTCATCAGGAATAATGTCATTTATCGATACGGGCAACCTGAGGTTTTGGTCTCCGATAATGCCAAGAATTTAAACAACGCCCTCATGAAGGGATTATGCGACCAGTTTAAGATCAAACACCTCAATTCTGTCATTTATCGTCCTAAGATGAATGGGGCAGTGGAGGCTGCAAATAAGAATATCAAGAAGATCATGGCGAAAATGTCTGCTAATCATCGGGGATGGCCGGATCTGCTACCCCTCACCCTGCTGGCATACAGAACGTCAACGCGTACTTCTACTGGGGCAACCCCTTACGCTTTGGTATATGGAATGGAGGTTGTTCTGCCAGTGGAGGTTGAGATGGCGTCCCTCAGAATATTGATCGATGCTCAGATAAGCGAGGAGGATTGGATGCAAAGTCGATACGACCAATTGGCCCTAATTGATGAAAGGAGGGTGGCTGATGTTTGGCACGGTCAGTTATATCAACAAAGGATCTCTCGATCATACGACAAAAGGATAAGACCTCGGAAGTTCAAGGAAAATGACCTAGTGCTAAAAAGAGTCATGCCTTTTCAAGACGAAGCCAAAGGGAAGTTTTCCCCGAACTGGGAAGGACCTTTTGTGATTAAGAAAGTGCTATCCGGAGGAGCCCTCATATTGCAAGAAATGGATGGTGAGGTATTTCCACAGCCCATCAATTCCGACTCGGTGAAGCGGTTCTACGCTTGAATCATCAGTTTCTCCTTTTTCTTTGAGGAACGAACTACGTAGGACCTGATCTCCCAACTTGTGGGGGTATGTAGGCAGCCATCATGGCACGGTCCGATTCCTTAAAAATAATACTTTCTCTAATCAAAACCAATTCCCGACAGCCAGATAAACCTTTCTACACCCTCGAAACCTCCCCGAAACCAGCCGCCTAATCAGACTCATCTCAATGACATAACCCTAACCCGACCAAACAGTTAGCCAAAATCTAAGACTCAGTCCGATGAGATCAACAGGGGTGCGGCGATATCTGTCAAATCTCCCTCAAGACTTGAGAAGAGAAAGAAAGCAAAATGTCAAAATCATGGTTAGCTGGATAAAATGAGGATCCTATGAAAGGCAACGATACGACAAAAAGGGAAAATGACTAAATTTAAATGCATGTCTGTATATATAAGTCATTTTGTTACAAGATTTCTCTTTCGATAACCGATGAAACTGACATAGTCTATGCAGGAAATAAAATAATCTACAAGTCTGAAACTAGCTGAAGCAGGACGGATAAAGTGGTGGATAGATCTGAAGCATCAAAATCCCCTGCAATCTGCTGCCCCATCATGTCGATACGATCCAATAAAGCAGTGGCTCGGCTGACAGTCTCAGAATGAACATCTATAACTACCCTGGTCTGAAATACAATGGCGTCTCTATCGGCAAGGGCAGCATCTCTAGCCAGAATGGCATCGTCTCTCTCAACAAGAGCGGCATCCCTCTCAGCCTCAGTAGCAATCAAGGCCAGGCGGAGTCGGGTATCCTCAGTAACCCGACTAGGGGCAGAATCAGCTGAGATGGAATAATCTGTGGTATCATCTGGGAAAATCATTCCAGAGTCATCAAAAGCCCCAGTCTGACTCACTCCAACAATATCCGAGTCTCCGCGCAACCATTGCACATAAGCGAATGTCTGGATGGGGCAACCGTCACTATACTCGGCAAGGATCCTGCGAGACCAAAGATCATATACCCGCAGTAGATCTCTCTCTGTCTGGGAGGATATAAGGAATCGGTAGGCGGCTGCGCCCGTGAAAGGGTGAAAATCCTGTGTCTGATCAAACTGTCCTGTAACCGCCAAGGGATGATAAGTCGTCACGCCTCTCAAGCCGGCAATAGGGATGAAATCCAGGTTGGGCACGTGAGTCAAGAAGCTCATAAAGGAGCAATAACCCAAATAGATCAGGAGATGAAAAGGATCCTCAATAACCGACAAGAATTCTACCCAGGAAGCCGCATCAGTACAGCTCACCGGACGAAACAAAAACTGCGTGGTTATGTCGTGGTTGAAGCAAAACCCACGGCGACAGAGATGACCGATGGGGCTGAGATGGCTCATAAACCACAAGTACAATAAAGTAGAGCTTCCTCTGAATACTCTGCCTCGGAAAGACTGGCAATATGAGGCTGACATGTAGGTATCCGCCAATATCATAGGAAGAATGGTGTGATCCTCCTGAAGGGCTCTAACGGCCGCGACAACTCGCATATCCAACTGATCGGGTCCGGCTGGCAAGTACAAAACTGAGATGACACAGGCCATCAAAATGTCTACTCTCAAAGCACCCCAGCGCTCCTCGGATACGGAAAAATCACCAGAAAATAGGTGAAAACTGTCAGGTGAGCCGAATCGGTCAATCAAAAAATGAAGAGGAACCAGATGGTCTGATGTGATCATCGATAGCAGAGCTGTCCTCCGCAACCTAGTGAAAGTCAAGAACTGACGGCGCATGGGACCAATTGTGACCCTGGCGCAAGGACCGTCCAAAGGCAAACCAGTAAAGCAGGCATACTCCTCGAGAGTAGGGGTCATCTCCACTGTCCCTAACCTGAACACCTGACGGGCAGGGGCCCAGTGGCCTAGAATACCATCTACAAAGCCTACTGGCACCTGAAAGGATAATAAGGATCGGAAATGTCCGAGAAGACCATCTGCAATAGCCCTGTCGCCCAGCGACAAACTGTCCAACCGACGAAAAAGTCTGCCAACCAACCCTGTGGGAGGACTGAGGTCCAAACGTGTCACGGCATCTGATGACGACATCTGTGAAAATAGTATCAAAAGACTATGCAGGGGTCATTCTCTATCCATAAATAAAAAGCATGCATCGTAAGTTAATAATAAAGCAAGTGAATTTCATAAAGATAAAAAACTGTGCATAAATGAATAGAAGAGTTCAATACATAGTGTATAAAAAAAATATAATAATATAAAAAATATATAATAATAAATCTAACAGGTTCAGGTACAAAGGGCCCTATCCTAGCCTGATCTAGTCAAAGGTGAGGTCATCTAAGAAGGCTGGATCCTCAAATTGATCCCCTGGAGTCGTCGAAATCGGAGGCCCGAAGTTCATGTCAGGGATATGTGGCTGCGCTGGGGCAGCAGACGAGCTCGGGCCTGTGTCAAAACCCGCACTGTCAGGATCATATGCATAGGCATCCTCTGGGGTCCGACCTAGCACCCGAAGATACAATGATAGCTGCTCCACCTGGCGGGTCAGAGTGGCAATCTGCTCAGCATGAGTGGGACTCCGAACGCAAGCAGCCCAATCGGTCATCATCACCGAGCCGGGGACCATATCTCCGAGAAAGAATGTGGCCCGGGTCTGAGGACCGATAGTGCGGGGCACCTACCAAATGCGAAAGGCCTCGCTCGTGCTGGGACCCGAAGAGAGTGTCTGGCCATCCTCCCCCGCAAGCATAATCTCCGAAGGCTGAGAATCCAACGGCCAGGAGGTAGTGAAGGGAAGGGAGTGCGGAATGCGGATCTCTCCAGTAACGCATCTGAATGCGCGCTCTCCCAGATACATCATCCAGCCCCCAACACTCTGCAAAGTAAGGCGGTGGGTGGAAAGTGCTAACTCCGGGCCGGAAGGATATCCATCGGTGAACCCCGCAGCCAGATGCTCAGAAAGATAGGGAGTCCAGACGACCTCCGCAGCGGTGATCAGCTCCAGTTGAATGCGGCAATGGGCAAAGCTGCCAGACACCGGGACCTCCTCCAGAGTGCTATGATGCCACCGACGACCCCTAGGGTAGGTATCCAGGCCGAGGGTCGTGACAGGCCTCAGGCATGGAAGACGCTCGTAGGCCCAAAACTGTAAACAGAAACAAGGCAAGGCATGAGTAACCGTCAAATGCAGAAAAGAGAAATGAAATGAAGGGAAGTACAGTAAGAAAAGAGGAAGAGAGGGCTCACCAGCAAGAAGTGGTAAAAGCCGAGCCAAGCATCTGTCTGTCCCTCCGAACGTAGACGAAGACCGTGGAGGAAATAAGCAAAGGTGAAGGACCCCCAGTCATAGTTGCCGATCCGGTCTACATCCCTGACAGCTCCGACGACGCTGAAATGAATGGTAGAGGAGTTGTTCCCTAAGAAACAACCCCTCATAATGGTCAGGAACAGACATCGGAGCAGTATATCACAAGTGGCTCGATCCGCTGGAAATGGCGTCGCATATATGCCTCCAACGGCGTCAACAGCCAAAGCTCCAGACCGAATGCTGCGGGCCTTAAAGACCCGGTCATCGGCAGCGAAACCCAGTAAAGCTCGGACCTCTGTTGGAGTAATATCAAGATCCAGAGGGACGCGGGATCCGGTGAACTCGACGCCCGTGATGTACCTCCAATCCTAGGGAGTCAGCACGACCTCACAGTCCAAAAGGTGAAGGGACTGGGTCTGGTGGAACCATCGCTCGGATAAAGCCCTCATATAACCCCAGGGGCACTGGCGGGGAATGATAGTGAAGAAATGACGAAAGCCCCAGGAATCCACCACCGCCCGGTAATCGCTATGCAGAGCTGTATAGAGGGAGTAAATATTAATCCAGTTACCCCTCGGCTGAGTAAACTCGGGCACCTATGGCAATCACTAATGGGTCAGTCCAGATACGAACGGAAATTGAGAATAAATTCAGAGTAGAATTGAATATACCTCATTAGCAACAAGAGATGCTGAGGGGTGACGACTGAGATCCCGACCCAGTAGATCGGGTATCTGCACAGAGGCGCCAGATAAGGCACGATGAGGAGATGAAGCTGGTGTGCTGGAGGATGGCCCCTCTACCGCAACGTCCGGAAGAACAGCCTCCGCAACATCGGGGTGATCAGGCCGGATGACAGCCTCTGCCAGTCTGCGAGCCTGGCGGGTCCGAGGTAAAGCGGGGACGGGTGCAACCCTACGGCGGCGAACGCCCGAGGTCCGATACGCGGTGGAGCTACTAGGAGCGTCAGGATCCATAGTTGGAATAGAACAGGCGAAGAGGAAGGTAAATTCTATTTTGAATTATGTCAATTTCCTATCCTCATCGTAGAATTAATGCAGCATGATGCATGTTTACTATATATGCATGAAAAAAAAAATCGGCAGAGTTTCGTCTATAAAATGGGCATCCCATGCATAGCCAAGCATGTTTTCAATTTAATCCAAGCCACAACAGGTCAAAATTGCATTTATATGGATAATTGCAACATAAAAAGGACCATAATGCATGATTTTCTTTCAAAAGAAACAACAGATATGTGGGACCGCATCGTGAGCATAAAATATGACTTTGGCAGTTGATACATAGCATATACATACTAATAATACATGGCATAGCATTTCAAAGCATACATTTGTATCTCTAAACGTGCAAAGTAGCAAATGTATAGCAAAACATTGACGAAATTGGAAAACAATCGGTCAAAGTGTTACCTGTAGCGCGTAGATCGATCTAACCGGAGCGGTTTTTGCGAGAAGATTGGAAAATTCGGCAAAAAGGACGTGCAAAGGTGTGAAAATCGTGTGGGGTACGAATGAAAGTGACAGATCTGGGAAGCGGCTGGCCGCTTAAAGCCCCGATCTTGGCCGCAGATCCATCTGCGGCTGGGCCCAGTGATTCCCCCCCTGTCCATTGCAAGCTTAATCGATTCTAAGGCCTGTTTGACTCATAATTGGGTAATAAAATGCAGGATTTTGATGAATCGGGCGTCGAACACGGCTTCTCAATTCGACGAGCGACCGGATACGAGACCCGGCACTCACAGGACAATCGACCGGATACGAGACCCGGCGATTACGAGATGGGTGATCGGATACGAGACCCGGCCCCGACAAGACGATCGACCGGATACGAGACCCGGCGATTACGAGATGGGTGACCGGATACGAGACCCGGCGATTACGAGACGATCGACCGGATACGAGACCCGGCGATTACGAGATGGGTGACCGGATACGAGACCCGGCCCCGACAAGACGATCGACCGGATACGAGACCCGGCGATTACGAGATGGGTGACCGGATACGAGACCCGGCCCTGACAAGACGATCGACCGGATACGAAACCCGGCGGTTACGAGATGGGTGACCGGATACGAGACCCGGTCCCGACAAGATAATCAACCGGATACGAGACCTGGTGATTACGAGATGGGTGACCGGATACGAGACCCGGCCCCGACAAGACAATCAACCGGATACGAGACCCGGCCCCGACAAGATGATCGACCAGATACGAGACCCGGCGATTACGAGATGGGTGACCGGATACGAGACCCGGCCCCGACAAGACGATCGACCGGATACGAGACCCGACAATTACGAGATGGGTGACCAGATACGAGACCCGGCCCCGACAAGACGATCGACCGGATACGAGACCCGGCGATTACGAGATGGGTGACCGGATACGAGACCCGGCCCCGACAAGACGATCGACCGGATACGAGACCCGACGATTACGAGATGGGTGACCGGATACGAGACCCGGCCCCGACGAGACAATCAACCGGATACGAGACCCGGTGATTACGAGATGGGTGACCGGATACGAGACCCAGCCCCGACGAGACGATCGACCGGACACGAGACCCGGTGATCACGAGATGGGTGACCGGATACGAGACCTGGCCCCGACAGGACAATCAACCGGATACGAGACCCGGTGATTACGAAACGAGCGACCGGATACGAGACCCGGCGTAGACGAGGCGATCAACCGGATACGAGACCCGGTGATCACGAGACTAACGACCGGGTACGAGACCCGGCGCAAACGAGACGATCGATTGGAAGACGAAACCCGACGACTAACAATGCGGTCAGGGATTGATGCATTAACACATTTACGAATGTTTTGCATGCCTTACATCTTGCGTTGCATCATAAGTTGCATGTGTTGCATCATGTATGTATGTCATTCTTGTGCACTGTCATTCATGCATCATTTATCCTGTTCATTTCATTTAACATTTCATAAACATGATAAAGAGGGGCAGCTGTAGACACCCAAATTTTGCACTTCGTATACTAACCCTGACAGGAGGGCAAATTCGTCCATTGAGCCGGCCTATGAGAGCGAAGGATGGGCGCAAGTACGAACACTCGACGCCACCGCGACGATTTACAACCGAAACCGACGCGACAATAAGGCTGTCCGAAATGAGCATTCCCGAATGATGTGGCACGTCTCCCAGTAATTCCCGGACTGCAAAATACGAGCCTGTCGGCGAGAACCGACGTCACGACACGAGAATCGAGGTGTATCACAAAAATCGAGAAAGTCAAGCCAGCCAGCCGCAGATTGATCTGCGGCCAATGAGTGCGCCTTTTGAAAACACGGAACTCGAAACACGGAAACCGAAAATCAGCTGAGTGGAGGGGCGGCGGCCAGCCGCAGATCCATCTGCGGCTGGCTCTGGCCAGCCTATTTCAGCTCATCCCTCACTCAGCATACAGGAGGTCGGAAGAAGAAAAAGAGGAGGCAGCAGCAGCTCGGGAAAAGAGGAAGAAATAGGAAGAAATTGCAAGAAAATAGAGAGAAAAGAGTGGAAAAAAGTGAGGAATTATATATTTTGTGTAAGATTATATATCCTATACCTTCTACTCTATTCAATATACAAATTCATACACATTGTGAGGATTATTTGCAAGGTGAAAAGACCATTTCTATAGCAATTTTGATATATCATTTTGTTAATCTTTTTGTCAATTGGGTTATGTGAAATGTAATTTTTCTTGTATATTGTTGTGGATACATGGATTAGGGACCATTAGTGAAGGTTCCCACGGAACAAAATGCTTCCTAATGACCCGAGGATGTCCATTTAGGGAATTAATTTAGCTTGTTATGATGATTTATTGGGCCTAGTTTGTTTAGATTGCCATTTTAGGATATTGTGTTTGTTTGGCCATTTTGGATGTGAGCCTAGGAATGCGACCCTGTGGTCCAAATCCGATGATGGACATCTTTTTATATAAGTAGTAGGAGCGATGTAGTTTTCATTTGTAAGTATGTAATCGTCGGGCCTTAAAGCGACGCCAAGGCGAGAATCGTGTTTAAGACCCCGTCATAGTGAAAATATGTGATTGTGGGCGTTCGGGGTTATTTTGATGGCTTACATGCCCGTGAATAATCCCCTACGCATTATAATGTTGGATTTGAATTGCAACACCAAAAAGGATTTCAAAGCTAAGCGATAAAGATCTTCATAAAATCAATCAAACTAGGTTAGTAGCATCACGAGGATAAGAAATTAGGGGTGCTAAGGAATGTTGATTTCTATCTTAACGAGAAGGCAAAAGAAAGAAATCGTTTTCAAACATCACAAAAATAGTTTTATAAAAATAAATAATGTTTTATTAAATCCTTGTGCATAGGGTTAAAGAGATCCTAGAGGTTGCCCATCATTTGAGTTATGAAAGCAACATATAGATCTCGATTCCTATTTTTACAAAGGTTTAGAAAACTCTTGTTTTGCCAAAACGACACCTAATGCAATCTCACAGTTTTGACAATTAAAATCAAACATTTTCTCATAAAGCTTTCTCGTATAAACCGAAGGACATTCTAAAGCATTCCAAAAAAGAAAAACACGACTTTTTCGAAAACCCAATTGGTTTCTTCATACAAACTCACCACCACATTTACATAGGCACACACACACACACGCATACATACACATTTCATGAATTAAAGGATAGAAAAGTATCAAGATTGCGGTAATCGTGTTTCACGGAAGTCGGGGGGTGCCTAACACCTTCCCCTCGCTTAAGCAAGCCCCCGAACTCTATGAATCTCGGTTTGCAGACCAATTAATACGGAGTCGCATATGAGCCAGCGATTTATAAAAAACGAAAACTCGGATGAGTTGGTACATCCATTTCAAATATACCAACTGGCGACTCTGGTTAATTGGCTCATCATAAAAAACGATCTTTCAAAACCCCGTCGACATTTATGCCGACCTTTTCCAAAATCATCTAATGAGAAGGCTAAAATTGGAAAGGGTAAAAAAAAATCTTAACGGAGGCGATTCCCTCCCGGCGTCGACAAGTGGTACAGTCGTACTCTTTAATGGTCGATGTATAGTATCTGGGCTAAACAATTCCTTCAAGGAGCGGAGGTATATACGAACTGGCAACCGATCTAACTCACTGTGAAAACAGTGTAGGCGAGACAGAAACTAGTTTGTTGGTTGTTTGTGGGAAACCACTTAGCATACTATATTGAACACTGTTAAAGACTCGATGAGTGCTAACTTTAGAATTGAATACGTATGGTGTTAATGTGTTATCTAATATTTGATTATGTGGTTGAATGTTAGATAATTTACTTGTAAAGAAGTGATATTTTAAGATATAATATGATTCGCTAATTGAGAGATCAATCTTATGACTGATAGGTCTTTCAAAAGAAGTCATATTAAATTACGTAGCAGTAGTCAATGACCAAGGCAAGTATCTTACCTTTTCATTTACTTTATGAATTGGATCTGTGTAAGCAAGTTTCTAACTTACACAACTTCTTTTATTGTGCAAGTATCTAAACCTTACGCACTACTTTCATTTTGTGCAAAAAGGTATATGTTATGCTAGTTCCTAACTCAACATGAGTTATCAATTTCAAAGCATGCTCGTGAATAATTATTGTTAATTATTCATATCCATAATGATCTTTGTTATTCATTTATGCAAGTATTCTTAAACTTTGTTCAAGCTATCTATTGATTTCAAGTGTCTCGATATTGTCTCATGTGATGCATTTATAATCAAAATTATTTTGTTCTTTGTGCAAGTGTCCTCACTTGTACAAATTGTTATGATTATTATAAATTCGAATTTCCTTCGATTTGTTCATTGTTAAAAGTATCTCATTACTGAATTGCTATGACTCATATTGAAAATTTGTATTCTAAGTTCGGTTATGCAAGTGTCCTCACTTGTATGAACTATTGTACATTATCACTTACCCTTAAATTCGAAATTCGTTGACAAGTTCTGATACATACTATTAAATTTCGGTATGTATACCTAGTTTAATGATTGTCTAAGCTATTTGACCAGCTAGACCTAGTTCGAAAAGCATTGTTAAACAGTAATTAGAGTTCTCTATTTATGAACTGTCTATTAGCCATGTCTCAGCTAATTGTATTCGGCTAGACTAATATTAAATTGATATCGCATGAAACGTTCTATTATTGGAACTAATTCGTTATTAAAGATATATGCCATTTGATTCGGCTAGATCAAAGTGTTATATTATGTTGAACTTAAAATATTTCTTTGAAAGCAATCCAAACCATATTGATGTGGTACGGACTCATGATGTAAGATTGAGATGAATAACCCTGAAAAATAAATCAGGGGAAACTTTATTGTCGGTAACCCGACCGCGCGCTATGTTTGAGAATTATGCATAATCTCGGGTACAATGAGGCTGATCCCCTTACGTACTTACAGAAGAGTAAAGTTTAGTTTTTATAGCTAACTTTTACTCTTGAGGTAGTCAGTAATAAAATAACTGATGATTCTTCTAGCAGTTCTTGATCCATTTGTGATCACTCAACATGAAATCTGAGAATAACCCTATGTATTTAATATTATCGCAAAATTGCTAATCCTTCATAATCAATTAAATATTATTGAATCTTCGAAAAAAATTTAACTCTTTCATTCTTGATGTATTACTCTGCATGAAATTCAAGAAAATTATTGTTACTTGAAATGACTTATTATTCAGTCATTTCAAAGAAATCTTAAAATGATTTGATATGTTGTTAAGAATAGTTTCAAATGACTTCACCACTATTGATTCGTGGTAGAAGTAGTCCTCAAAGGAAACATTTACTTCTTCAGCGTATTATTATAATTGTTATTACTTGCTGAGCAATTGAATGCTCATTCTTGCTTTGACTTAAATGTTTTCAGCTAAGTGTGATCGGCGAGAAGGCCCTGGCAAAGACAAGGGCAAAGGAAAGCTCAAGGATTAGGTTTCAAGGTGTTATCTATAATGATTAGTCTTTTGTATTGTAATCATATATATTATGTAACATGTAAAGAATGTAATTAAAGGTTGCCATACCTGGGGAATAGACAACTCTGATATAAATATTAAGTTTGTAATTTATTAAACAACTCAAAGAAATGGTATCGTGATGCACCAAGTACGGGTTTCAAGTACCCGGATTTGGGGGCGCCACAACACGCCCATTCGAATAGTCTAATACCCAATGGTTAACGTTAAGTATCATTATAAATCATAATAATCATGTTTTGAAAGTTAGAACATCAATGTACAGGGTCGGGGGCATTACGTGTGCAAACGCGCATGCCCGACGCCCTCCGATTGATCCCAATTACGCATCAGTCCTATAAATGGCTAATTTAGGCCATGATACAGACCTCAAATCGAACTACTTAAAGAACAAAAGTTGTAGGTCTACTCTTCCTCTTCCCGAATCATCTTGAATCATCTAATTTCGAGTTCGTATGCAAAAGTTATGGACATTTTACTACAGGAGGTCAAACCAGTCCACTCGGGCACGTCTGCGCCTGACACGTCTCCGGCGCAGCTGCACCCAATTTGGCCTTATGAACGGCGCAGCTGCACTATGCATACAGGCCACAATCTGCAGAATTCTCCAGACGCGAATTTTCGACCTCTTTCCACTCCGATCTCCATAACTTCTTCCATACACGTTCAAATTGGTTCATTTCGGACTCTATGGACTCCTAACTCATGGGGCTACAACATATCAAAAATTTAGAGCTACCCATTAAAATTAACATGATCAATTTATGAGCCAAAGTACAAAATAAAAACTCTATTTTCGTGTTCTTGGTGTTCTTCACCAAAATCAACCCCAAATCTTTGTTTTAACACCTTTTAACTCCATTCCAACTGGGTTATGAAGATAACCCATGGAACTACAATATTACTACAACAATTAACCCAAAAAATTAAACAATCAAGGCATTATAGTCCTCTAAATCGTCCAAATAGTTTTTTGTCCAAAAAGTCCAATGTTTCATCCTTTAAGCCAAGGTTCAGATCATTCATTGATTTTGTTCCACTTTGAGGTTATTAATAGCTTACAAGATGTCTTGGCAACAATTAAAATCACCCACAACCAACAATTACAACAACAATTGCAAGAAATGCTCAAACCCAATAATTTGAGTTCAAGAACACTAAAAACTCGAAAATTCAATTACAACTCAAATGGAATGGATTTTTTGTTGATTGTTTACCTTGCAAATTCCGTCTAGGAGCTAAGAAAATTGTTAGGCTTGGTTGGATTGAGTTCTTCCTCCTTGCTCCTCTTCTTCTTCTCCTCCCGTGTTCTATTGCTTCTTTGTTCTTCTTCTGTGTTCTTCTTCTCCTGCTGGGCTCTCTCTCTCTCTATCTCTGCTTGGGACTTGAAGGAGGAGCTGATGGGATTGGAAGAGAAAAATGGAATGGTTTGAATGATTTGGAAGAAGTGGAGTAATTTTGGGGGAAAATGGAAGTGGGTTGGGTGCTCAATGTGGCTTGCCGGCAACTCCCTCTACTCCCTCATTTGATTGGTCTAAATTGGTGAGTTGGTTCCCTCTTAGAGTAACAAGCCAAAATAAATACCCAAATACACCAAAAATATATCTGAAAGCTCCCACTTTTGTACCAAAACTGGTAAATAACTCTGCCCAAAATTAAAATAGGTATTCCCATAAATTATTGGGACGCATAAAAATAATTATGATGGGGTTTGTTGAAATATTCGGAACACCCATAATATACATTTCGGATACGGATAAAGTCACGTATCAGCTCAAACAAAATTTCCGACACTTGAAAAAATTATTCGTACGCAAACACGTATTTATGAAATTTATTAAAATCGAGAAAGACTCAAAAATATTATGGCGTGAATAGTGCCTCGGGAAACGTGTCCCGCAAATAGTGATTTTGTGATCTATTGCAAAAATCAATTATTCGCTCCTACGGTTCAACAACGCATAAAAATTCATACATTGACATCACCCAGGTTATAAAATAACCTTTAAACATGTCACATAAAAGAATAATATTTAATCCATTTAATAATATTAATAAACCCAAATTACAAGGGTATTCACGATCTGCGATCGTTGCTCTTCACGATTAACTCCCCATAATCATATACATCATCACACATATATCTCGCCCATAATTCGAGTTAGCGTCTTTACAACAATTAACTCGTTCAATATTATTAACCATCAACTATTTATTTAATCCAATAAATAGTACTCTAACGATATTTCTCGAAACCACCAAATTAGCTTATACGAACACTTTCATAGTTACTAATCATCACCTACACATAATCTAGGTTATACTATAACCTTTAAACTCTTAACACGTAATATTATTAATAAGAATTATTCTATATTAAATTCTTATTATAATTATTCTCGAAAATTCGGGTTGTCACAGCCACTCTACGAGTTCCAAGGTAGTGTGCAAACAAGCATGATCACAGACCTCTTATAGAGCAAGCGGATAACTCTACGATCATAAATAAAAGGCTATAACCCAGTTAATCGTAGAGTACGTAAGTGCCAAAAAGGATTGTAGACATCAGAGCACCTAAAATTAACTATCCCAAAATGAGCGACTGATTACTTAAATGAGCATACATGGGAAACCGATCTCAGTGGGGTTCAAACAACCATGCTTACTATAGCAAAAGTCAGCACACATGACTCCACTACCTTGGTATCAGTTAATGGAAGCTAACTCAGCCATCACTAGCAAACTTCGAGGAAGTAAAATATTCATTGGCATAATAAAGAAGTCTGTAGAAAGAAAATCTCCAACGAGAAGATTTGTAACGGGAAGTTCTCAACGGCATGATTCCTAACGGAAAGAGCACATAATATATATATATATATATATATATATATATATATATATATATATAGCAAACTGCATCAACCAAAAGAGTGGTGAACAGGAGCAAGAACACTAATTGGACATATCCACTGAAGCTTCACCTATGTATGCTGAAGCACCAAGAGGCTAAGATCAAGAGGGACTAGAGTTGAAAGTAAAATCAAGAAGAGCAACTCTGTGATCAATCATGAACACTGTGAGCTGACAAGATTAAGCACATAACGGGTTCTGTAAACAAGAAAACAGGTGTTCATGACTGCTAAGCTCAAGAATATATCAAGCTTATTTGAAGAGCTTAAGCAGTACATGAAGGGTGATCATCTACATCTGCTGAATACCTGAAGAAGGAGGGTATCAACGACCAACGTCAGCGGCATCCAGAAGATGATCACCAAAAACTGCTAAGTACCTAAAGATGAAGGAGATCAAAGTTTATCTTAGCAGCACAACCCAACAACTATCAATACACCAAGGAGGGACAGAGGATCCTTATCTTAAGTGACTAAAGCTTTAAGTCTGCTGGGCTTGGTGTTGGACGATTTAGCAATCGATAAACACACACGTGCAAGTATACACGGTCCATAAGTAATATAATGATAAGATATGAGTCAAACCCACAGGGAATTGTGACGAATAAATACCAAGTACCAATCGTATATCAATTTGATCTTGTTTAAACGATGAAGATTTGAGTTTTGTTGATTAGTCGAGTTCAAGAGACAAGTATTGAATACAATGCGGTAAAATATCAAGATAGAAAGATCTAAGATTATAATTTCCCCCAACACGTCAATTTAATTTCCTAACTCTCTCTTTTTAATTAGTTATTTATACAAATTGACAACCGAGAAATCAAAACTTTATGAGAGCCTATGTCGATGGTCAATCACGAATCTTCCTAATGCGGTGCATAGGTATATGTCTATCCTTTACACTATCAAGAAACCAATTTCAAGAATGATTAACAAGACACGTGTCACTAAAACTCATGAACCATCTTCTCAATTACCAACTTTTGCATAAGAAGTCATTAAGGCTAGATTCTCTATTGGTTGCATGCGGTAATTAGGTATATGTCTATCCCAACTACTATTAAGTTACCTATTTATGCGGATAATTAACAAGACATACGTCACTTAATCTAATTAATAACCCACAACAATCTTTAACTCTCACATGTTATCATAACTAGGTCTTAACCTATAATCCATTCTTCAAGTTCATATAGGTTCCCAAGGTAATTACGGGCCAAGTAATTATTGTAGAAAGCAAAGGTTATGATAATTAATTCACAAATGATTAACTAATATCAAAGAAAGAGAATTCAAATCAATTTAGGTGTTGGGTTCCATTGCAATCTTAGAATAGAAAGTTAGTTCATGATAGCTACAATACACATCAATTTTATTTCATCCATCATCAAATTCGAATTACAAAAGAGAGAATTTTCTAGAGATAAAATCATATTTGAGAGTATTCAGATGTTGCTCCCTTGGTGGTTGAAGATTTGTAGCTCTCCTCTTAAATATTGTAATTCTTGTTGACTGAGTTCCTTGGCTTGTGGCTTGATTCAGCTTGATTTGCCGCCTTTAGCACTGTTGTTTGATGTAATATATAGCCTCTCTATCTCTACATATCTGATATGAAGCTCAAAAGAGAATATATATAGCCTCCTTCAAGAAACCCTAGCCAAGCTCGGACAAAATGCAGCTCAGATCGCACTGAAAATATGTCAGATCACACTCAGGACGTCGTTGGTGCACCCGCACGGTGCCTGGCACGCGCTCGCCTAAGGCCTCGTTGGCACACGCTGGCTGCTGCATGCCAGCACGCTGACTGCCGACGCCCGCGCCACGCACCCGCACGCCCGTGCGCGCACCCGCGCCCGCGCCCGCGCCCTGGTCGCTGGCCGCCTGCCTGGCGCCTCGCCTGCTGCTCGCCTGGCGCTCGCTGTCGAGTCCCGTGCGCGCGCCCCCGCCCAGCGCCTGCCGATGCCCGTGTGTGTGCCCACGTGCGCGCCCATGCGACAGCGCCCAACACCCCGTGCCCAGCACCCCGCGCCCCGCGCCCAGCGCTTAGCCTAGCGCCCATCTGCTACCTAGTCACGGCCCGTGCACGCCTGTGCCTGCTTCCCTTACCTGCTGCTCGTGGCTTGGTCGATGCTGCACGCCGTGCACGTTTTCTAACGTCGTGCACACACAACTTCTAAATGTCATCAAATTAAACGTCGAGCATCACCAAACACTAATTTTCACCGTATTACCATTCGGACACGAATATCCAAGCACAGGCTTGCCCTCGTGGTTTGGCCGACGCCGAACGCCTTACACGCTCAACTTCTAAATTTCATCAAATTAAACACCGAGCTTGGCTAAACACTAATTTCCACTGTATTATCATTCAGGCACGGATATCCAAACTGTAAGAACCCGAATTTTTAGAAATTATTAAAATAAGAATTTAGTAAATAAAATTCTTACTATGTCATGTGTCGGATTCAAATTGGAACGTGTATGTGTTATATATATTTTGAATTCTTGTGGCTTGGTAAGAAGAAGCCAATTTATGTGAAGTTCTAAGAGATAACTAAGCTATTAAAGAAAGTAGGATTGAACTTGAAGTTTAATCGCTGAATTATGGAAGGAGGTAGTAATTAATTAAGTTGAAAATTATATTTTTGGATAATATGATTTGAATATTAAAGCCTTGTGTGGCAGTAACGTGATAGAAGAGGTTAACTCACTTTTATACAATGGTGAATTAATATATGTGTTTTGCATAAGGAAAACGAAACGTTTATATTAATTAAAATTGGAATTATTTTTATATTACTTAGCATGGTAATATATTTAATATTCTGAATAATGTTAATAAATTATGTAAGTGTTGAGAAGGGAAGAAAATCAATATATCTATGAATAAATATTGGATAGGAATTTATACACGACTAAATACACGGCTAAAGGTGTAGATGAGAGAAATTATTTTAAGGCAATTATTTATTAAGATAAATTCTAGCCTTGAATTATTTTATTTTATATGTACGACTTTATATGAGGTAATATGTATAATTACGTAATATGGTAAATATTTTAAGTCATATTTACTATATGTAAATGAATCGATATAAATAATTTATAATAGAAGAAAATAAAGTTATTATTTATTTTCTATATGTGATATAAGGACATGTGCCTTACAAATAGTTATTTCAATGAGACATAGATATTATAATGTATATAATATCTTGAGAAAATGAGTAAATTCTTTTATTATGATTAACACCTTTATTTTCATATATAAAGTGAAAATGTAGCAGAAACATTATATGTTTTTTTTATGATGGAATACATATTTTATACATTGATATGTACATTTTTGTGATTGGCCAAGAGGATTAAATTTATAAAGCTAAGTTATTTTACTAAATAACTTAGTAACCATAATTTTATAATCAATAATGTGAATTTATATGTATATATATATATATGTATATATGTATGAGTGTCTCGAAACGTAATAATTCAATCTAAATTGAATTAATGGCAAGGGAATAAATGATTGATATTAATTAATCATTGTGGTACTTATGTGTGATTAAAATAATAGGTGTGATAATGGGTTGGGAGTACCCGACTGAATTATATTTAGCTCAATTAAAATATTATTTGAACTAACCCATTATCCTTGAAATGCATAATTATACGTATTGGTGTATATTTAAATTATGAGTATACTATTTACGTGTGGATGTATATATATGTAGGTGTGTGTACATGTGCCCATAACTTATTTTAATGTAGTAATGATAAGTCATTATAATTGATTTAATAAGCCCAAAAGGAATTAACTTTAGTAGAATGGGGACCATTTTACTAATGAGTAAGGAATAAATAGAGCTTGTCCCAAATTCATTGTCCCAAATTCATTGTCCCAAATAATTATCAGCCGTGTATAGGTCAGTGGCCTACCCCTATATTCCTCAAACTCATTAATGGCTAGTTAGAGGTAATGATGAAGAGAGGAATGGAGGAAGAGGGAGTTGGTGACCAACTCTTCAATACCCAATGGTTTCTTCCTTCTTCCAATGGTTTGATCTTTAGGGCAAAACCCAAAAATTGGCCTATCCTACTTCTATGTTGTTAAGTTTTCAAAAAGGCTAGCAAGGAGGGAGATGATGGCTATGGAGATGATGAGGGAGGGGAGTGGTTGTAATAGTGACATTCCACCAACTCTCTCATACCCAATGGTCTCTTTTTCTTCCTCTTGATTTAATTCATTGTGCAAAGCCATGAATTGGGTAATAATTTTTCTATAAATTAGAAGCTCCCCTTCTCCATTGAATTTGCTAAATTCTCTGTAGGATTTTTGTAATGATCGTGAATTTTTAAACTCCATTATTAATTAAATATAAATTTTAATGATTAATGAGTTAGCTTTATATGTTTATTTAAAATTTGTGTGATTAATTGGTTATGTGAATATCTGACTTCGCGTAGTTGCCAAGATTTATTAAAGGGTGTCACTAATGGGTTAATTAAATTAGTGGACTAGCCCTAAGGTTTAATATCAAAAGAATTGATAAATTTGTCTAGTAATTAAATATTCAAATTATTTGAATATAGTGGAGGAATTTAATTTGCATAGATTAATTTATATAATTAATATGAGCAATATTAATATTAATATTAATATTAATATTTAATAGTCCATTTAGTAATTTAATAGTAACTGACTAGATTAATTATTTAATGTATTAATTTAATTTGATCACAAATTGGATAATAAATGTATACTAGAGTAATTGGGTTATATTGTATGGTTTATTTAATTAACTAAGTAGCAATAAGTTGGGACACAAATTATGGGACAAATTCCCTTCATCAGTCGTGTCTGGTATAAGAGAGAGAGAAAGGAAATTCAAATCAAAGCTAGTAAATAGTGGAGTCCCATCTTCTTTTCCTCAGTCGCGCCTAGCCTATTGCTATTGCTTGTATCAGTTGGTGAAATGATGACTGAGGGAGTGGGGTGAATTGATTAGTTCCATTGTCCAACATCTTCTTCTTCTTCACGTTGGTTAACCAAATTGGACCAAAGCATTGTCTGTGTAATGAATTTTCTATAAATTGGAACCAATTCTTCAGAATTCCAGTTACTAAGCTCTTGTTAAAATCATATATAGAGAGTGTGAGTATTGTTGAGAGGTGTTAGTATTCCGCAATTAAGCATTTAAGGAGCATCAATCTAGCATCAAGAAGGTACATTGTGTTCTTAATTTCTTGGTTGTTAAATTCTAAGAAATCCATGGTTCTTGCTAAGTAGTTTGATAATTGATACCATTATGTTATCTGGGTTGTATATGGCTGTTATGAACCCTTTGGTTGGTCTGAATTGAGTTTTGAAAGGTTAGGCCAAATAAATTCTCGGATTCTGTAGAAGCAGAGTCGAACTTGAACCAGTACAGGAGTGGCGCGGTCGCGCCACTCCCATGGCTAAAAATCGCGCGGCCGCACAGGCTGCCAGTTTTAGCTACTGTTGTTCTGATGCTTTGAGCATATTAGCTTGATTCCTTCATGCATAAACATAGGTTGCCATGTATATAGAATCCCTGTAAATACTATGAGTTGTATATGTATTGCTCTAGGTATGTATTTTTCCAAAAGAAAGCTTGAACCTTGAAATAGCTTTACAAAATCTATGTCTTTTATATCTGATCATGTGAGCATGTGTACATGGCTTAGAGATGTGGTCAAATGCATGTGGATTATGATTTCCAAGTTGTCTTGCATGAGCCACGTGGCATGAGTTGTCTTAGTATGATTTTTAAAGGAAAATATAGAGTTTAAAGGTGAGTATCGTCAAATATTGTGCGAAGTTGTGTTCTGACCATACAAGCATAAATGTTAGGACCCATTGAGCTTCTAGACATGATTGACATGATCATCATTTAGCTAAACATGAATTTGATGTACGCTAGCAAGTCTATGATAATAAGAATCCAAGTATAAGTCATGTGTTAATGTGGACATGTGTTGATTTCGTACGAGCATGCATATTAAGTCTTGTATAGCCTCATTATGTGGTATTGTGACCATAGTAGAGGTGTCATTGTAAAATGAACATGGATTAGCTTAACGTATGGAAATTCTGACTTAGAACCTTATAACTTTGGATTGGATTTAGAATGAGCATGCTAGGTTTCAAACTCACGTTAATAACATTGTGAGCATGTGAATTTGAGTCATATCAGTTAGCTGTATGCTAAGAGTAAGCTAGAGTTCCTGCAAAATAAAATTCATTCTTGGTTTGTCCAGAGAGTGGCGCGACCGCGCCACTCCTAAGGCAAGAACTAGCGCGGCCGCGCAGGTCGCCAGTTTTGCCCTGTTATTTTAAATTGTAAACAGAGCCTTGCAGTATGTATGTATGTATGTATGTATGTCTTAAACTGTATTGCATGATTTAACTGGTATGCTAGGTGTTCAAGATTGCGTTGATGCTTAGAATCGAGGTATTCTAGACTTGTTAACTCATCTAGCTAAGATGAGAATCTATGAATATGGACTTAGTAATAGTGGTTCCACCTACGTGACTATGTGTTAGGACTACGTGGTGCGTAACCTCTTATAAGAGTAAACTCATGCTAGTTATACTGTACTAACTAAGGAACCGACTTATTAATGTTAGGTCGTTTCAACGCAATTTAAATTAAAGCTAGATTACTTGTAGCTGAGGAAACATGCAAGTTTCCGAACTTCATTTAATGTTCATATTGCATGCTAGTTCCTACAGTAAACGGTAAATTTCTTGTTATGAAATATATGATAATATATGTTGAGTATATGTTAATTAGTGAGATTTGTTGTTCTATTTGGATAAGTTAGGCATGTGAATGTTATGTGATTAAAGTTGTTATCATTCAGTTAATATGATACATATATGTATGAATTGTATCAGAGCATGTTGTATTTCAAATGTATAATATGAAATATCTGAGGCATGTATAAATTATTGAACTTGTATGTCATGTGAATCATGAAATGTGGAATGGTTAAACTTGTTGGGCAATATAGTTGCTCACTCTTCCTTTAAACAAATATTTTCAGCTAAACCAGCGCGGACCGAAGAGTTCGGGACGGATCATGGAGAAAGAAGAATTTTGATTTACTATTATTTTGCCTAGTTCTAATCTTTATTAGATGAACGTGATTATCATATAAATAGTCAAGAATCCTTGTAAAGTGCGACTATCAAATTTGGTGGAGAGTTTATGAAGGTTTAAACACTGTAAATCAATTCTAAGATTGTAAGATGATTATGTAAACCTTTTAAGTTATTTAAGATATGTAGCGAATTAAAGCTTTAGACCTTGGGTTACGCTGTAGAATACTCTGAAATAAACATTGTATGTTTATAATTATATTTTTTTCGCGATTAGTTTATAGAATGTGTATGAAGATGATGTATCGTGACGCACCAGGTCCGAGGTTCGGGTGACCCGGATTTAGGGGCGTTACAGGTTGGTATCAGAGTTATAGGTTATAAACCTTAGGTAGGGGTATCTTAGGCTATAACCGCAGGGATGAGGATAAGGAATAACCTCAAATAGTGTTTAATTGTTAAAAGATGAATTTTTGAAAATTCATTATTAAGTAAAGAAAAAGATAATTGAGATTCAAAAAAGAATCTTGAATGGTTATAAAGATAAGAATCTGGAGTTACCTGACTCCACTAATAAATATGAAAAGCTTAAATAAAATCATAATATAATATGATTAAAGGGAAAGATAAGAAGATCGTAAAACAAAACGATCATAAGATAGAAAAGAATCGTAATATAACAAGATTATAAGAAGGATCACGACGTGATCTGATTAAGACATTGAACGATAGATGATCAATCGAATGATTGAAAACTTTATAGTAGAATTGTTGTACGAAAGTTGTACTATGAAATTGTACTATGTAAACTCATGAAAGAGTGATTAATGTTGATATACGAATTAAATAAAATTCGTATCGAGTAAATGGAAAGTTAGAATTATGTGGATTTTCAATGAAGGACTCATGTTAGTGGCTAAGTTGTACAATTCCTTGTATGGGCGGGGAATTTTTGCTTGGTTTGACAACCACTTAGCTTCCTATATTAACAATTCATTGCAATGTTGGTATCGCGCTATCACTATACGTATGACGAGAAGGTGATTCTTTTCTCATATTTATATTTGATAGTTAGAAAATATTAAGATTAGGTGCGAGTTCTTTAAACTCATACGTATGGTAAGTTCGTGACTCATAATCGTATGGTGGAACCCCTTAGCGAATGGACGATTTTGGTCTGACTAGGATAAGTTCCTAAACCCATATGATTGTGGTAAGTTCCTGAACTCATAACGTGTGGTATGTTTGATGAACTATACTGGGGTATAAAAAAGTTGTGTATGAAGAATTGAGGATTTTTAGTATAGTAAGCTTTAAGGATGATAGAAATAGATAGAATTATTAAGTAATGGATCATTGTAGAAATTGAAGTTTATGGTGGAGACATAGGTATTCCAAATCTTCTAGCTATGCTAGACTTCGAAATTTTTGACATTAAGCTAAATTCGCACTGATGTGCCTTTAAAAATAAAAATTAAATTTTTGTTATCCTCAAAACAAGGTGACAAGGGTGTGTAGATGGACTTCGAGCCATTATCACATCGTTACCTATTGCGTCATGATAACACCAAAAATGATTTTTCAATGGTTTTGAACTGTTTAAAGAAGAGTCTACGCTAATTGTTACGGCTAGACAAGAATGATTTGAAATATCAAAATGTATTTTTATATGTCATCAATGCATCATGGAACCTGATGTAGAATGACAGATGATGGAGTCATCAATGCAGATTAATCTAGTGTTAGATGTGATCATAGAATCATTAACCCACTATGGTATGATGTAGTATGACAAAGTCACAAAATGACGGAATCCTCAACGGACTGTAGAAACAGTGCAGGATCATGACGTCATAAAATGATTTTTGTTTTCTTTAAAGTATGAAAAAGTATGCCAATTGAGTTGGCTAAAATAATTCGATTGATGTATGAATTGTTAATAAAAGTCTAAGCTATTTGATTCGACTAGACAGTTGTTGAAAGATAATTATGAAATTCAAACGTTCTTGAGCATTTATGCCAAACCAGATTGCTTTGGCGCGGATTCAGATGTTGAAAAGCTGAGGCAAACAACCCTATAAAGGGGACATATTTTCGGAGACAATGGTTCCGAACGTAACGCATATAGTCGTTACAAAACACTACGTTTATGGTACAACGTAGTGATATAATAGGTTGATCACCTAGTGTATGCAGGAAGGGTGTTTTCAGTCTTTATGATTGATAAACACTCAGGTTTGTAGTGTGAAGAATATTGTTGAAGCACTATAAAACCTAGAGTAGAGTTCAAGGTCTTGTGGCCCCTCAGCATAATTTGGATTATATTAAATTCCTGAGTTATTGAACAATTATGGGACACTACAAGAAAAAGGCCTAACAGCGACCAACACTATCAGCGACCGCACTATCGGTCGCTGATATTAGCCACAGCGACCATCATCTGCGACCGTTATGCAATGTAGTCGCTATATTTTTAACAGCGACCGCATGCGGTCGCTGAGCAGTCGCTAGTATAAATTTGCCTCCCAAAATTTGCCTGGAAATGTTGGCGCCAAGGTTTTGTGCGACCACTTAATATCTGCGACCGCAAGTGGTCGCTGATAAGTCCATGTCATTAAAAATCAATGACCGCAGGTGGTCGCTGATCAAACTTTATATTAACAGATTCAGTCACTTGCTCGACACAGCAGACGCGGAAAAAAAGAAGAGGAAGCTCAGACAGAGAGAAGAGGGAGAAAGGGGGGAGAAGAGAAAAAGAGGAAGAGACGCCGATCGCTCGCCGCTACCGGTCCACCGGTCCACCGCCACGGGAGGTACTCAATTTATATATATATATATATGTATATATATATATACATACATACTTCCTTCTAGTATTTTATATATTTGCTGTGAAGTCTTTGTGTTCTCTCGAATCTCATCTCTTTCCTCTTCTAGTATATATTTCTCATTACACGTTTGCTAACTCTGTCTCACTACAATAATACTTCCTTCGTTTCATTCAAAATATATGATTAAATTTAATTTTTCAAAATTAATTTTAAAAAAATTCATATTCAAAATTGATGTGATTTATTTAATTTTTAAAACTAATAAATTTATAATTAATAGTTCTAATTAAATAATTACAATTTTTATAATTGTATTAATTCATATTAGTTTTGAATTTGCAATTAATTCATATTAGTTAGATGATTACTCTTATGATTTTCATAATTATATTAACTAAAAGTAAAAAGTCAATATTGGTCTTTATATTATTGACATATGACACGGAATATAACCAGACAAATACATAGGTTTTCATTTGTGTTGATAAATTAGGCTCATCCACCCATCACATAGATTTCATAGTAATTTATAAAAATTCTCAACTTTATATAATTCATTTATGATATTATCATTATGTGTTCATTGCTATTGAGTTGAGTCTACTGCATTATAACTTTTTCCTCAATCTGATTTATGTGATGTAATTTGCAGTATAAAAAGGTTCTAGAAAGGTTCCAGTAAGTTTGTTTGCTCTAGTTCTTCTTTTATTTTCAGTCAATTTAGTACTTAATCATGCATAAAGTACCTTGTGTGAACTGTTTTGGATGTGAAGAAGTTAGCTAACTGATACAAGCATGATAATGGATATAAGGTAATTTTATTATCATGATTTTAAAGTTGTTTGAATGCCTAAAGGTTTCTTTTGCCTACATGTGGACTGTTTATGAAATTATAGTCAAATCTATGCCTATATGAGAACTATACTTATGCAAGATCATCTATGGGTAATAGTTGGGCTTTTCTTCACATTACTTATGCATAGCGAAAAAAAGTCTCTTATTGTAATGCATTCCATATTTGTATATTTCTCTTGGTTTGTGTCTTGGGTGCCTAGAAATGACCTTATATACATGTCGTCGTATATGTGGCTAGTCCATATTATAGGGGAGACTCTGGCAAAAAAAATTTATTGGTCGGGTAGTTGCGAACATTTATACTATTAACGAGCCTATTGGTGATCCACTAGAGCATATTAAGGGGCTGTTGGAGCTGATGGGCTAGGCTTGGGGCCGCGAGGCCACACGAGGCCACGCCAAGCTTAGCCAAGCCTCACGGGGCCAAGCCAAGCTTGGTTGTTAGCATGGTAAGCTATTAGGGGGCTGTTAAGCCAAAATAGGCAGTGTTAGGGAACTGTTAGTGCAACAGAGAAGGTAACTAGACATACTTGGTCAATAAAGAAACTGTTTTAGCTATAACAGAAAAACAAGGGTATTTAACACTTATGTATACAAGAATAAAGCTACAAAATGTTATAAAAGCTCTAAATTGCTCAACCAAGTTGTGAATATCCCAAAACATAAAAGATTATAGAAAAGGACCGTGAGGGGTATAATCTTAAAACATGTTAGGCGCCTTAGCATACCAGTTGATATGAATGAATCTCCAAGATGAAAGTAGTATGCACACAAGCCAATCATATTTGATATGATGTAGCATATACTTTGTAATCTTATTCATTTATTAATAAAGGAATTGATTTTCTTAAAAGGCATTTTATATTATCTACATAGTGCTGTTATATTAAATATGATAAACCCATAGTTTTGAGCAATGCTTTTAGAATCATGATGGTGATCATGCTAATGAGATCTAAATTCAAGATAGCTCACCAACTAAAATTGTTCCTAATTGTTGGATTACTAAATTGGGGATTAGTGAATCCGGATAGATTAGTACATACGTTGCTTGCTCTTACGAAGAGGATGATTGATCTCATAATCATTTGTGTGGAGACACTAAAGCAAGTATGTAGGTGCTTATTAGAGAATAAGTTCACTGAACGTGGCTCGCTAAGGAATACCTAATGGAGTTTTACTCGCCTGTCAATAGGAATTCCTATAGTGATAGTTGTACAAGTGATCCTTGGACTTGAGATCATCATAGTATCTTGTGTATGATGAGTTATACTTTGACATGTCCCTTAAGACCTTGGGGGTATATCAAAGGGTATGATTGGGTATAATAAGTTGTGCATGGAGATAGGTGAATGATCAACAAAGAATCTACCACGTCTAGTAAAAGATGTGAATGTCCTATGTGATTCGATAAATGACAACTCAGTAGTCCTTGGCCAAGGCAGAATGAAATTAGAAAGGAGTTTCTAATTTGCATTAATCAGAGTTGTGCATTTGGGAATCGAAATACATATAATTAAATAAAATAAGACTTGACAGTAATTCCATGTCTTATATTTAATTGGGACATTGTATGGTAGAAGGATTGAATTTTACGGTAACTATGCACTCAAACGTTCTTTTGTGATTAATGTTGAAGTCTATATTATCTGGAAAGTCGTTGATCGCTAAGAGGGCTTACCCTTATTGTAGAATAAATATTATTTATTTAAATAAATTAAATAGTTTAATTTATTTATTTAAATAAGATTAGAATTGTTCTAATTGATTTATTCGCAACCGGTTTAATATGGAGAACTTAAAGGGTCACACCGCAAAAGGAAAATATTTATTTAAGAAGTAAATGGCATAATTGTAATAATAAGTTAAGTGTATTTAATTTACTCTATGGAGATAGAATAAATTAAATAGCTTAATATTTATTATTTAATATTTTAGAAATATTAAATATAAATTAATAAGAGGAGTCTTATTATTATTATTACTTTTACTATTATTTAATTCCTAATAGGGATTGGGAATTAATTAATAGAAGTACTCTCCCATGGATTCCTAATTGGATTAGGAGCATAATTAATTAATGGAGTTTAATTATAATACAAACCCTAATCCTAAATAGTTTAGGGAAGGGTTATTCCTATATCTATAAATAAGAGGGGTCTTATCATAGATTAGGATTACACACTCTTGCATTAGATTGTGGAGAGTACTTACAATTTCTATAGAGATAGAAACTAGGGTTTTGCCAAATACCCAACTTCTTGAATACTTGTTCTTCCTTGGTGGATCACCTATAGAGGCCAAACACTTGGGTGGCTAACGTTGATCAAAGGAAGGAATCACACCGTAGCATTCGAGGAGAACACGAAGAACTAGGAGTTGAACTTGTACCCGAGGAAGCTTTGTTCTACGTGGGTATAATTTCTTATTCTCTTTCTCTTTCATTTATTTCGTTAATTGAGCACATTGATCGATCATGGTGATGGTTTGTATAAAAATTTAAAATCCGTTTTATCGCGCTTCCGTACTATTTATGTAATTTGATTGCATGTTCGCGCTATATACAAACCTTACAGTGGTATCAAAGCCTAATCATGTGCTAATTATCGATCTTGATGATTCCTGTATGAATTGATATGCGAAACGTTCGAATTTTTGGGCAAGAAAAATTTTTCTGATTCTGCATCGCGGCGCGGCCACGCCGCTTCCAGTTCATTCTGGAGTGCGGCCGCGCCCTAACCCAGAAAACATTTTCTGGGGTGCAGCGCGGCCGCGCCGCTCCTAGTTCAAAATGGAGCGCGGCCGCGCCGGTGTCCAGACTTTGAATTTTTTTTGTTTTTCTCAATTAAAATAAATGGTTTATTTAATTGATAAAAGTTTAAAATAAAAGAGTTTATTTTATCTGGAATAGAATTTCAGATTGCTAAAATTAAAGGAGTTTAATTTGGATTTGGTTTTTGATTAAAATAAAAGAGTTTATTTTGTTTCAAAACTAAATATTAGCAAAACGTTTGCCCATTAATTGATATCAATGCATATATGGAATGGTTTTATTATTCATGGGATGAATGTTATTTATTGATACATATAGAGATATGTATGATAATAAATAGGGATTGATTATGGACTGTTGACCAATGTGTGATTGGATTTATTTTAGTGGATGCTTGAATGTATGAGTTTTTTATAAATGGGGTATGCGTACCTCGTCTTCTCTAATTTTTCCTTAATGTAAATTCTATCTCCCTCCTATGCACTTCCCCTTGACTGCTGATCAAGGTTTCTATTTATTGTAAATAGTTTATGTAATAGGACTAGTTAGAATTAATTTTTGAAGAATTGGAGACAAAGGAGCAAGGAGCGCTTGAAGACCCGTTTGTATTGGAGCCCGGGTTTAAATGTAATAGTTATATTTAAATTTAATTCTTGCACCCTAGGTTTGACCTTTTGGTTCACTTGGTGGCTCTAGTGAACCAAACTAGAATAAAAGTCCATAATCAATTCGGGTAGAATATAGTATTCTATATGTGCATGCTTACTATATATATATATATATATTATATATTATCAAACATGTTTCGCATGTAAAATAATGTGACGCGTATTTTATATATATATGTGCATGCGCGGTAAACAAGATGAGACTTATAATAATAAACCCCTCAAAGTATTTATATTAAGTCCTAAGCGTTCAAAGATATTTGGAATATCGAACGTCGCCTTCTAGCATGGTAAAGCGATAGAGTATTAAATATTTAATATGAGTTTGTTGTGTCACACAAGGCAAATATTAAATATTTAAGATGTTGCTTTATCACATTTGATGCTTATACATAGACTGAACGATACTGTTTTGTTGTGTCACACAAGGATAGTGTTTTTCTTTCGAATATATGGAAGTGCTAGGTTGGACTTAACTTAGATAATTTTGATTCAGATGTGTCACACTTGATCAAAATAATCTAAGAGGCAAAATACAAGGAGTTACATAGTGATGTAATTGACAATAGTTGTCTACCTATTTATTTATATATAGTTTGTTGTGTCACACAAGACTATATACATTTGAAATGGGATCCTTATTCTCACTAGCAAATCTTTAATTAGATTTGCCGAACTATATACTGAGGGTAATATGGTTTGATGAAAATAGTGGGAGATACCAATTTAAAATAAAGACCTAATTTATTTTAGTAATTAATTAAATGAATGTATGCTAAAATGTTGTCTATTTCACATGCAGAATTTAAAAATGTCAAACTCACTATCACTGCGTAGCATACTTGATGCTAACAAACTGACCGGATACCGAATTACACACGGACTGATTAAGAAATCTGAGAATTGTTCTCACTGCTGAAAAGATTTCTTATGTCCTAAATTCGCCAGTCCCTGCAAGTGTTGCAGAAACAGCCTCTGAGAAAGAGATTGCTACTTTTAGAAAGTGGCAAGATGATGCAATCTTGGCTCAATGCATCATGCTCGCATCCATGAGTAACGAGCTTCAGCGTCAGCATGAAACTATGGATGCTCCTACTATATTGCTGCACCTCAAAGAGTTGTATGGTGAGCAAAGTAGGACTGCTAGATATTAGATATCTAAAGAGCTCTTCCGATCTCGTATGACCGAGGGCACTGCTGTTGAGACTCATGTCCTTAAGATGATCAATTTGATTGAACAACTTGGACAGCTAGGGTTTGTGATGGATGGGGAGTTAAGCCAAGATTTGATCTTGCAGTCACTCCCGGACACCTTCTCACAATTTGTTGTGAATTTTCACATGAATAAGTTGGATGTCAGCTTGCGTGAGTTACTTAACATGCTGAAAACTGCTGAAGGTCACTTCTCATCCAACAAGAACCAAGTCTTACTAGTGGATGATTCTTCCAAGAAAAGGAAGAGGCCCAAGGTATCTTCTGAAAAGAAGAAAAACAAGAAGGCTAAGGGCAAGGCGAAGGGAAAGGATAAAAAGTAACCTGATCCAGATAGCAAAGGAATTTGCTACCATTGCAATAAGCCGGGACACTGGAAGAGGAACTGCAAGGAGTATCTTGCGGACCAAAAGAAGCTTGGAGAAGCTTCGACTTCCGATCTAGGTTTGTTCATGATTGAAATTAATTTTCTGAAAGTCAAATTCTACTTGGGTATTGGATACCGGCTGTAGTTCTCACATATGTAATAATATGCAGGGACTAAGCAGAAGTAGGAAGCTGAACAAGGATAAAGTCGTCCTACGAGTGGGAAATGGAGCAAAGGTTGCTGCATTGGCTGTAGGGACTTATTGTTTAGCACTGCCTTCGGGCAAGTTCATTAGTTTAAATAATTGTTATTATGTTCCAACACTCATTAGAAACATTATTTCAATTTTTGTATTGGATATGGATGGTTTTGATATTATAATAAAGAACAACAGTTGTTCTATTTATAATAAAAATGTTTTATATGGTGTTGGCAATTTACTGAATGGACTTTACATACTTGACTTGCATGAAAATATACTTCAAATTGAACAAACTAAGAAAAGAAAAAGAGATGATGTTAATTATACCTTTATGTGGCACTATAGACTCGGTCATATCAATGAAACAAGATTATCCAAGTTGCATAAAGATGGGCTTTTAGAGCTATCTGATTATGAATCATATCCAACTTGTGAATCTTGTCTCATGGGTAAGATTACTAAATCTCCTTTTAGTGGAAAAGGAGAAAGAGTTACAGAGTTGTTAGCGTTGGTACACACAGACGTCTGTGGGCCTATGACAACGAATGCACGAGGAGGGTATTCTTATTTTATTACTTTCATTGATGATCATTCTAGATTTGGATATGTGTATTTAATGAAATACAAATCTGAATCGTTTGAAAAGTTCAAAGAATTCAGAAGTGAAGTAGAGAAACAAACTGGTAAGAGTATTAAGATTCTTCGATCGGATCGAGGAGGGGAATACTTAACCAATGAGTTTCTCAATTGTCTCAAAGAAAATGGTATTATCTCACAATGGACTCCACCAGGGACGCCACAGTTGAATGGTGTATCTGAAAGGAGAAATCGAACATTGTTGGACATGGTTTCGATCCATGATGAGTTTTTACCGTACCTTCCAGTATCATGTTTTTTTTTTTTTATCTGGGGTTATGCTCCTAGAAACGGCTGCATATCTACTTAACAATTGGTACCTACCAAATCCGTCCCAAAGAACCCCATATGAGATATGGATAGGGAGGAAACCAAAATCTTAAGTATGTTAAGGACTTGGGGTTGTCCAGCTTATGTCAAAAGGTTTGAACAAGATAAGCTAAAGACTAGATCCGACAAGTGTAGATTTGTGGGATACCCTAAAGAAACTGTAGGGTAATTATTTCTATCTATCCCAATGATCAAAAGGTGTTGTTTGTAGCGAAACACGCTGCCTTCTTGGAAAAGGAGTGTTATCCTCGAAAGGGGTCAGTGGGAGTAAGATATATCTTGAAGAAGTTCAAGAACCACAAAATACTCCGGATCAAAGTCATGTACCTGACCAAGTAGAAGAACCTAATGTACCACAACCTATTCGTAAATCTGGAAGAGTACCGAAGATACCTGAGAGGTATAGATTCATCATAGAGGATGATGATGAGGTACACATCATAGATGATGATGATCCATTGACTTACGAAGAGGCTATGAGTAGTGAAGACTCAGAGAAATGGCTAGAAACTATGAAATCCGAAATGGACTCCATGTATGAAAACCAAGTATGGACTTTGGTTTCACCACCTGAGGGCATTAAGCCTATTGGGTGTAAATGGGTCTTTAAGAGAAAGACTGGAGCAGATGGCAAGGTAGAGACCTATAAGGCCCGACTGGTTGCAAAAGGTTTTAAACAAAGACAAGGAGTTGACTATGATGAAACCTTCTCACCAGTAGCTATGCTCAATTCATTCGGATTTTGCTTGCAATTGCAGCTTATTTTGACTATGAGATCTGGCAAATGGACGTGAAAACGGCCTTCCTCAATGGAGAGCTTGAGGAAAATGTATATATGATACAGCCAGAGGGTTTTGTTTCAACAGTTGGAACAAACCAAGTCTATAAGCTACAACGATCCATTTATGGATTGAAGCAAGCTTCTCGAAGATGGAACATCCGTTTTGATGAGATAATCAAAAGGTTTGATTTTATCAAAAATGAGGATGAACCTTGTGTGTACAAGAAGGTTAGTGGGAGCGCTGTTTCATTCCTTGTATTATATGTTGATGACATATTACTGATAGGGAATGATGTTCCTATGCTACAGTCGATCAAAATTTGGTTATCTAAACACTTCTCCATGAAGGACTTGGGTGAGGCATCCTATATTTTGGGGATAAAGATCTATAGAGATAGATCTAAAAGGATGTTGGGCTTGACCCAAGGAAATTACATTGACTCGATGCTAAAGAAGTTTAGCATGGAAGATTCCAAGAGAGGTCTCATGCCGATGAGCCATGGAATACATCTCTCCAAGAAACAGGCCCCAAAGACACCTAAGGAGAGAGACCGGATGAGTAAGATTCCTTATGCTTCCGCAATAGGATCTATCATGTACGGTATGATATGTACTAGATCAGATGTCGCTCATGCACTTAGTGTGACGAGCGGATATCAGTCGAATCTAGGAGAAGAGCACTGGAAGGCAGTGAAAAACATCCTAAAGTACTTGAGAAGAACTAAGGATGTATTTCTTGTCTACGGTGGGTCTGAATTGAAACTAGAGGGCTATACAGACTCAAGTTTTCAAACGGACCAAGATGACAGTAAATCCGTTTCAGGGTACGTGTTTACCTTAAACGGTAGCGCAGTGAGTTGGAAAAGTTCCAAGCAGCAAACAGTTGCTGATTCAGTGACAGAGGCAGAGTACATAGCTGCAAGTGAAGCTGCAAAGGAAGCTGTTTGGATGAAGAAGTTCATAACTGAACTTGGAGTGGTTCCTAGCATTAGAGGAGCCGTACCTTTATTCTGTGACAACAACGGAGCTGTTGCGCAGGCTAAGGAACCCAGGTCTCATCAGAAATCCAAACACGTGTTGCGGCAGTTTCATTTGATTAGAGAGATCATTGAAAGAGGAGATGTCACCCTGGAGCGTGTGGACTCTCAAGACAACATTGCAGATCCATTTACTAAAGCTTTAACTCAACAATAGTTTGATCGTCACTTAGAGAAGATGGGTATTAGATACCATGGCGATTGGCTTTAGTGCAAGTGGGAGATTGAAAAGTAGTATGCCACACAAGCTAATCATATTTGATATGATGTAGCATATACTTTGTAATCTTATTCATTTATTAATAAAGGAATTGATTTTCTTAAAAGGCATTTTATATTATCTACATAGTGCTGTTATATTAAATGTAATAAACCCATAGTTTTGAGCAATGCTTTTAGAATCATGATGGTGATCATGCTAATGAGATCCAAATTCAAGATAGCTCACAAACTAAAATTGTTCCTAATCGTTGGATTACTAAATTGGGGATTAGTGAATCCGGATAGATTAGTACATACGTTGCTTGCTCTTAGGAAGAGGATGATTGATCTCATAATCATTTGTGTGGAGACACTAAAGCAAGTATGTATGTGCTTATTAGAGAATAAGTTCACTGAACGTGGCTCGCTAAGGAATACCTAATGGAGTTTTACTCGCCTGTCAATAGGAATTCCTATAGTGATAGTTATACAAGTGATCCTTGGACTTGAGATCATCATAGTATCTTGTGTATGATGAGTTATACTTTGACATGTTCCTTAAGACCTTGGGGGTATATCAAAGGGAATGATTGGGTATAATAAGTTGTGCATGGAGATAGGTGAATGATCAACAAAGAATCTACCACGTCTAGTAAAAGATGTGAATGTCCTATGTGATTCGATAAATGACAACTCAGTAGTCTTTGGCCAAGGCAGAATGAAATTAGAAAGGAGTTTCTAATTTGCATTAATCAGAGTTGTGCATTTGGGAATCGAAATACATATAATTAAATAAAATAAGACTTGACAGTAATTCCATGTCTTATATTTAATTTGGACATTGTATGGTAGAAGGATTTTGAATTGTACGGTAAACTATGCACTCAAAGGTTCTTTTGTGATTAATGTTGAAATCTATATTATCTGGAAAGTCGTTGATCGCTAAGGGGGCTTACCCTTATTGTAGAATAAATATTATTTATTTAAATGAATTAAATAGTTTAATTTATTTATTTAAATAAGATTAGAATTGTTCTAATTGATTTATTCGCAACCGGTTTAATATGGAGAACCTAAAGGGTCACACCGCAAAAGGAAAATATTTATTTAAGAAGTAAATGGCATAATTGTAATAATAAGTTAAGTGTATTTAATTTACTCTATGGAGATAGAATAAATTAAATAGCTTAATATTTATTATTTAATATTTTAGAAATATTAAATATAAATTAATAAGAGGAGTCTTATTATTATTATTATTATTACTTTTACTATTATTTAATTCCTAATAGGGATTGGGAATTAATTAATAGAAGTACTATCCCATGGATTCCTAATTGGATTAGGAGCATAATTAATTAAAGGAGTTTAATTATAATACAAAAATACCCTAATCCTAAAATAGTTTAAGGAAGGGTTTATTCCTATATCTATAAATAAGAGGGGTCTTATCATAGATTAGGGTTACACACTCTTGCATTAGATTGTGGAGAGTACTTACAATTTCTATAGAGATAGAAACTAGGGTTTTGCCAAATACTCAACTTCTTGAATACTTGTTCTTCCTTGGTGGATCACCTCTAGAGGCCAAACACTTGGGTGGCTAACGTTGATCAAAGGAAGGAATCACACCGTAGCATTCGAGGAGAACACGAAGGACTAGGAGTTGAACTTGTACCCGAGGAAGCTTTGTTCTACGAGGGTATAATTTCTTATTCTCTTTCTCTTTCGTTTATTTCGTTAATTGAGCATATTGATCGATCATGGTGATGGTTTGTATAAAAATTTAAAATCCGTTTTATCGCGCTTCCGCACTATTTATGTAATTTGATTGCATGTTCGTGCTATATACAAACCTTACATAAGATACTCAAAACTTATATAAATGAGTTAGCAAACTCTGATATAAAGCTAGCATGAATGAAATACCTTACATATTCACTTACGATAAACAATAAAAACAAATTTAAAACAAATTAAAATAAAATAACATGATATAATATAACTATTAAACTAAGTAGCATTTACTTAGTTTCTCATACTAAATTTAATAACATTTAAAGTTTCTCATACTGCTTTAATTTGCATTCATTCGTTAACATCAAGTATGCATAAATGTTAATCATATGCATGCTTACAAGTATGCTCAAGTCATATGGTTACAAGTATGCTCAAGTCATATGTTAACATTTATAATGTTGTTTGTAGTAGGTACCGTGGAATCATGGACCTCTATTTAGACCGTAGTTTGGAATGGCCACGACGAAAGTCAAGTGCCCAGATAGGTGCTACAGCTGAATTTAGAGCTGGTTTGCCAAGTGTTTTTTTATGCGGTAAAGCGTATAGTCACCTGGAATGTATGAATGGTCAGTCGCAGATACGATGTCCATGTTTGAAGTGTAAGAATGTAAATTATATGGACAGAGACGTAGTAAACTATCATTTACTTGTTTCTGGGTTCATAAAAAATTACGAAGAATGCTGGTGGGCACATGGGCAGCGAAGAGATTGTGGTATCACAGAAGTGTCGACGCCGGGTTTTTACGTCCTCTTCCGATTTTATCCTTTTGATTAAATGATTTTTGGAAAAGGTCGGCATTGATGTCGACGGGGTTTTGAAAGATTGTTTTTATGATGAGCCAATTAACCAGAGTCGCCAGTTGGTATTTTTGAAATGGATGTACCAACTCATCCGAGTTTTCGTTTTTTGTAAATCGCTGGCTCATGTGTGACTCCGAATTAATTGGTCTGTGAACCGAGATTCATAGAGTTCGGGGGCTTGCTTAAGCGAGGGGAAGGTGTTAGGCACCCCCCGACTTCCGTGAAACACGGTTACCGCAACCTTGATGTTTTCCTATCCTTTAATTCATGAAATGTGTATGTGTGCGTGTGTGTGTGTGCCTAATGAATGTTGTGGTGAGTTTTGTAAAAAAAAGGAATTCTTTTTTTGTGTTTTATGAAAGAGACGTGTTTTATTTTGAGAGTGCTTTAGAATGTCTTTTGGCCTATTCGAGAAAGCTTTATTTCTTTATGAGAAAAATTTGATTTTAATTGGCAAAAGCTATGAGATTTTTTCATTAAGTGTTGTTTTGGTAAAACATGAATTTATTAAACCTTAGCCAAAATAGGAATCGAGATTTATACGTTGCTTTCATAAATGATGGGCAATTTCTAGGATCTCTTTCGCCCTATTTATCAAGGTTTAGTAAAACGGTTATTTCTTTTTATAAAACCATTTTTTGTGACATTTGGAAACAACTTCTCTTTAGCTTTCTCGTAAAATAGGAATCGACTTTCATCAGCATTTCCAATTCTTAGCCTCGTGATGCTAATATCCTACTTTGATTGATTTTAGAAAAATCTTGATTGTTTTGGATTTGAAACCTTTTGTTCGGTGTTACAAATCAAATTAAATATCAAAACGCGTAGGGGGCTATTCACGGGCATGTAAGCCATCAAAATATCCCCCGAACAGCCAACAATCACATATTTTCACTACTACGGGGCCTTAAACCCGGTTCTCGCCTTAGCGTCGTTTTAAGGCCCAACGATTACATGTTACAAAAACGAGCAACCTTGAAATCTATTACATACATCAAAACGTCCATCATCGGATTTGGACCACGGGGTCGCGTTTCTAGGCTCACACCCGAGATTACTACATGCCCACGAAATGAATACTACGAAACTAACCAACACGAATTTGTCTAATACACCATGATATCCGAAAGTGATAAACTAAATAAATTACATCCAATAAAATCACTCTAAATAAGCTAGAAATTTCACCAATTGGATATCCTCGGGTTATTAGGAAGAATTTTGTTCCGATGGAACCCTCACTAATAATCCCTAATCCATGATTGTCCAACAAGATACATGAAAATTACATTTAATTCAACCCCATAATATGATATAAATTGCTATAACAAAGGGAATTTTTACCTTGCAAATGATCTCAAATGGATGTGAACTTGTGTATTTGAATAGGATAAAGAGTGTATTTGATACAATCAAAATCAAAAGAATATAAATCCTCTCTTTTCTTCCTATTTTGTTGCAAAATCTAGCTATTTTCTCTCAATTTCCGTGCTGTTGCTGCTGCAGAATTCCTCCTTCTTCGCCTGCTGCCAATTCTCTCTAACCTCCTGTATGCTGAGAAGGAAATGAGCTAAAATAGGCTGGCTGGCCGCCTGCCTTCCACTCGCCTGATTTCGAGTTCCGTGTTTTCAAAAGGTGCACTCATTGGCCGAAGATCAATCCACGGCTGGACGGTTTGGTTTTCTCGATTTTCGTGCCATGCCTCAATTTTCGTGCCGTAACGTCGGTTTTCGCTGACAGGCTCGTTTTTGGCAGTCCAGAAATTTCCGGGAGACGTGCCACCTCATTCGAGAATGCTCGTTTTCGGACGGCTTTATTGTCACTTCAGCTTTGGTCGCCAATCATTGTAGTGATGTTGAGCGTTTGCACTTGTGCCCATTCCATTGCTCCCGCAAGCTGGTTCAATTGACGATTTTGCCCTCCTGTCACGGTTAGTAGAGAGAACGCAAAATTTGGGTGTCTACAGCTGCCCCTCTTTATCATGTTTATGCAATGTTTAAATGAAATGAACAGGATAAAGAATAGACACTCGACGCATGAATGACAGTGCACAAGGATGACAATACATACGTGATGCAACACATCTGACTTATGATGCAACGTAAGATGCAATGGATGCAAAATATTCGCAAAAAGGGTGTCAATGCGGATGATCGTTTTGTCGGGGCCGGGTATCGTCGCCGGTCTCCTATTTCGTAATCGCCGGTTGTCGTCGCCGGTCGATTGTCTCGTCGGGGCCGGGTATCGCCGCCGGTCACCCATCTCGTAACCCCCGGGTATCGTCGCCGGTTGGTTGTCTTGTCGGAGCCAGTTTTCGTCGCCGGACACCCATCTCGTAACCCCCGGTTATCGTCACCGGTTGGTTATCTTGTCGGAGCCGGTTTTCGTCGCCGGACATTCATCTCGTAATCGCCGGTTATCGTCGCCGGTCGATTGTCTTGTCGGGGCCGGGTATCGTCGCCGGTCACCCATCTCGCAACCCCCGGTTATCGTCGCCGGTTGGTTATCTTGTCGGAGCCGGTTTTCGTCGCCGGACATCCATCTCGTAATCGCCGGTTATCATCGCCGGTCGATTGTCTCGTCGGGGTCGGGTATCGTCGTCGGTCACCCATCTCGCAACCCCCGGTTATCGTCACCGGTTGGTTGTCTTGTCGGAGCCGGTTTTCGTCGCCGGACACCCATCTCGTAACCTTCGGTTATCGTCGCCGGTTGGTTATCTTGTCGGAGCTGGTTTTCGTCGCCGGACATCCATCTCGTAATCGCCGGTTATCGTCGCCGGTCGATTGTTTTGTCGGGGCCGGGTATCGTCGCCGGTCACCCATCTCGCAACCCCCGATTATCGTCGCCGGTTGGTTATCTTGTCGGAGCCAGTTTTCGTCGCCGGACATCCATCTCGTAATCACCGGTTATCGTCGCCGGTTGATTGTCTTGTCGGGGCTGGGTATCGTCGCCGGTCACCCATCTCGTAACCCCCGGTTATCGTCGCCGGTTGGTTATCTTGTCGGAGCCGGTTTTCTTCACCGGACATCCATCTTGTAATCGCCGGTTATCGTCGCCGGTCGATTATCTGGTGAGTGCCGGGTCTCGTCTCCGGTCACTCGGTCGTATTGAGAAGTCATGTTCGACACCCATTTCATCAAAATCTCGTATTTTATCACCACATTATGAATCAAATGGGCTTCAGAATCGATTGAGCAAGCATTGGACAAGGGGGGACCCACTAGGGCCAGCCGCAGATTGATCTGCGGCCAGCCGCAGATTGATCTGCGGCCAAGATCGGGATTCTTAAGCGGCTCGCCACTTCCAGATCTGTCACTTTCAACTTCGTACCCCACATAGATTCTTGCAATTTTGCAAGGGTCTTTTGCCGATTTTTCCAACTTTCCCGTAAAAACCGCTCCGGTTAGATCGATCTACCCGCTACAGGTAACACTTTGACCGTTCACTTTTTAATTTCGTCAATGTTTTGCTATACATTTGGCTATTTACATGCTAGAGATAGAAATGTATGCTTTACAATGCTATGCTATGTATTATTGTATATACATGCTATGTACCAACTGTGTGAGTCCTATTTTATGCTCATGATGCGGTCCCACATACTTGTAGTTTCCTTTTCGAAGAAAATCATGCATTAGGGTCTTTTCATGCTGCAATTATGCAATATTGATCTGTTGTGGCTTGGATTAATGGAAAATATGTTTGGCTTATGCCTGGGATGTCCATTATACAGACGGAACTCTGCCGATTTTTTTTTTTTTTGTTGACATGCATCATGCTGCATTAATTATATGATGAGGGTAGGAAATTAGAATATTCGTGACATAATTCAAAAGGGAACTTACCTTCCTCTTCGCCTGTTCTATTCCAGCTATGGATCCTGACACTCCCAGTAGCTCCACCGCGTCTCGGACTTCGGGTGTTCGCTGCCGTAGGGCCGCACCTGCCCCTGTTCTTCCTCGGACCCGTCAGGCTCGCCGCTTGGCGGAGGATGTCATCCGTCCCGATCATCCGGACGTGGAGGAGGTTGTCCTTCCGGAGGTTGTGCCAGAGGGGCCATCTTCCAGCACCCCGGCCCCATCTCCTCACCGCACCCTTTCTGGCGCCTCTGTGCAGATACCCGATCTATTGGGTCGGGATCTCAGTCGTCACCCCTCAGCATCTCTTGTTGCTAATGAGGTACATTCAATTCTATTCTGCTTTTATTTTTCAATTTCTCAATTCCCTTTCTATCTGGACTGACCCACTAGTGATTGCCACAGGTGCCCGAGTTTACCCAGTCGCGGGGTAACTGGTTCAACATCTACTCTCTCTACACGGCCCTGCACAGCGATTACCGGGAGATGGTGGACTCTTGGGGCTTTCGGCATTTCTTCACTATCATCCCCTGTCAGTGCCCCTGGGGTTATATGAGGGCTTTATCCGAGCGATGGTTCCACCAGACTCAGTCCCTTCACCTTTTGGATTGTGAGGTCGTGCTGACTCCCTGGGACTGGAGGTACATCATGGGTATCGAGTTTACCGGATCCCGTGTCCCCCTGGATTTGGACATCACTCCAGCAGAGGTCCGAGCCCTACTGGGTTTTGCCGCCGATGACCGGGTCTTCAAGGCCCGCAGCATTCGGTCTGGAGCTTTGGCCGTGGATGCTGTGGGAGGCATATATGCGGCACCATTCCCCGCGGATCGGGCTACACGGGATATTTTGCTCCGACGCCTGTTCCTGACCATCATGAGGGGTTGTTTCCTAGGGAACAACTCCTCTACCATTCATTTCAGCGTCGTAGGAGCTGTCCGAGACGTGGACCAGATTGGTGACTACGATTGGGGGTCGTTCACCTTTGCTTATTTCCTCCACGGTCTGCGTCTACGTTCGGAGGGACAGACAGATGCTTGGCTTGGATTCTATAACTTCCTGCTGGTGAGGCTTTTCTTCCCTTTTCTTATTGTATTTCCCGTCATTTCATTTCTCTTTTCTGCTTTGGTTGGTTACTCATGCTCTGCCTTGTTCTGTTCAACAGTTCTGGGCCTACGAGCGTCTTCCCTGTCTGAGGCCCATCACTACCCTCGGCTTGGATACCTATCCCCGGGGTCGGCGATGGCACCACAGCACCCTGGAGGAGGTCCCAGTATCTGGCAGCTTTGCCCATTGCCGCATTCAGCTGGAGCTGATCACTGCTGCAGAGGTCGTCTGGAGGCCTTATCTTTCTGAGCATTTGGATGTGGGGTTCATAGATGGGTATCCTACCGGCCCGGAGTTCGCACTTTCCACCCGTCGCCTCACTTTACAGAGTGTTGGAGGATGGGTGATGTACCTGGGAGAGCGCGCATTCACATGCGTTACTGGAGAGATTCGCATCCCGTATTCCCTTCCTTTCACTACCTCTTGGCCGCTAGATTCTCAGCCTTCAGAGATCATGCTCGCGGGGGAGGACGGTCAGATGCTTTCTACGGGTCCCAGTACGAGTGATGCTTTCCGTACTTGGTGGGTGCCCCGCACTATCGGTCCTCAGACCCGGGCCACATTCTTCCTCGGGGATATGGTCCCCGGCTCAGTGATGATGACTGACTGGGCAGCCTGCGTTCGGAGCCCTACCCATGCTGAGCAGATCGCCACTCTGACCCGCCAGGTAGACCAGCTGTCTCTATATCTTCAGGTGTTGGGCCGGACTCCAGAGGATGCTTATGCCTATGATCCTGATGGTGCGGGTTATGATGCGGGCCCGAGCTCATCTGATGCCACCGCGCAGCCATACATCCCCGACATGAACTTTGGGCCTTCAACTTCGGCGACCCCAGGGGATCAGTTTGAGGATCCCGCTTTCATAGATGAGATTGACTTTATTTAGATCAGGATAGGATAGGGCTTTTGTACCTGCACCTGTTTAGATTTATTTTTTCATTTTATGCATTATGTACTGAATTCATTTACTCATTTATGCACAGTTTTTATCTTTTATATTTATGAAATTCATTTGCCCTATTATTAACTGTATGATGCATGCTTTTTTTTTATTGATAGAGAATGACCCCTGTACAGTCTTTTTGATACTATTTTTTCACAGATGTCCTCCTCAGATGTCGTGGTACGTTTGGATTCCATTCCTCCCACAGGGTTGGTCGGTAGTCTCCTCCGTTGGTTGGACAATTTATCGCCAGCCGACAGGGCCGTCGCAGATGGTCTTTTGGGGCATTCTTGGTCCTTATTATCCTTCCAGGTGCCACCGGGCTTCGTGGATGGTATTCTGAGCTTTTGGGTGCCCGCCTGTCAGGTGTTCAGGTTAGGGACAGTAGAGCTGACCCCCACCCTCGAGGAGTATGCTCGCTTCACCGGCCTGCCTTTGGATGGTCCTTGTGCTAGGGTTACAGCTGGTTCCATGCGCCGTCAATTCTTGACTTTCACCGGTTTATGGAGGGATGTCTTGTTTATCGGTGATCACATCAGACCATATGGTTCCCCTTCGGTTCTTGATTGACCGTTTTGGCTCACCTGACAGATTTCGTCTTTTCTTCGGTGATTTTTCCGTGTCTGAGGAATGCTGGAGCGCCTTGAGAGTAGACGTTTTGATGGCCTGTGCCATCTCGGTTTTGTATCTGCCCACAGGACCCGATCAGTTGGACATGCGGGTTGTCGCGGCCGTTAGAGCCCTTCAGGAGGATCACACCATTCTCCCCATGATATTGGCGGATACCTACATGTCAGCCGCATATTGCCATTCTTTTCGAGGTAGAATATTCAGAGGGAGCTCGACTTTATTATACGTGTGGTTCATGAGTCATCTCAGTCCCATCGGCCATTTCCGTCGCCAAGGGTTTTGCTTCAGCCATGACATAGCCATGCAATTTTCATTTCGCCCTGTGAGCTGTACTGATGCGGCTTCCTGGATAGCATTTTTGTCGGTTATTGAGGATCCTTTTCATCTCCTGATCTACTCGGGTTATTGCTCCTTTATGAGCTTTTTGACTCATGTGCCCACCCTAGATTTCATCCCCATTGTTGGCTTGAGGGGCGTGACGACTTATCATCCCCTGGCGGTGATGGGGCAGTTTGATCAGACACAGGATTTTCACCTCTTCACGGGCGCGGCCGACTACCGATTCCCTATATCATCTCAGACAGAGAGAGATCTACTGCGGGTATATGATCTTTGGCCTCGCAGGATCCTGGCCGAGTATAGTGACAGTTGCTCCATCCAGACATTCGCTTATGTGCAGTGGTTGCGCGGAGATTCGGATGCGGTTGGTTTGAGTCAGACCGGGTCTTTTGGTGACTCTGGAGTGATTTTCCCAGATGACACCACATATCACTCGATCTCAGTCGATTCTGCCCCTAGTCAGGCCACTGAACGTAGCCGGATCCGACTGGCCTTGATTGCTATTGAATCTGAGAGGGATGCAGCCATAGCTGAGAGAGATGCCGCTATCCTAGCCAGAGATGCTGCCATTGCTGACAGAGACGCCATTGTATTTCAGGCCAGGACAGTTATAGATGCTCACTCTGGGACTGTCAGCCGAGCCACTGCTTTGTTAGACCGCATTGGCATGATGGGACAGCAGATTGCAGGGGACGCCGATGCTTCGGTTCTATCCACTACTTTATCCACCCTGCTTCAGCTAGTTTCAGATTTGTAGATTATTTTATTTCCTGCAGAGACTATGTTAGTTTCATCGGTTATCGAAAGAGAAATCTTGTAATAAAATGACTTATATATGTAGACATGCATTTCAATTTAGTCATTTTCCATTTTATCGCATCGTTGCCCTTCATTGGATCATCATTTTATCCGGTTGACCAAGACTTTGACATTTTGCTTTCTTTCTCTTCTCAAGTCTTGATGGAGATCTGACAGATATTGCCGTACCCCTGTCGATTTCATTGGATTGGGTCTTAGATTTTGGATAACTGTCTGGTTGGATCAGGGTTATGTCATTTGGGATGAAACTGGTTTGTCGGCTGGTTTCGGGAAGGTTTTGAGGGTGTAGGAAGGTTTATCTGGTTGTTGGAAAATGGTTCTGTTTAAGGAAAGAGTTATTTTTAATGGATCGGACCGCGCCCTGATGGCTGCCTACGTACCCCCACAAGTTGGGAGATCAGGTCCTACGTAGTTCGCTCTCAAAGAAAAAAGGAATCGATTATTCAAGCGTAGAACCGCTTCACCGAGTCAGAATTGAGGGGTTGTGGAAATACTTCACCATCCATTTCTTGTAACATGAGGGCTCCTCCGGATAGCACCTTCTTAATCACAAATGGCCCTTCCCAGTTCGGGGCGAACTTCCCCTTGGCTTCGTCTTGACAAGGCATGACTCTTTTCAGCACTAAATCATTTTCCTTGAACTTCCGAGGTCTTATCCTTTTGTCATATGACCGAGAGATCCTTTGTTGATATAACTGACCGTGCCAAATAGCAGCCACCCTCCTTTCATCAATTAGGGCCAATTGGTCATATCGACTCTGCATCCAATCCTCCTCGCTTATCTGAGCATCGATCATTATTCTGAGGGACGCCATCTCAACCTCAATTGGCAGAACGGCCTCCATTCCATACACCAAAGCGTAAGGGGTTGCCCCTGTAGAAGTACGCGTTGATGTTCGGTAGGCCAACAGGGTGAGGGGTAACAAATCTGGCCATCCCCGATGATTAGCAGACATTTTTGCCATGATTTTCTTGATGTTCTTGTTTGCAGCCTCCACTGCCCCATTCATCTTAGGACGGTAAATGACAGAATTTAGGTGTTTGATTTTAAACTGGTCGCACAATCCTTTCATGAGGGCGTTGTTCAAATTCTTGGCATTGTCGGAGACCAAAACCTCAGGTTGCCCGTATCGACAAATGACATTATTCCTGATGAAACCTACGATGACCTCCTGAGTTACTTTGGGGAAAGAGGCTGCTTCTACCCACTTGGTGAAATAATCGATCATGACGAAAATGAATCGGTGTTCGTTGCTTGCTTTGGGCTCTATTGGTCCGATTACATCCATTCCCCACATTGAGAATGGCCAAGGGGAGGTCATACAGTGCAGTTCATTGGGAGGCGTATGGATCACATTACCGTGCGTCTGGCATTGGTAACATCGTTTGACATGATCATCGCAATCGGCTTTCAGCGTTAACCAATAATGCCCCGTTCTCAAAATCTTTTTGGCCAGCATTGGTCCACTCATGTGTGGCCCACACACTCCACTATGTATTTCATTCATAATCTTTTGGGCCTGCGTCTCATCTACGCATTGCAACAGTCCCAACCCAGCATCCCTCTTGTAGAGTGAATCCCCACTCAGGTAAAATTTCATTGCCATCTTTTGAATTCTCATCCTCTCAACTCGGCTTGCCTGGTCGGGAATGGATCTATCCCTCAAATATTCCCTTATGTCGTGATACCAAGGCCGCTTTGGCAGAACCACCTCGCCTGATAATACTGCAACATGCTCCTCGTATGCCGGGGTATTCTGTATTGCTATCTCAATCTGTGGAACATCTTTTCTTTTGATTACATGGATTAAGGAAGCCAGAGTTGCCAATGCATCGGCAAAATCATTCTGACCCCGGGGAATGTGTCGGAAAGCGATATCTTCGAACTCTTGCATCAATTGGATAACACAACGATGGTATGGAAGTAACCGGAGCTCCTTTGTGTTGTACACCCCGATCGCCTGTCTGATTACCAGTTCTGAATCCCCAAACACCGCCAGTCTTTTCACTCCCATATTGCGGGCAAAACGGAGCCCCAATATACATCCCTCGTACTCAGCGGTATTGTTTGAATTACTGAACTACAATTTAGTAGCCACAGGGTACTGCTCTCCGGTGATAGAGACCAGTACTGCTCCGGCTCCTGCCCCTTCAGCATTCATGGCCCCATCAAAATACAGCTTCCAGAATTGTCCCTCGTCATCGCATTTCGTGTGTGATATCCAAAATATATCTTCGCCCGGTAGAGGAGTTTCTAACGGTTCCATCCCTCCTGACGGGGTTTCTGCCAACTGATCTGCAATTCCCTGCCCTTTTATGGCTTTCTGAGTTATGTACACCATGTCGAATTGCTGTAAGATTAACTGCCATCTTAACAGTCGACAGTTCAACATGGGCCTTTCAAAGATATATTTTAAGGGATCCATCCTTGATATCTGGTACGTGGTATGCCCATGGAGGTAGTGCTGCAATCTTCCTGCAGCCCAGGCCAGCGCACAACAAGTCTTCTCGATGGGAGTGTAATTCTGTTCACATTGGCTAAATCTCTTGCTGAGGTAATAGATGGCCTGCTCTTTACCTGCCTCATTCTTCTGTCCCAGCATACACCCCATCGCGATGGCATTGACTGATATATACATGAACAGAGGGATCCCATCCTTTGGGGGTACCAGCACTGGTGCCTCTGTCAGTTGCTTTTTAATGGTCTGAAAAGCCCTCTGACATTGCTCATTCCATTCTTGGGAAGTACCTTTCCTCAACAATTTGAAAATTGGCTCGCACGTAGTTGTTAAGTGGGATATGAAACGGCTGATGAAGTTTATTCTTTCCCAGGAACCCTCTTTATCTCCTTCTTTCTGTGTGAGGCGCTGGCATATCCACAATGGCCTTAATCTTTGCTGGATCCAACTCAATGCCTCGATCACTAACCAGGAATCCCAAGAGCTTACCCGACTGTACTCCGAAAGCGCATTTTGCTGGATTGAGCTTCAAATTATACTTTTTGAGCCGGTCGAATAGCTTTTTGAGATGGGTTATATGATCCGATTCTACCCTTGACTTCACGATAATGTCATCCACGTAGACCTCTATCTCCTTATGCATCATATCGTGGAATAGGGCCATCATGGCTCTCTGATAAGTAGCCCCTGCATTGGTGAGACCGAAAGCCAATCGTCTATAGCAGAAGGTGCCCCACGGGGTGATGAATGCGGTCTTTTCCCGATCTTCCTCTGCCACCATTATCTGATGATACCCCGCAAAGCAATCCACAAAAGAGTACATTTCGTACTGGGCTGTGTTGTCCACCAGGATGTGTATGAAAGGCACTGGGAAGTTATCCTTGAGACTGGCCTTGTTTAGATCTCTATAGTCTACACATCCCCTCACCTTCCCTCCGGGCTTAGCCACCGGAACTACATTGGACAGCCATTCTGGGTAAGTGGACACCATAATGATTCCCGCCCTGAACTGCTTGATGATCTCTTCCTTTACTTTTAAGCTCCACTCTGGTTTCAACTTTCTTAATTTTTGCTTGACAGGCCTGAAGCCCTCCTTGATGGGCAATCGGTGTACCACAATGTCGGTGGACAATCCGATCATATCCTCATGAGACCAGGCAAAGACATCCTCATATTGGCCTAGCAACTCAGTCATTTCTGCTTTTTGGCTGGGGGTAAGATCCGTCCCTATCTTGAGTTCTTTTGGCTTATCAGGGGTTCCGATATCTATAGTGATGGTCTGGTCTAAGTTGGGTTTGGGTTTATCCTCGACCCATCCTTTGATCTCGTCAGGCGCGTCATCGTAATCTGTCTCGTCTTGCTCAATGCCCATCAAATCGAAATCGAGCTCAATGTCAAAATCATAATCATCATTCAAATTTGAAAGACCGTTTGTTAGGCAAGGATTACTCAAATTGGTACACCTGACATGAAACAAAATACTTGTCATATATAAGTTATTTTCTCCAACGATCACAATTTCAGATAACATGAAGAAACGACATAATTATGCAGAAACAAAACAACAACAAAAATAAACTTCCTCATCCTCCCATCCTCTGGGGTCTACCACCCTGATGTCGGATTTTACCCTTGTTTGGATATCATTAGTTTCATGGTTCAGTTGTCGATGGTCAGGTCAGATGAAATGCGCTGGATAAAAGGGGGCTTCACATCGGACACTTTCCCGATGACTACGGCCACATCGCCTGAGTCCACTTTCATACCTTCCTTAGGAATAATCAGCCCTGCCCAATCGATGATAGGCACACCATGTTGGGTCCCAAGTGGCGGAACAACATCCGTCCCATCCTCATTGCCTGTTAACTGTCCGGGGATATAACACTGGGTTTCGAACTTTTTCGCGACCTCCTGTAGGAAACTTTCCCTCTTGGCTACTTCATCATTTGTGGGGGACCAATCTTCACCCCCTGTTCCAGTCACAGGCTCGCTCGTCCCCTGCTCATCTTTGACCTCGGCCACCGGACTGCCAGCCAGTCGAATCGGGGCCGCACTTTGACGGTGTTTCCGTGCTATGCCGCCGTGATACCCCAACCCTGCTTTACCTATCTGATGGGGTAGTTGAACGGGCTCGGTGATTCCTTGGCTACTCTTCCCTAACCCCTGTCCTGGTTAAAATTTCATTTTCATCATTTCCTTTGCCACGAAGGTAAGTTCTGGAGAGACCCTCGGTTTCACAGTTGGAGCCCCTAGGCATCTGTAGTGGGGGGTGCTAATTTCCAACGCCTGAAAACTGGCAGGTGCCGCCGACTCGTCCACATTAATCACTGGTAGTCCATTCCGGGGAGGAGAAGGGTCATCACATTCTGCTGAGATCGTTACCAGATTCCCGTCGATGATCAGTTTGATTTGCTGATGTAGCGTGGAAGGAACTGCCCCGGCCATGTGTATCCACGGCCTCCCCAAGAGTAGGTTATAACTAGCCGCAATGTCTAGGACTTGGAAAGAGATGTCAAAAGTACAAGGTCCTATTTCCACCGGCAATTCTATCTCTCCAATTGTATCCCTCCGGGAACCATCGAAAGCTCGCACCACTACATGACTGGCCCGTAGGCGCTTGGGGTTGATGCCCATCTTCTACAATGTACTAAGGGGACAGATATTCAATGCCGACCCCCCATCGATCAGCACCCCATTCATGATATACCCTGAGGAGATTACCGCAATATGTAGCGGTTTTCGATGCCCCCTCCCCTCCTTGGGGATGTCCTCATCTGCAAAGGATATTACATCACTCTCCAACAGCTGGCCCACCAGATGGCCGAAACCTTCCTCACTAATTTCTTTGGGTACGTACGCCTCCTCCAGGACTTTCGCCAGGGTTTTGCAATGATCATTGGACGATAACACCAAGTCCATGATTGATGTCAGGGTCGATTCCTCATTTAAAATCTGGATCCCTCTTATTTCCGGGTGATCCATTCTTCATTTTTCTTCTTCTGGCTCTTAAGGACACGCCCGGGAAGATATAAGGGATTCCCTCTTGTCGTCACAGAAGCACAACTGGCCGCTTCCTCTAACATCCCCCCATAATTCCATGGTACTCTCCTTAGACTGCTGATAGGGATTTGCGGCCTCGCTGCAAGGATGAGGGGTTTCGGGGCTGCTAACTTGACAGGCCCCTCCATGATATTTCTGCTTGCCCCTGCCAGTCTGATTGGCGCTCCCCGTGTATTCCTGTGATCACTGATCATGTTGATCATTTCATCAATTTTCTTTACATAATTTAGCCTTGATGACCCCTCGGGTTCATTGGCCTCCGCCACATTGACCCCTCCTCCATCATGCCTTGGCAGGGGATTGACCTTGACATTCGGGGAGTCCGGCTTTTCCACCACGATTTCTCCACTATCAATCAAATTCTGAATTATATGCTTCAACGTCCAACAATCCTGCGTATCATGACCCGGGGAACCCGAGTGATATGCACATCGCTTGCTTGGGTCAAACCTTCTTCCCTTCGGGTCACTTGGGGGCGCCAAATTGATTATCTTCTTTTGGGCCATCAATACAACCAAGACCCGTTCAAGAGGCTCCCCGAGCGGGGTGAATACTCGATTTTGCGAGGCCTCATATCTCCTTCGCCCTTCCGCCCTCTGATCAGCAAAGTTGGGCGGTCGAGATGGCCCCACTCTCTGCACCTGTACTGGAAGATGGTCCTCTGCCTTCCTAGATGAGCCCTGAAGGACGAGGGAAACATCCTCCTCTTTTTTCTTTTGCACCCTACGGGAAGTGCTGCCATAATTTCCACTCTGTATTTGTTCTGCAGCCGTTTCCAAAGCAGTGAAATCTCGGATTTTGCCAGATTTCAAACCCATATCCACCATTTCTCCGTGTTTAATCATCTCAGCAAAGGGTCTTCCAATCCCTGATATAACCCGCTCATAATAAGGAGCCTCTTGAATGTCTACGAAGGTCATCACCATCTCCGACTCACTCATGGGGGGATTCACCTGTGTGGCCATACCCCTCCATCGCTGCGCATAATCCCTGAAAGATTCCCTGGGTTGCTTCTTGATTTTCGTCATTTGGTATCTATCAGGGGCCATTTGGGCCTGGAAGCTATACTGTGTTAAGAAGGTGTGGGCCAACTCCTCCCAATTATGGATCCGGGCATTGTCAAGACGGGCATACCAGATTCTAGCCTCTCCCGTCAAACTCTTTTGAAAAAGCTGCATCCTTAGACCCTCGTCTTCTGCATAAGATCCCAACTCCCCAATGTATATTTTCAGATGAGTATAAGGATCCCCCTTTCCATTGTACTTTTCAAATTCAGGAATTTTAAATTTTTCCGGATATCTGGCTCCGGGGAATACACAAAGATCGGAGTAATTCACCCTGCCTAGGGACCCTATGCCCTTCATTGATTGGATGGTTTCCTCCATTTGTTATATTTTCCTTCGCGGGTCATCAGTATCTCCCTCTTCCGGGATTGTAATCACTGTCTTGTTCAGCATGGGAATGACCTTTGGGACGACTGGCTCGCCCTTAGGTTGGGGTGGATCCTCCTTAGGTGGATCCTGCCGAGGTATCAATTGTTCCCTCAGCATTATGGCCACTTCTAACATCTGTTTCTTGAAGTCATCAAATTCCTCCCTAGATATGGAGCCGGGATTGGTAGGTGGGAGTTCAGCCATTTCAGATGTACAGTGTTGGGCCTTTTTAGACTGCGAATGGGTTTGAGGAGCAATCCTACAAAAACAACGGTTCGAAGTTTAGTCCGGGGAAATGAAAGGACATGGATGCATGCAAAAGCTACAATTTTTGTGCTTTGGGTTTTTTAATCTTTTTCTGCAAAACAGCATGTTAGTAGTCCTTTAATGCAATACCAAATGCTAAATATGACTTTATTACGCTTCCCCAGCTGTTCCCTGCAACATATAAAGGTTAGTAATTTCTTTTGACGGAAGAGGATGCATATATGAATATTGCATGGGACTATGACATTTATATGCGCGAACGTAAAAGGGCATGAAGAGACTTTTCCTGCGTTGGGTTAATCTGAGGCTGACCTACCCTAGGGTTACTCTCACGGGCTTTTCGGCATGAAGGTCCCCAAATCTTCGCAATCTACTCGTCTGAGTCCTTTCGATTGGAGCGGATTTAGGTGGTGCGTTTCCTGAGCCATCTCTGGAGAGCAGCCCCTTCGAGTCCAGTAATAAGCCACCGACAGGTTCGCCTCAGGAGGAGGTACACTCGCAACATACATTCACATTCATCGTCCTCACCGTATGCAAATGATTACTTAAAAATAAAGCAATTCCATTCAAATCATTCATTTATTGGGCAAAACACACATTCACACAACAAAAGTAAAAAAAATCAAAATATCGCGCACACACACATTTTATGAATTTTAAAGGACAGGATATCATCAAGATTTGAACGCGGCTTAAGCCCTCTAGTTTCCCCAGCAGAGTCGCCAGCTGTCGACGCCGGGTTTTTACGTCCTCTTCCGATTTTATCCTTTTGATTAAATGATTTTTGGAAAAGGTCGGCATTGATGTCGACGGGGTTTTGAAAGATTGTTTTTATGATGAGCCAATTAACCAAAGTCGCCAGTTGGTATTTTTGAAATGGATGTACCAACTCATCCGAGTTTTCATTTTTTGTAAATCGCTGGCTCATGTGTGACTCCGAATTAATTGGTCTGCGAACCGAGATTCATAGAGTTCGGGGGCTTGCTTAAGCGAGGGGAAGGTGTTAGGCACCCCCCGACTTCCGTGAAACACGGTTACCGCAACTTTGATGTTTTCCTATCCTTTAATTCATGAAATGTGTATGTGTGCGTGTGTGTGTGCCTAATGAATGTTGTGGTGAGTTTTGTAAAAAAAAGGAATTCTTTTTTTGTGTTTTATGAAAGAGACGTGTTTTATTTTGAGAGTGCTTTAGAATGTCTTTTGGCCTATTCGAGAAAGCTTTATTTCTTTATGAGAAAATTTTGATTTTAATTGGCAAAAGCTATGAGATTTTTTCATTAAGTGTTGTTTTGGTAAAACATGAATTTATTAAACCTTAGCCAAAATAGGAATCGAGATTTATACGTTGCTTTCATAAATGATGGGCAATTTCTAGGATCTCTTTCGCCCTATGTATCAAGGTTTAGTAAAACGGTTATTTCTTTTTATAAAACCATTTTTTGTGACATTTGGAAACAACTTCTCTTTAGCTTTCTCGTAAAATAGGAATCGACTTTCATCAGCATTTCCAATTCTTAGCCTCGTGATGCTAATATCCTACTTTGATTGATTTTAGAAAAATCTTTATTGTTTTGGCTTTGAAACCTTTTGTTCGGTGTTACAAATCAAATTAAATATCAAAACGCGTAGGGGGCTATTCACGGGCATGTAAGCCATCAAAATATCCCCGAACGCCAACAATCACATATTTCACTACTACGGGGCCTTAAACCCGGTTCTCGCCTTAGCGTCGTTTTAAGGCCCAACGATTACATGTTACAAAAACGAGCAACTTGAATCTATTACATACATCAAAACGTCCATCATCGGATTTGGACCACGGGGTCGCGTTTCTAGGCTCACACCCGAGATTACTACATGCCCACGAAATGAATACTACGAAACTAACCAACACGAATTTGTCTAATACACCATGATATCCGAAAGTGATAAACTAAATAAATTACATCCAATAAATCACTCTAAATAAGCTAGAAATTTCACCAATTGGATATCCTCGGGTTATTAGGAAGAATTTTGTTCCGATGGAACCCTCACTAATAATCCCTAATCCATGATTGTCCAACAAGATACATGAAAATTACATTTAATTCAACCCCATAATATGATATAAATTGCTATAACAAAGGGAATTTTTACCTTGCAAATGATCTCAAATGGATGTGAACTTGTGTATTTGAATAAGATAAAGAGTGTATTTGATACAATCAAAATCAAAAGAATATAAATCCTCTCTTTTTTTCTCTCTTTTCTTCCTATTTTGTTGCAAAATCTAGCTATTTTCTCTCAATTTCAGTGCTGTTGCTGCTGCAGAATTCCTCCTTCTTCGCCTGCTGCCAATTCTCTCTAACCTCCTGTATGCTGAGAAGGAAATGAGCTGAAATAGGCTGGCCAGAGCCAGCCGCAGATTGATCTGCGGCTGGCCGCAGATCAATCTGCGGCTGGCTGGCCGCCTGCCTTCCACTCGCCTGATTTCGAGTTCCGTGTTTCGAGTTCCGTGTTTTCAAAAGGCGCACTCATTGGCCGCAGATCAATCCGCGGCTGGACGGTTTGGCTTTCTCGATTTTCATGCCATGCCTCGATTTTCGTGCCGTAACGTCGGTTTTCGCTGACAGGCTCGTTTTTGGCAGTCCAGAAATTTCCGGGAGACGTGCCACCTCATTCGAGAATGCTCGTTTTCGGACGGCTTTATTGTCACTTCAGCTTCGGTCGTCAATCATTGCAGTGATGTTGAGCGTTTGCACTTGTGCCCATTCCATTGCTCCCGCAAGCCGGTTCAATTGACGATTTTGCCCTCCTGTCACGGTTAGTAGAGAGAACGCAAAATTTGGGTGTCTACAAGAAGTACACAATTCAGGCAGTAGTACTCATCGTATAAATGAAATGGTTCATGATATTGCAGGGCCAAATTTTGATTGGGAACAAGGCTGAGAGCAACCTATGAATTCTGATGCCAAAGACTTCTTTAAGTTGTTAGACGAGGGTAGCGAGCCATTGTGGCATGGTTGCACCAAACACACTACATTGTCTGCAGTGGCGACATTACTTAACATCAAGGCTGATCACAACATGAGCCATGAGTGTTTTGAGTTGCTCTTGAAGGCCATTAAGAGTATGTTGCCTGACGGTGAAAAATTTCTTGGTAACTATTACTTTTGTAAGAAAATGGTGAAGAAGTTGGGTCTTGGATACCAAAAGATCGATGTCTGTCCCAACGATTGCATGTTGTTTTATAAGGAAAATGAACAGATGACAAGGTGCACGTTTTGCAGTCATGATCGATTTAGGCCTAATAAAGAGGGCGTGACTACAAAAAAATCAAGTATACTGTTTAAGATTCTAAGGTATTTTCCAATAACACATCGTCTAAAAAGATTGTACATGTCTTCAAGAACAGCTGAACATATGAGTTGGCATGCGAAATCTCCAGCTAAAGATGGAGAACTAAATCATCCCGCAGATGGGCAAGCTTGGAAAGATTTCAACTTAGCACATCCTGGGTTTGCATTGGAACCTAGAAATGTGAGGCTTGGATTATCCACCGATGGTTTCAATCCGTTTGACCACTCAGTTGTTCTGTACTCATGTTGGCCTGTAATTGTTACTCCGTACAACTTGCCTCCTTGGATGTGTATGAAACAGCCATACTTGTTTCTTTCACTTGTGGTTCCTAGTCCTAAGAGTCCTGGAAAGAACTTAGATGTTTACTTGAGACCTCTTATAGATGAGTTGAAGGTATTGTAGGAGGATGGAGTACAGACTTGGGATGTTGCAATGAAAACAAATTTCAACCTTAGGGCAGCAGTTATGTGGACTATAAGTGACTTCCCAGCTTATGGTATGTTAGCTGGATGGAGTACACACGGAAAGTTGGCTTGTCCGTATTGTATGGAGCATACAAAGTCTTTCAATCTATCAAAAGGTCGAAAGCCTTGCTGGTTTGACTATCATCGTCGGTTCTTGCCGGTAGATCACCCGTTTCGAAGAAATAGAGAACACTTCAGGAAAGGGAAAGTAGACAATGATATGCCTGCACCACGATTGTCGGGAACGGAGATGCGAGATTGTGTGATGAGATTGCCGGTTATCCCATTTGGTAAGATTGATGCCACAAACATAATAAATGGGTTTGGCGAATCTCATAACTGGGTTCGGAGAAGCATCTTTTGGGAACTGCCTTATTGGTCTACAAATTTGATTCGTCATAATCTAGATGTGATGCATATTGAGAAGAATGTGTTTGACAATGTGTTTAACACCGTGATGAATGTTACGGGGAAGACAAAAGATAATGATAAGGCACGTTTGGATATGAAAGATATTTGTAAGCATCCTGGATTAGAACTTTATGAATCTCCTAATGGTAAGATTGTCAAACCGCATGCAAGGTACACATTGTCCAAAAAGCAAGTTGAAGATGTGTGCATATGGGTTAAGTCTCTGAAATTACCAGATGGATATGCGTCAAACATTGCAAGGTGTGTTACGGGTGGGAAATTGCAAGTGATGAAGAGTCATGATTGTCATGTAGTCATGGAGAGACTCATGCCTATAACATTTCAGGATCTACTTGATAAACCAATATGGGATGCTTTGACGGATCTCAGTCGTTTCTTCAAAGACTTATGTTCAAAATCATTAAATGAGAAGGACATGTCTGTACTTGAGAAGAACATCATAGAGATCACGTGTAAACTGGAAAAAATATTCCCACCTGGTTTTTTTGACTCCATGGAGCATTTGCAAATCCATCTTCCCTATGAAGCTCGTGTTGGGGGTCTAGTTCAATATAGATGGATGTACCCTTTCGAGAGGGTGATGGGAAACCTTAAGAGGAAGGTGAAGAATAGAGCTTATGTCGAGGGGTCGATATGTGAGGCATACAGTTTCGATGAGATATCTACGTTTGTCTCAGACTATTTTCCGAACGAAGTCTTGACAAAGGCCAATCGAGTATTGAGACATGATGATGGGGGAAATGTTGAACTGTCGACTCTCTGTATTTGGTCTATCGGGTCGTGCTTATGGAAAAGAGAAGCGCATATTCCTCTCTGAGCAAGAATTACATGTTGCACATACTTACATTCTTCTCAATTACGAGGAGATTGACGAATTTGTGAGGTACACATGTAAACTTGATAATTTATCTTTTAAGTTGAAAATTTATTCCAATATGTTAATGTTTATAACATGGTATAGATTGTACGATGACGAGTTAAAAGTGAAGCATCCCGGCATAACTGATAAAGATATTCAAATCAATCGTGATAAAAAATTTACACTTTGGCTAAAGGACAAAGTAAGTTCAATTTCTTAAGCACGTAGTATATATATATATATATATATATATATACTCCATATTAACTATGACTTCATTTAATAAGATGGAGTTTTTGTAGGCTATGACTGAGGGATCAATGATTTCGGCTAATGTACAAGTCCTAGCTATGGGACCAGACAGGGACCAAGTCAGCCGTAATGGTTACAAAATAAATTGTTGTGAATTTCATACAAAGGCATATGGGTGCAGTAAAAGAACAACGAACTCTGGAGTGTGTGTCCAAGGAGATTGTTACAATGAGCTTGGTCATACCTTTTATGGGGAGTTGGAGGAAATCGTAGAGTTGTCGTACAAGGGCACGTACGGGGGTCATATTCACTTGTTCAAGTGCCGTTGGTTTGATTCAGAAAAAGGGATACGTCATGACAGACATGGAATCGTCGATATTGACCTCCATAGATCTGCGTACTTCAACGAACCGTTTGTTTTACCAACTCAAACAGTACAAGTATACTACACTCCTAGTCCTGTTAGGAAAAGGGATAGACCGCCTACAGATTGGTAAGTTGTAATTCATACTCCCGCGCGTAGTCGTGTAGAAGTAGTTGATGGGGAGATTTACCAAGAGCAGATGCTTCATAGTCAAACTATAATAAATATGGAGGACGACAATGAAGTAATCCAGTTAGATGGTGGAGATGAACCACATGAATTAGAGCCTGAGTCAATACTTGTGTCAGATGACATTGATACTGAGGAAGAAGAGTTATTGACTGAATCTGATACTGAATTTGAAGCAGATGATGGTTATGAATCTGCAACACGTATACAAGATGATTCTGAATTAGACATTGACACTTGAACAAATGAAATGTATGTTTAGCATTACATGTTTACTTGAACAAATGTCATGTTTATGTACTAAACTATTTAAATGCAACTTTTGTTTATTGTCATTTTATATTCATATATATACATGTTTATATCACTGTCATGTTTATTGTCATTTTATATATTCATATATACATGTAATCAAATATAACTTATAATAACATCTTGAAATTTGTAATATACAGATGGCTTCTGAAGCAGCGCAGAAAAAGCGCGGCTTGGGTAGGGGGCCTAATCATATGCCCAAGGCCCCTACTAATCCGGATGATCGGATTCTTATTCAGATTCGCCCTCCTCTGAATAGCACGTACGTCCCGCATATATCATTTATATATAAGCATTTTAGATTCCATTTATACAAGATATATAGAACTTAGATGTCAATTGCTTTAATATATCTACTTAATTATCGTTGATGTAAATTGTTGTATATTATAGTGATTTTTCAGATAATAAGATCGTCAAAGTGCATATGACAGCTGTGTTTACAGAATTGGCCTACACCTGTGATTACGTGGGCGAGCACACCTATCACCCACAAGGATGTTGTTTGGGCTGAATTTCAAGCATGTTTTTTTTAATTATGACAGATAATATTATATTCAAAGGATAATTATTTAGTAATGTTATTATTGTTGTTTTATTTGCAGAAACGGTATAGATGAAAGTAGTATGCACACAAGCCAATCATATTTGATATGATGTAGCATATACTTTGTAATCTTATTCGTTTATTAAAGACATTTTACATTATCTACATAGTGTTGTTATATTAAATGTGATAAACCCATAGTTTTGAGCAATGCTTTTAGAATCATGATGGTGATCATGCTAATGAGATCTAAATTCTAGATAGCTCACAAACTAAAATTGTTCCTAATCGTTGGATTACTAAAAAGGGGATTAGTGAATCCGGATAGATTAGTACATACGTTGCTTGCTCTTATGAAGAGGATGATTGATCTCATAATCATTTGTGTGGAGACACTAAAGCAAGTATGTAGGTGCTTATTAGAGAATAAGTTCACTGAACGTGGCTCGCTAAGGAATACCTAATGGAGTTTTACTCGCCTTGTCAATAGGAATTCCTCTAGTGATAGTAGTACAAGTGATCCTTGGACTTGAGATCATCATAGTATCTTGTGTATGATGAGTTATACTTTGACATGTCCCTTAAGACCTTTAGGGTATATCAAAGGGTATGATTGGGTATAATAAGTTATACATGGAGATAGGTGAATGATCAATAAAGAATCTACCACTTCTAGTAAAAGGAGAGAATGTCTTATGTGATTCGATAAATGACGACTCAGAAGTCTTTGGCCAAAGCAGAATGAAATTAGAAAGGAGTTTCTAATTTGCATTAATCAGAGTTGTGCATTTCAGAATCGAAATACATATAATTAAATAAAATAAGACTTGACAGTAATTTCATGTCTTATATTTAATTGGGACATTGTATGGTAGAAGGATTGAATTGTACAGTAACTATTCACTGAAAGGTTCTTTTGTGATTAATGTTGAAATCTATATTATCTGGAAAGTCGTTTATCGCTAAGGGGGCTTACCCTTATTGTAGAATAAATATTATTTATTTAAATGAATTAAATAGTTTAATTTATTTATTTAAATAAGATTAGAATTGTTCTAATTGATTTATTCACAACCGGTTTAATATGGAGAACCTAAAGGGTCACACCGCAAAAGGAAAATATTTATTTAAGAAGTAAATGGCATAATCGTAATAATAAGTTAAGTGTATTTAATTTAATCTATGGACATAGAATAAATTAAATAGCTTAATATTTATTATTTAATATTTTGGAAATATTAAATATAAATTAATAAGAGGAGTCTTATTATTATTATTACTATTACTATTATTTAATTCCTAATAGGGATTGGGAATTAATTAATAGAAGTACTCTCTCATGAATTCCTAATTGGATTAGGAGTTCAATTAATTAAAGGAGTTTAATTAAAATAAAAAAAAAAAAACCTAATCCTAAATAGTTTAGGAGGGTTCCCTATATCTATAAATAAGAGGAGTCTTATTATGATTTAGGGTTAGACAGTCAGACAATTAGATTGTTAGACAATTTACACACTCTTCCATGAGAATTGGAGAGAGAGAGTACTTGCAATTTCTATAGAGATAGAAACTAGGGTTTTGCCAACACCCATCTTCTTGAACAACTATTATTCCTTGGTGGATCACCTCTAGAGGCCAAACACTTGGGTGGCTAACGTTGATCAAAGGAAGGAATTTAATCGGTGAAATTTAAGGAGAACGCAAAGGAATTGGAGGTGAACTTGTACCCGAGGAAGCACGGTTCTACGAGGGTATAATTTCTTAATCTCTATCTCTTTTGTTTAATTGATAATTGAGCACATGGATGATCATGGTGATGGTTTGTATGAAAATTTTAAAATCCGTTTTATCGCGCTTCCGCACTATTTATGTAATTTGATTGCATATTCGCGCTATGTACAGACCTAACAGTGGTATCAGAGCCTAACCTTGTGCTAATCATCAATTATTATGATTCCATGTATGTATGGGTATGCGATTGGATCGATTTTTTGGGCAACAAAATTTTTTTTCGAAGTCTGCTACGCGACGCGGCCGCGCCGCTTCCAGTTCATTCTGGAGCGCGGCCGCGCCTGAACCCAGAAAACGTTTCTGGGGTGCAGCGCGGCCGCGCCGCTCCTAGTTCATATTGGAGCGCGGCCGCGCCGGTCTCCAGATTTTGAAATTTTTTTATTTTGATTTTATTTATTTTCAATTAAGATAAAAGGTTTATTTTGAATTGGAATATAATTAAAATTAAAAGTTTTATTTGAACTTGGAATTGGATTCTAAGTTAACTAGAATAAAGGAGTTTATTCACATATGGAATAGGATTCCATGTTTCCTAGAATAAAGGAGTTTATTCACATATGGAATAGGATTCCATGTTTCCTTAAAAATAAAGATGTTTATTTTGATAAGGAATAGGATTCAACATATTTTATTTTCCAACAATTTTAAGTTAAAAATAAAGGTGTTTATTTTAAACTTGAAATTAGTTTCCATATTAATTAAAATAAAGGTGTTTTATTTTGATTTGGAATTTGATTAAAAATAAAGGAGTTTATTTTTATTCAAAATTGGATAAAATAAAATAAATAAGTTTATTAATATTTGAATTTTGATTAAAATAAAGGAGTTTATTTTTGTTTCAAAATTGGATTTATAGTAAATTTTTAATTGCCCATTAAATGATATCACTACATATATGGAATGGTTTTATTATTCATGAGATGAATGTTATTTATTGATACATATGGAGATATGTATGATAATAAATTGGGATTGATTATGGACTACTGACCAATGTGTGATTGGATTTATTTTAGTGGATCCTTGAATGAATGGGTTTTTATAAATGGGGTCTGCGTACCTCGTCTTCTCTAATTTTTTCTTAATGTAAATTCTATCTCCCTCCTATGTACTTCCCCTTGACTGCTGATCAAGGTTTCTATTTATTTTAAATAGTTTATGTAATAGGTTTAGTTAGAATTACTTGAAGAATTGGAGACAAAGGAGTAAGGAGCGCTTGAAGACCCGTTTGTAATGGAGCCCGGGTTTAAATGTAATAGTTATATTTAAATTTTGTTCTTGCACCCTAGGTTTGACCTTTTGGTTCACTTGGTGGCTCTAGTGAACCAAACTAGAATAAAAGTCCATAATCAATCCGGGTAGAATATAGTATTCTATATGTGCATGCTTGCTATGTATATATTATATATTATACAACATGCTTCGCATGTTAAATAATAAGACGCGTATTTTATATATATATGTGCATGCGCGCTAAACAAGATGAAACAAATAATAACAAACCCCTCAAAGCAATAATATTAAGTCCTAAGCGTTCAAAGATATTTGGAATATCGAACGTCGCCTTCTAGCATGGTAAAGCAATAGAGTATTAAAATATTTAATATGAGTTTGTTGTGTCACACAAGGCAAATATTAAATATTTAAGATGTTGCTTTATCACATTTGATGCTTATACATAGACTGAACGATGCTGTTTTGTTGTGTCACACAAGGACAGTGTTTTTCTTTCGAATATATGGAAGTGCTAGGTTGGACTTAACTTGGATAATTTTGATTCGGATGTGTCACACTTGATCAAAATAATCTAAGAGGCAAATTAAAAGGAGTTACATAATGATGTAATTGACAATAGTTGTCTACCTATTTATTTATATATCGTTTGTTGTGTCACACAAGGCTATATACATTTGAAATGGGATCCTTATTTTCACTAGCAAATCTTTAATTAGATTTGCCGAACTGTATATTGAGGGTAATATAGTTTGATGAAAATAGTGGGAGATACCAATTTAAAATAAAGACCTAATTTATTTTGGTAATTAATTAATAAAATGAATGTATGCTAAAATGTTGTTAAATTACAAATTCATTTATAGAATTTTACAATGTCTAATTCACTATCACTGCGGAGCATATTAGATGCTAATTAATCGGACCGTGTTAAAAGGACTGGTTGAAGAATTTGAGAATAGTTCTCAAGGCTGAAAAGTTATCTTATGTCCTTAATATGTCTATCCGTGCAATGGTTGCAGACAATGCCTCAGAGGAAGAGATTGCTACTTTTAGAAAGTGGCAAGATGATGCACAGTTGGCTCAATGCATCATGCTCGCATCCATGAGTAACGAGCTTCAGCGTCAGCATGAAACTATGGATGCTCCTGCTATACTCTTGCACCTTCAAGGAGTTGAAGGGTGAGGAAAGTAGGACTATTAGATATCAGATATCTAAGGAGTTCTTCCGATCTAGAATAACCGATGGCACTACAGTATAGACAAATGTCCTCAAAATGATCAATCTGATTGAACAATTGGGACAACTGGGTTTTAATGGATGGAGAGTTGATCCAAGATTTGATCTTGCAATCACTTCCGGACTCTTTCTCACAAATTGTTGTGAATTTCCATATGAACAAGCTATATGTCAGCCTGCCTGAGTTGCTTAAACATGTTGAAAACTGTAAAGAGTCACTTTCCAACCAAGAAAAACCAAGTCTTACTGGTAGATGATTCTTCTAGGAAGCGGAAGAGGGCCAAAGGATCTTCTTAAAAGCAGAACAATTCAAAGAAGGTAAATGGAAAGGCAAAAACAAAGGACAATAAGAATAAGACTGATGCAAATAGCAAAGGAGTTTGCTTCCACTGCAATAAGCCTGGATACTAGAATTAAAACTAGAGGGTAACCAGAAGAAGCTTAGTGAAGCTTCGGTTACAAATATGGGTTTGTTCATGATTGAAATAAATTTTTCTATAAGTCAAGGTTCTACTTGGGTATTGGATACCGACTGTAGTTCTCACGTATGCAATCCAATGCAGAGACTAAGCAGAAGTAGAAAGCTAAACAAAGAATAAGTAATCTTACGCGTGGAGAATGAAGCAATGGTTGTTGCATTAACCGTAGGAACTTATAGTTTAGCATTGCCTACGGGCAAGTCTATTAAGTTAATAAGTTGTTATTATGTTCCAGTTCTCTTTAGAAACATTATTACTTCCGTTGTTGGACAAGGAAGGTTCTGGTATTATATTTAAGAACAATTGTTGTTCTATTTATAATGATAATATTTTGTTTGAAACTGGAAGATTAGTTGATAGACTTTGTATACTTGACTTACATGAAAATTATTTTGCAAATTGAACAAACTAATAAAAGAAAAGGAGATGGTCATTCAAAGAGTTGAATATATGTATTTGATGAAATACAAGTCTGAATCATTTGAAATGTTCAAAGAATTCAGAAGTGAAACATATTGACAGAGTATTAAGATTCTTTGATCAGATCGAGGAAAGAATACTTGTACAATGAGTTTCTAGATCATCTCAAAATGGTATTTTCTCATAATGGACACTTCCTGATACGCAATAATTGATTGGTATATCTAAAAGGAGAAATTGTACCTTGTTGGACATGGTGCAGTCCATAATGATTTTTACCAACATTCTAGTATCCATCTGGGGTTATACCCTAGAAACGGCTGCATATCTACAAGATAAGGTAACCTCACAAATTCGGCCCTAAAACTCCATAAAGTTTATGGATAGGGAGGATTCCTAGTCTTAAATATGTTAAGATAAGGGGTTGTCCAGCTTATGTGAAAAGGTTTCAAAGATAAGTTTGGGACAAAAATCTGACAAGTGCAGATTTGTGGGATATCCTAAAGAAAGTTTAGGGTATTATTACTATAATCCTACATGTTGCCTTCTTAGATAAAGGTGTTTATCATCGAAGGAGCTAGTGGGAGGGTAATAGATCTTGAAAGAGTTCAAGAACCACAAAGCACTTTAAAGTCGAACCGAGGAACCTGTAGATAGACCTATTGTACCACAACCGAATCGTAAATCTGGAAGAGTACCGAAGATACCTGGGAGGTATGGATTCATCATAGAGGATGATGATAAGGTACGCATCATAGAGGATGATGATCCAGTTATATACGATGAGGCTTTGAGTAGAAGATACTCAGAGAAATGGCAGATGACCATGAAATCCGAAATGGACTCCATGTATAAGAACCAAGTATAGACTCTGGTGTATATGGGTCTTTAAGAGAAAGACTGGGGCAAATGGCAAGGTGGAGACCTATAAGACCAGACCTGTTTAAAAGGTTTTTCAAGTCAAGGAGTTGACTGTAATAAAACCTTATTACCGGGTAATGCTCAAGTCCATTTGGATTTTACTTGCGATTGCAGCTTATTACGAAATCTGGCAAAATGGATGTGGAGACGTCCTTCCTCAATAAAGACTTGAGGAGAATGTATGTTTGATACAGCCAGAGGAATTTGTTTCAAAGGTTGAAGAAAATCGTGTTTTAAGCTACAATGATCCATTGATGGATTTAAGCAAGCTTCTCAAAGATGGAACATTCATTTTGATGAGACAATCAAAAGAGTTTGATTTTATCAAAAACGGGAATGAACCTAGTGTGTACAAAAGGGTCAGTGGGAGCACTGTGACATTCCTAGTATTATATATTGATATACTACTGATAAGGAATAACACACCAATGCTACAATCAGTAAAGATAACATTGTCTAAACATTCCTCCATGAATGACTTGGGAGGAGCATCCTATAAATTGGGGATATAAATCTATATAGATAGATTTAAAAGGATGTTCGGCTTAACCCAAGGAACGTATATTCATTTGATGCTAAAGGCGTTTAGCATGGCAAACTCCAAGAGAGGTCTCATGATGATGAGCCATGGAGTGAATCTCTCTAAAATTGTCCCCAATTGAAAGAGAGATCGCATGAGTTACTATCATATATGCAATGAATATACTAGGCTTGATGTTGATCAGTCATATTCTGGAGAAGATTACTGTAAGACAGTGATAAACATCTTTAGGTACTTGACTGGTACTAAAGATGTGATTATGATTCATGGTAGGTCTGAATTAAAACTAGAGGGCTAAACAGACTCAAGTTTTTCAGACTGACCAAGACGATAACAAATCCACTTTAGGGTAAAACGTTACCTTGAAAGGTGGTGCAGTGAATTGGAAAGGTTCCAAACAGCAAAGTGTTGTTGGTTTAGTGACAAAGACAAAGTATATAGCTGTAAATGAAGCTGCAAGTTGATTGTTTGGATGAAAAGTTCATCACAGAACTAGGAATAGTTCCTAAGTCTCATCTTGGATTCAAACATGTGTTGCGGCACTTTCATTTGATTAGTGGAATCATTGAAAGAGAAGAAGTCACTATAGAGATAGTGGACTCTCAAGAACAACATTGCATATCCATTTACTGAAGCTTTATCCAAACAGCAGGATGATCGTCACTTAGAGAAGAAGGGTATTAGATACCATGACGATTGGCTTTAGTGCAAGTGGGAGATTGAAAGTAGTATGCACACAAGCCAATCATATTTGATATGATGTAGAATATACTTTGTAATCTTATTCGTTTATTAAAGGCATTTTACATTATCTACATAGTGTTGTTATATTAAATGTGATAAACCCATAGTTTTGAGCAATGCTTTTAGAATCATGATGGTGATCATGCTAATGAGATCTAAATTCTAGATAGCTCACAAACTAAAATTGTTCCTAATCGTTGGATTACTAAAAAGGGGATTAGTGAATCCGGATAGATTAGTACATACGTTGCTTGCTCTTATGAAAAGGATGATTGATCTCATAATCATTTGTGTGGAGACACTAAAGCAAGTATGTAGGTGCTTATTAGAGAATAAGTTCACTGAACGTGGCTCGCTAAGGAATACCTAATGGAGTTTTACTCGCCTGTCAATAGGAATTCCTCTAGTGATAGTAGTACAAGTGATCCTTGGACTTGAGATCATCATAGTATCTTGTGTATGATGAGTTATACTTTGACATGTCCCTTAAGACCTTTAGGGTATATCAAAGGGTATGATTGGGTATAATAAGTTATACATGGAGATAGGTGAATGATCAATAAAGAATCTACCACTTCTAGTAAAAGGAGAGAATGTCCTATGTGATTCGATAAATGACGACTCAGAAGTCTTTGGCCAAAGCAGAATGAAATTAGAAAGGAGTTTCTAATTTGCATTAATCAGAGTTGTGCATTTCAGAATCGAAATACATATAATTAAATAAAATAAGACTTGACAGTAATTCCATGTCTTATATTTAATTGGGACATTGTATGGTAGAAGGATTGAATTGTACAGTAACTATTCACTGAAAGGTTCTTTTGTGATTAATGTTGAAATCTATATTATCTGGAAAGTCGTTGATCGCTAAGGGGGCTTACCCTTATTGTAGAATAAATATTATTTATTTAAATGAATTAAATAGTTTAATTTATTTATTTAAATAAGATTAGAATTGTTCTAATTGATTTATTCACAACCGGTTTAATATGGAGAACCTAAAGGGTCACACCGCAAAAGGAAAATATTTATTTAAGAAGTAAATGGCATAATCGTAATAATAAGTTAAGTGTATTTAATTTAATCTATGGAGATAGAATAAATTAAATAGCTTAATATTTATTATTTAATATTTTGGAAATATTAAATATAAATTAATAAGAGGAGTCTTATTATTATTATTACTATTACTATTATTTAATTCCTAATAGGGATTGGGAATTAATTAATAGAAGTACTCTCTCATGAATTCCTAATTGGATTAGGAGTTCAATTAATTAAAGGAGTTTAATTAAAATAAAAAAAAAACCTAATCCTAAATAGTTTAGGAGGGTTCCCTATATCTATAAATAAGAGGAGTCTTATTATGATTTAGGGTTAGACAGTCAGACAATTAGATTGTTAGACAATTTACACACTCTTCCATGAGAATTGGAGAGAGAGAGTACTTGCAATTTCTATAGAGATAGAAACTAGGGTTTTGCCAACACCCATCTTCTTGAACAACTATTATTCCTTGGTGGATCACCTCTAGAGGCCAAACACTTGGGTGGCTAACGTTGATCAAAGGAAGGAATTTAATCGGTGAATTTCAAGGAGAACGCAAAGGAATTGGAGGTGAACTTGTACCCGAGGAAGCACGGTTCTACGAGGGTATAAATTCTTAATCTCTATCTCTTTTGTTTAATTGATAATTGAGCACATGGATGATCATGGTGATGGTTTGTATGAAAATTTTAAAATCCGTCTTATCGCGCTTCCGCACTATTTATGTAATTTGATTGCATATTCGCGCTATGTACAAACCTAACAATAGATGGGAGGACGCGCAGGCTTCAGTGATACAAACATTATTCTGGCAAAAGTGCGCGGTCCGCACCAAAGACAATTTGAATAAAGAACGACAAATAGCCCTTCACAACGCATTGATCGACCATCCAGGCCAGGGCGAGGATTACATGCACGAGCATAGTCCCTGGTGGTGCACCCAGTCCATATGGGCTGAGATGTGTGCCCAATGGAGAGCCGAGAGCTGGGTGAAAAGACGAAAGACTGCCGCCACCAACAGATCCTCGGGTGTACCCGATGGAGAAAAGGCTAAAGGAACATACAAGGGCGACAGTATTTCACAGTTGCAGCATATCACTGCCAGGGTACGTATTTACAAGTTTTAATATGTTTACAATCATGAATTGTAGAAAATATATCACATTTTTACTTAGTAATATTGTGCTATTTTTTGTATAGGAGTCTCAGCCTCAAGGTCAGCCTATTCATTGGTTGGATGTGTACATGGCCACCCGTGATGGTTTGCCTGAGGCTATCCAGATAGCGGTAATAAGTTTTAACAATTTGATCTTGTTTATCAATTCTTACAGAATTTATTTTTAACTATTTAATTGTTAACATGATAACAGGATACTTATAAGCATTTATTGAATGAGCGCTATCCTGAAGGCACTCCACGTCCACCTATTGATCAAGAGTTGTGGGAGAGGGCGTCTGTTGTAAAGAAGAACTACATTAGAGGTCAAGGACAACGATGATGCCCATCTTTCAATGGCTCAGGCAGCTCTGTTATCCAGTTTTCACAGTCATCGAGTCATCCAGCTGTTCATATTCCGGCTGACTATGTGAGAGCTATATGTCGAGATCGAGATCTTCTGAAGATACTGGGCGGGCATCTGGGGGCTCTGAGTCCTGAGGAGTTAGTTGAAGCAGTAGCGGCAGCAGCAGCATCACAACATGGGGATGGCGACGAGGTATAAAATCAATTTGTTGTATATGAAAGTAGTATGCACACAAGCCTATCATATTTGATATGATGTAGCATATACTTTGTAATCTTATTCGGTTATTAAAGGCATTTTATATTATCTATATAGTGTTGTTATATTAAATGTGATAAACCCATAGTTTTGAGCAATGCTTTTAAAATCATGATGGTGATCATACTAATGAGATCTAAATTCTAGATAGCTCACAAACTAAAATCGTTCCTAATCGTTGGATTACTAAAAAGGGGATTAGTGAATCCGGATAGATTAGTACATACGTTGCTTGCTCTTAAGAAGAGGATGATTGATCTCATAATCATTTGTGTGGAGACACTAAAGTAAGTATGTAGGTGCTTATTGGAGAATAAGTTCACTGAACGTGGCTGGCTAAGGAATACCTAATGAAGTTTTACTCGCCTGTCAATAGGAATTCCTCTAGTGATAGTAGTACAAGTGATCCTTGGACTTGAGATCATCATAGTATCTTGTGTATGATGAGTTATACTTTGACATGTCCCTTAAGACTTTTACGGTATAACAAAGGGTATGATTGGGTATAATAAGTTGTACATGGAGATAGGTGAATGATCAACAAAGAATCTACTACGTCTAGTAAAAGATGTGAATGTCCTATGTGATTCGATAAATGACAACTCAGTAGTCCTTGGCCAAGGCAGGATAAATTAGAAAAAGGGTTCTAATTTGTATTATTTAGAGTTGTGCATTTGGAAATCGAAATACATATAATTAAATAAAATAAGACTTGACAGTAATTCCATGTCTTATATTTAATTGGGACATTGTATGGTAGAAGGATTGAATTGTACGATAACTATGCACTGAAAGGTTCTTTTATGATTAATGTTGAGATCTATATTATCTGGAAAGTCGTTGATCGCTAAGGGGGCTTACCCTTATTATAGAATAAATATTATTTATTTAAATGAATTAAGTAGTTTAATTTATTTATTTAAATAAGATTAGAATTGTTCTAATTGATTTATTCACAACCGGTTTAATATGGAGAACCTAAAGGGTCACATTGCAAAAGGAAAATATTTATTTAAGAAGTAAATGGCATAATTGTAATAATAAGTTAAGTATAAGAGGAGTCTTATTATTATTATTACTATTACTATTATTTAAATCCTAATAGGGATTGAGAATTAATTAATAGAAGTACTCTCTCATGAATTCCTAATTAGATTAGGAGTTTAATTTAATTAAAGGAGTTTAATTAGAATAGAAACCCTAATCCTAAATAGTTTAGGGAAGAGTTTTCCTATATCTATAAATAAGAGAAGTCTTATCATAGATTAGGGTAACACACTCTTGCATAAGAATTGTGGAGAGTACTTGCAATTTTTATAGAGATAGAAACTAGGGTTTTGCCAAACACCCATCTTCTTGAACAAGTATTATTCCTTGGTGGATCACCTCTAGAGGCCAAACACTTGGGTAGCTAACGTTGATCAAAGGAAGGAATTTAATTGGTGAAATTCAAGGAGAACGCGAAGGAATTGGAGGTGAACTTGTACCTGAGGAAGCTAGAATTCTACAAGGGTATAATTCTTATTCTCCATCTCTTTCGTTTAATTAATAATTGTGCATAAAGAAAGATCATGGTGATGGTTTTTATAAAATTTTAAAATCTGATTTTATCGCGCTTCTGCTTTATTTATGTAATTTGTTTAATGTTCACGTTATACAAACTTAACAGTGGTATCAAGAGCCAAACTTTATGCGAATTATTAATTGTTTTGATTCTGTATATACATTGATATGTGTTTAGAACAATTTAATTGGGCATAACTGTTTGTGTAAAATTATTTTATTTTTTTTATTAAATTTTTTTTTAAAAAAAAGGTCAAAGTTAACGGTCAAACGTTGACTGATCAACTGATGACGTGGCACATACTGCTGATGTGGCGCTAACTGCTGACTGCTGACGTGGCGCTGACTGGTCAACCTTTAAAAATGAAATAATTAATTTGGGACTAGAGGGTTTTGAACCCTTGACCTATTGGTCATATGTTGGAAGCCTTACCACTACACCAGAATCACTTTTGATATCAGAATGTTTAATATTTAAACTATTTAATTCTGGATTTGAAGTTTGACTTAAAGACTTGTTTGATTATTTCTTTTAAAGGTTTATGATCAGGATTGACCTCATTTTTTTTATTTTTGTAAATTAAAATAAAGGAGTTTATTTTGATTTGGAATTTGATTAAAAATAAAAGAGTTTATTTTTATTCAAAAAAATTGGATAAATTAAAATAAAGAAGTTTATTTTGATTTGGAATTTGATTAAAAATAAAGGAGTTTATTTTTATTCAAAATTGGATAAATTAAAATAAAAGACTTTATTTTGATTTGGAATATGATTAAAATAAAGAAGTTTATTTTAATTGGAATTGGATTTCATGATAACTAATTAGAGTTGGCATTGGATTCCATGATAACTAATTGGAGTTGAAATTGGATTTTATACTAACTAATATTGCCCATTAAATGATATCAATGCATATATAGAATGGTTTTTATTATTAATGAGATGAATATTATTTATTGATGCATATGAAGATATGTATGATAATAAATAGGGATTGATTATGGACTATTGACCAATGAGTGATTGGATTTATTTTAGAGGATGCTTGAATGAATGGATTTTTATAAATGGGGTCTGCGTACCTCGTCTTCTCTAGTTTTTCTTGATGTAAATTCTATCTTCCTCCTATGTACTTCCCCTTGACTGCTGATCAAGGTTTCTATTTATTTTAAATAGTTTATGTAATAGGATTAGTTAGAATTATTTTGAAGAATTGGAGACAAAGGAGCAAGGAGTGCAAGAAGACCCGTTTGTAATGGAGCCCGGGTTTAAATGTAATAGTTATATTTAAATTTAATTTTTGCAACATAGGTTTGACCTCTTGGTTCACTTGGTGGCTCTAGTGAACCAAACTAGAATAAAAGTCCATAATCAATCCGGGTAGAATATAGTATACTATATGTGCATGTTTACTATATATATATTATATATTATACAACATGCTTCGCATGTTAAATAATATGACGCGTATTTTATATATATATGTGCATGCGCGCTAAACAAGATGAGACTAATAATTACAAACCCCTCAAAGAAATTATATTAAGTCCTAAGCGTTCAAAGATTTTTGGAATATCGAACGTCGCCTTCTAGCATGGTAAAGCAATAGAGTATTAAATATTTAATATGAGTTTGTTGTGTCACACAAGACAAATATTAAATATTTAAGATGTTGGTTTATCACATTCGATGCTTATAAATAAACTGAACGATGTTGTTTTGTTGTGTCACACAAGGACAAAGTTTTTCTTTCGAATATATGGAAGTGCTAGGTTGGACTTAACTTAGATAATTTTGATTCGGATGTGTCACACTTGATGAAAATAATCTAAGAGGCAAAAAAGAAGAAGGAGTTACATAGTGATGTAATTGACAATAGTTGTCTACCTATTTATTTATATATAGTTTGTTGTGTCACACAAGGCTATATACATTTGAAATGAGATCCTTATTCTCACTAGCAAATCTTTAATTAGATTTGTCGAACTATATAATGAGGGTAATATAGTTTGATGAAAATAGTGGGAGATACTAATTTAAATAAAGACCTAATTTATTTTGGTAATTAATAAAATAAATGTATGCTAAAATATTGTTAATTTATTTACATAATTTTATAATGTCTAATTTACTATCACTGCGGAGCATATTAGATGCTAATTAACCGGACCGAATTACACGAACTGGTTAAGGAATCTGAGAATAGTTCTCAAGGCTAAAAAGCTATCTTATATCCTTAATACGCCTATCCCTGCAATGGTTGCAGACAATGCCTCTGAGGAAGAGATTGCTACTTTTAAAAAGTGGCAAGATGATGCACAGTTGGCTCAATGCATCATGCTCGTATCCATGAGTAACGAGTTTCAGCGTCAGCACGAAACTATGGATGCTCCTACTATACTCCTGCACCTTCAAGGAGTTGAAGGGCGATAAAAGTAGGACTATTAGATATCAGATATCTAAGAAGCTCTTCCGATCTAGAATGGCCGATGACACTATAGTATAGACAAATGTTTTAAAAATGATCAATCTGATTGAACAATTAGGACACCAAGGTTTTGTCATGGATGGAGAGTTGATCCAAGATTTGATCTTGCAATCACTTCCGGACTCTTTCTCACAATTTGTTGTGAATTTTCACATGAATAAGCTATATGTCAGCCTGCCTGAGTTGCTTAAACATGTTGAAAACTGTAGAGAGTCATTTTCCAACCAAGAAAGACCAAGTCTTACTGGTAGCAACCAAAGGATCTTTTGAAAAGAAGAATAATTCAAAGAAGGTATAAGGAAAGACAAAAACAAAGGATAATAAGAACAAAAACTGATGCAGATAGCAAAGGAGTTTGTTTTCACTGCAATAAGCCTGGACACTGGAAAGAAAACTGTAAGCAGAATCTTGCAGAGGCTAACCAGAAGAAGCTTAGTGAAGCTTCGGTTACAGATATAGGTTTGTCCATGATTGAAATAAATCTTTCTGTAAGTCAAGGTTCTACTTGGGTATTGGATACCGGCTATAGTTCTCACGTATGCAATCCAATGCAGAGACTAAGCAGAAGTAGAAAGCTAAACAAAGAGTAAGTATACGTGTGGAGAATGGAGCAATGGTTGCTACATTAGCCGTAGGAACTTATAGTTTAGCGTTGTTTGCGGGCAAGTCTATTAAGTTAATAAGTTGTTATTATGTTCCAGTTCTCTTTAAAAACATTATTACTTCCGTTGTTGGACAAAGAAGGTTCTGGTATTATATTTAAGAACAATTGTTGTTCTATTTATAATGATAATGTTTTGTTTGAAACTGGAAGATCACTTGATGGACTTTGTAAACTTGACTTACGTAAAAAATAATTTTGTAAATTGAACAAACTAGTAAAAGAAAAGGAGATGATCATTCAAAGAGTTGAATATGTGTATTTAATGAAATACAAGTCTGAATCATTTTAAAGGTTCAAAGAGTTCAGAAGTGAAACAAATTGACAAAGTATTAAGATTCTTTGATCAGATCGAGGAAGGAATACTTGTGTAATAAGTTTCTAGATCATCTCAAAATGGTATTTTCTCATAATGGACACCTCCTGATACGCAATAATTGATTGGTGCATCTAAAAGGAGAAATTATACCTTGTTGGACATGGTGCAGTCTATAATGATTTTTACTAATATTCCAGTATCCATCTGGGGTTATACCCTAGAAACGACTACATATCTACAAAATAAGGTAACCTCAAAATTCAGCCCCAAGACTCCATAAAAGTTATGGATAAGGAGGATTCATAGTCTTAAGTATGTTAAGATAAGGGGTTGTCCAACTTATGTGAAAAGGTTTCAAAAAATAAGTTTGGGACAAAATCTGACAAGTGCAGGTTTGTGGGATATCCTAAAGAAAGTTTAGGGTATTATTAATATAATCATACACGTTGCCTTCTTAGATAAAAGTGTTTATCATTGAAGGAACTAGTGGGAGGGTAATAGATCTTGAAGGAGTTCAAAAACCACAAAGAACGTTCAGTCAAACCGAGGAGCCTGTAGATAGACCTATTGTAGCACAACCGAATCGTAAATCTGGAAGAGTACCGAAGATACCTAGGAGGTATGGATTCATCATAGAGCATGATGATGAGGTACGCATCATAGAAGATGATAATCTAGTTATATACGATGAGGCTATGAGTAGAAGACACTCAGAGAAATGGCAGATGGCCATGAAATCCGAAATGGACTCCATGTATGAGAACCAAATATAGACTTTGGTTACTCCACCGAAAGGCATAGTGCCTAAAAGGTGTATATGGGTCTTTAAGAGAAAGACTAGGGCATATGGCAAGGTAGAGACCTATAAGACCAGACCTGTTTAAAAGGTTTCGAATAAAGTCAAGGAGTTGATTGTGATAAAACCTTATTACCGGGTAATGCTCAAGTCCATTTGGATTTTGCTTGTGATTGCAACTTATTACGAAATCTGGCAAATGGATGTGGAGACGACCTTCCTCAATAAAGACTTGAGGAGAATGTATGTATGATACAGCTAGAGGAATTTGTTGCAAAGGTTAAAGCAAATTGTGTTTCTTAGCTACAATGATCCATTTATGGATTGAAGCAAGCTTCTCAAAGATGGAACATTCGTTTTGATGAGACAATCAAAAGAGTTTGATTTTATCAAAAACGAGAATGAACTTAGTGTGTACAAAGGGTTAGTGGGAGCACTGTGACATTCCTAGTATTATATGTTGATATATTATTGATAAGGAATGACACACCAATGCTACAATCAGTAAAGATAAAATTGTCTAAACATTCCTGCATGAATAACTTGGGAGGAACATCCTATAAATTGGGGATATAAATCTATATAGATAGATTTAAAAGGATGTTCGGCTTGACCCAATGAACGTATATTCATTTGATGTTAAAGGCGTTTAGCATGGCAAACTCCAAGAGAGGTCTCATGATGATGAGCCATGGAGTGTATCTCTCTAAAATTGTCTCCAATGAAAAAGAGATCGCATGAGTTACTATCATATATGCAATGAATATACAAGACATGATGTTGATCAGTCATATTCTGGAGAAGATCACTGTAAGACAGTGATAAACATCTTTAAGTACTTAACCAGTACTGAAGATGTGATCATGATTCATAGTAGGTCTGAATTAAAACTAGAGGGCTAAACAGAATCAAGTTTTTCAGACTGACCAAGACGATAACAAATCCACTTTAGGGTAAATTATTACATTGAATGGTGGTGCAGTGAATTAGAAAGGTTCTAAAATAGCAAAGAGTTGTTAATTTAGTGACAGAGACAAAGTATATAGCTGTAAATGAAGCTGCAAGTTGATTGTTTGGATGAAAAGTTCATTACAGAACTAGGAATAGTTCCTAAGTCTCATCTTGGATTCAAGCATGTGTTGTGGCACTTTCATTTGATTAGAGGAATCATTGAAAGAAGAAAAGCACTATAGAGATAGTGGACTCTCAAGAACAACATTGCATATCCATTTATTGAAGCTTTATCCAAACGGCAGGATGATCGTCACTTAGAGAAGAAGGGTATTAGATACCATGACGATTGGCTTTAGTGCAAGTGGGAGATTGAAAGTAGTATGCACACAAGCCAATCATATTTAATATGATGTAGCATATACTTTGTAATCTTATTCGGTTATTAAAGGCATTTTACATTATCTACATAGTGTTGTTATATTAAATGTGATAAACCCATAGTTTTGAGCAATGCTTTTAGAATCATGATGGTGATCATACTAATGAGATCTAAATTCTAGATAGCTCACAAACTAAAATCGTTCCTAATCGTTGGATTACTAAAAAGGGGATTAGTGAATCCAGATAGATTAGTACATACGTTGCTTGCTCTTAAGAAGAGGATGATTGATCTCATAATCATTTGTGTGGAGACGCTAAAGCAAGTATGTAGGTGCTTATTGGAGAATAAGTTCACTGAACATGGCTCGCTAAAGAATACCTAATGGAGTTTTACTCGCCTGTCAATAGGAATTCCTCTAGTGAGAGTAGTACAAGTGATCCTTGGACTTGAGATCATCATAGTATCTTGTGTATGATGAGTTATACTTTGACATGTCCCTTAAGACTTTTAGGGTATAACAAAGGGTATGATTGAGTATAATAAATTGTACATGGAGATAGGTGAATAATCAACAAAGAATCTACTACGTCTAGTAAAAGATGTGAATGTCCTATGTGATTCGATAAATGACAACTTAGTAGTTCTTGGCCAAGGCAGGATGAAATTAGAAAAAAGTTTCTAATTTGTATTATTTAGAGTTGTGCATTTGGGAATCGAAATACATATAATTAAATAAAATAAGACTTGATAGTAATTCCATATCTTATATTTAATTGGGACATTGTAGGGTAGAAGGATTGAATTGTACGGTAACTATGCACTGAAAGGTTCTTTTATGATTAATGTTGAAATCTATATTATCCGAAAAGTCGTTGATCGCTAAGGGGGCTTGCCCTTATTGTAGAATAAATATTATTTATTTAAATAAATTAAATAGTTTAATTTATTTATTTAAATAAGATTAGAATTGTTCTAATTGATTTATTCACAACCGGTTTAATATGGAGAACCTAAAGGGTCACACTGCAAAAGGAAAATATTTATTTAATAAGTAAATGACATAATTATAATAATAAGTTAAGTATATTTAATTTAATATATGGAGATAGAATAAATTAAATAGCTTAATATTTATTATTTAATATTTTAGAAATATTAAATATAAATTAATAAGAGGAGTCTTATTATTATTATTACTATCACTATTATTTAATTCCTAATAGAGATTGAGAATTAATTAATAGAAGTACTCTCTCATGAATTCCTAATTAGATTAGGAGTTTAATTTAATTAAAGGAATTTAATTAGAATAGAAACCCTAATCCTAAATAGTTTAGGAAAGGGTTTTCCTATATCTATAAATAAGAGAAGTCTTATCATAGATTAGGGTAACACACTCTTGCATAAGAATTGTGGATAGTACTTGCAATTTTTATAGAGATAGAAACTAGGGTTTTGCCAAACACCCATCTTCTTGAACAAGTATTATTCCTTGGTGAATCACCTCTAGAAGCCAAACACTTGGGTGGCTAACGTTGATCAAAGGAAGGAATTTAATTGGCGGAATTCAAGGAGAACGCGAAGGAATTGGAGGTGAACTTGTACCTGAGGAAGCTAGAATTCTACAAGGGTATAATTCTTATTCTCCATCTCTTTCGTTTAATTAATAATTGTGCATAAAGAAAGATCATGGTGATGGTTTGTATAAAATTTTAAAATCTGATTTTATCGCGCTTCCGCTTTATTTATGTAATTTGTTTACATGTTCGCGTTATACAAACCTAAGAGTATATATTGTCGTAATATACCAATATTAACATAGTTAGTATATAGTTGTAACTTGTTTTATTATTTTGTTAATTATAGGGTGATCAAGGAGAAGCTAATTAAGACGTTGATGCTTGACGATCGATACAGCTCTGTTTTGTACTTCTTTGAGAATTTTGTACTTTTATATTCATTCATGTTACTTAAACATTAGATTTGTTTATATTTATTCAATTCATATTGGTTTAAAGGTTTATATAGTTTATATATTAGTTTGGTGGACGATTGATGTTTACATTATTGTGCAAGATGTTTATATTGTTGCGTATGTCTGTTGGGATAAAGCAGGTACAAAACAGGTACAGGTTTTTTGGGAATTCTGCTAAAACAACAAAAGGCTGGTTTTCAGTTTTTCAAATCAGCGACCGCATGCGGTCGCTGATATTCATTAGCGACTGCTAACATTTGAGGGCATTAGCGACCGCACGCGGTCGCTGTTTGCAGTCGATGACACGTGGGCCACGTCAGCCTTTGGCCTTGAGCCATGCTGACTTAGCTTAGCGACCGAGATGACGAATTCGGTCGCTATTGGCGGTCACAGATATATCCGTCGCTAATAGTGGTCGCCGATGTGCACACCAGCGACCAGATTTTATGCGACGACTATTAGCGACTGAAGTCGGTCGCTGATAGGTATCTACGACCGACGGCGGTCGCTGATACGCTGTCGCTGATAGACCCTTTTCTTGTAGTGGGAGACTCTTATTCTTCTGTAGGGAGAAAGGGGTAAGGAGAATATTCCTTAGAAAGAAGAAAGTGGTAGAAGGCGACATGTAATGATTAAGTTGGGCAAGTTATAATAATTCCAAGAAAGAAATGAAATTTCGAAAAGAGAAGGGATGAAGTTATCTAAAGAATATGTAATATTTAGAATAGTACCGAGTGGGGAAGGTTTCAGTGATTCCGAGGACGGAATCCTTATAAGGGGGAGAGGATGTAAGAACCCGGATTTTTAGAAATTATTAAAATAAGAATTTAGTAAATAAAATTCTTACTATGTCATGTGTCGGATTCAAATTGGAACATGTATGTGTTATATATATTTTGAATTCTTGTGGCTTGGTAAGAAGAAGCCAATTTATGTGAAGTTCTAAGAGATAGCTAAGCTATTAAAGAAAGTATGATTGAACTTGAAGTTTAATCGCTGAATTATGGAAGGAGGTAGTAATTAATTAAGTTGAAAATTATATTTTTGGATAATATGATTTGAATATTAAAGCCTTGTGTGGCAGTAACGTGATAGAAGAAGTTAACTCACTTTTATACAATGGTGAATTAATATATGTGTTGTGCATAAGGAAAACGAAACGTTTATGTTAATTAAACTTGGTATTATTTTTATATTACTTATCATGGTAATATATTTAATATTCTGAATAATGTTAATAAATTATGTAAGTGTTGAGAAGGGAAGAAAATCAATACATCTATGAATAAATATTGGATAGGAATTTATACACGGCTAAATACACGACTAAAGGTGTAGATGGGAGAAATTATTTTAAGGCAATTATTTATTAAGATAAATTCTAGCCTTGAATTATTTTATTTTATATGTACGGCTTTATATGAGGTAATGTGTATAATTACATAATATGGTAAATATATTAAGTCATATTTACTATATGTAAATGAATCGATATAAATAATTTATAATAGAAGAAAATAAAGTTATTATTTATTTTCTATATGTGATATAAGGACATGTGCCTTACAGATATTTATTTCAATGAGACATTGATGAGATCCTGACCAGGCTCGCATCAAGCAATCAAGAGTCAACTCATGTTCTGGGTGTCGAACAAATGATCGTGAGCGATTGGGCTGAAAACTACTCCAGAACACTTAATTTGAGGCTAAATTCAAGTGAATCGCGAGTAGAGGGTAAATTCTATGATTTGGGATTACTAGATACAATATATTTAGTGAGACCAAGTCAACGCAAGCCGATTCATCATGTATTGAGCGGAATGAAAGGAAGAGATTCAAGTTTCGTGTCAAAGCATTCATCAGTGGATATGATTCTAAGTTCATTCATTACGTTCTTCCAAAGATTCAAGTTCAATGAAGGGAACGAAAGAGGAGCAAAGAATCACGTTTGGGACGTAAAAGGGCAAAATGGTCAAATCTGCCAGAGCAGCGCGCCCCGCGCCAAGGAGGTTTGAGGGTTCTGCAAGTGTAGCGCGGCCCGCGCCGTGCCAGGCCAATTTCAGCGCGCCCCGCGCCAGGGCGTCAGAAAGTTCAGCGCGTTTTTCGAGGCAACGCATTTTTCCAGATTTTCCAAGATTTAATTCCATGATTATAGAGATTTTTCATATCTTTTAGATTTCTAATGTAATTAGGATATTTATTATATATGATTTGATTTCCATATTAATTAGTTAGGTAGAATTTTATTTCCAATTGAATTTCTATTCCTTTTAGGATTTAGGGTTTTTTTTAGGGTTTATTCTATTAGTATAAATAGAATACATGGGTTGTGTAATTAAGACATATACAAATCAGATTTTATTCAATACAATTATTTTGTTAGGTTTCTCATCTTTTGGTTCTTTAAGAATTCCTAAATTAATTTCTTAGTTTTCTTGAGATTCAATTATCAACTTATCATACAACAAATCACAATTGTGTATGGCGTTATTCTACCGTATCATTCAATCATACGGAGATTATCGTTTGAATTAAACGAGGGTCAAAGTGTTATTGGTGTTTCATCCTTCATACATTCAAATTGCTTGATCGACTATTCCAAGGTTTATCGTCTATATTCAGGCGAGGGATTAAGGATTCGAACGAGTTCCACGTTTATAACTTGCTGGAAGCGATCCAGGCGACGACCACCTCACGCAAGCGTGTCGTGGAGTCTATCATTTGGTATCAGAGCTAAGTTCCTAGCAGGTTACTTATCCTTTATTTTCTTGTTGGTGAGAAAAAAAAAGTTAAAAAAAAAAGTTAAAAAAAAAGTGTTGGGAAAAATTATTATTGTTGCAATTGCTTGGGCTTCATAAGTTTCGTGAATATTGGGATTATATTAAAGAATCTATCATTTGGTTCTATTGTTGGAATTTATGAAATTTGAAGACATTAGGGTTTCACTCAAGAGGATCTTAATTAGTGATCGTGGAAATTTGGTGGTTATCGTACTTCACACTTGCTATATTTTGTTTGTGATAAGTTCTTGTTGGATTGATAGAAAAACTGAGATATTTATTTGGTGAATTCAAAACGAACCTATAAGAGGGAATTTGAGAGGTAAAAGGCAAGAGTGTGAGATCAATTGAGGGTAAAAGCCTAAATTGTGTGATACACGAGCGTTTCATAATTGTGGGATATATTGTTTGAGCGAAACACGTAAGGAAATGTGTGAGGAAAAATTTTCTTTATCTACTAACCTTTGTTTTGCAGCGAACATGTATAATTATGGTTATGAACATAATTATGAGTGGCAAAAGAGATCTTTTCAAGGAAGGCGCGATCCTGAAGCTTATTTAAGTTGGGAGGAAAGGAAGGAACGAGAGTTTGGCTATCATAATTATTCCTAGTACAAGAAGTTCAAACTTGCAGTTCAAGATTTTTCTAATTATGCAACTACATGGTGGGCTAAATTTGTGTGTAGCAGGAAAAGGTATGGAGAGCATCCGATCGAGACGTGGGAAGAGTTAAAAACCGTGATGAGAAAGCGGTATGCTCCAGGACAGCCTAGCAGGAGGAATGAACATGCATCTCCGAAACATGTAGAGCAACTTTCAAGGCGTTCAACTTGTGATAATGAAAAGAAGGTTCGTAGACATAAAGATTTGCAGTGGAGACAGCGAAGAGAAACTCCTAAAGTGTATATTGAACCGGCATCAATTGAGGACATCATGAGAACATACAATGAGATAAGGGACGAGCATTTGAAGCGACGTCAAAACATCTTTAAGGCACAAAAAGAGCCAGATCAGCCGCAGGAAGAAGAAGATGTAAGAGAACATGCAGTCCAAGGAGAATTGTTGGCTTCTAGTGTGCTAAATGAAGTCCATGACCAAGAGCAAGAAATTGAACGACAAAAAGAAAGTGAAAAAGAAATTGAAAAAAAGATTGAGTGTGCAAAAGAAAAGTGTGAAAAAGAAAATGAAAAGAGAGATGAGAATGAAAAGAATGGAGAAATTGAAAACAAACGAGAGAAAGAAACAGTGGAGAGTAAGAGTGAAAAAAGAGAGAAGAGTGAGTTGGAAAGTGAGTTGTATTTTGAAAAGCCAATGACTGTACATTCGTACAAGACGACGCTTTTGAATACTAACAAGATTAACTCTTCTTTGTCTAGTTCTGTTGTTTCTCTTATACAGGTTGTTGAGGATATACCCCAAGCTATCATTCCATATCAGCCAGCTTGTAGTATTCCCGAGGAGACAACGGAGTTACCAAGACAGGTTGGAGAGTTAATGGAGTCCAACTTCATCAAAGCGGGTATCATGGATGAAGTCATTAGTGCATGCACTATTCAGGAGATCATAGTACCTAGGGAAGATAGAATGCCGAGCTTGTTCGTTGATTTCGAATTAGTAAACAAGTATCGTTGTTATTTTCTTTACTTAGATAATATGTTTGATAAATTGCATAGTGCTTATGTTTTATCTACATTGGATGATGACCATGTGATGTTTATACCTAATCAAATTAGCATGAGTTATTGTGATAAATGGAAAATTGTGTTAACATGTGGATTGTATAGGTGGATAGTTATCTCTGTTAGATTAACTAATGCATCTATTATTTTCATGAGTTATTTAAAACATGTTTTGCATGCTTCCATGGATAAATTTGTGTTTGGCTATTTTGATGGTAGAATTATCTTTATCATAAACTATGGAGGATATTTGATATTTGTTGAGCTAGTTTATGAGCATGCGTTATATTCTCGTTGTCAATATTCTTACTATCATTTGGTAAATTCTCATTGTCAAAGTACATATCTTCGTAGAATTTCTTCTAGTGATTATTGTGGGTATTCTCGTTTTCAACATTTGTACTTACATGAAACTCATTCTAGGGTTTTTCATTCACCAGTTGCATTAGGTTTTGAAGTTAGTCAATCTTTACATGTCATGTCGTTAATTGATAATGGTAGTGATCATGTTTCTTCAGCAGAGAAATCTTCATTGCATGATTTGCTATCATTTGGTAATGTCTTTCCATTAGAGTTGTTATCATTGCATGATTTTGAGAATGTTGTCTTGAATGGGAAAGAATTACTATCATTTGGTATTGAATTGAAAAGTGATTATCATCAGATTGGATTAAGATATGGTTTACATACATGTTTAGTTAAATCGTTGGGATTAGCTAATGCATTAAATGTTTTCATGTTAAATCATATTTTGCATTCTTTCATGGGGAAATTTGCCAATATCTGTGTTGATGATACTTCGACTTTTGTTGACACTTGGAAAAATTCTTTGGCATATGTTGAGTTTGATTGTGAGTATCATAAGTATGCTAGTGAGTTTTTATCTGGTGGTGTTGGTTTTGATCTTTCAATTCCATTGATGTCGTTATTTGATTTTGCATTGGTTAATGTCAATGGGAAGGGAAAGGTTGAATTTGTTTTGCAGATTTGTGATGGGTTCATACTCATTGAGGAGAAAGGTTTAATTCGATTTACAAATCAATTCGAACAATGCATGCGAAGTCTAAAGGGAAGTATTTTGCCTTTTGATTTAGTAAACTATGCATGTGATTTTGAGTTATTTGATTTCTTTGTGATTAAGCAAAAGGAACTTGTTGATTTATTTTATTTTGTGTTTAATCCAGGAATTCAAGAGCGATTGCTAATGCAATGTGTCGAGTTTCAAATTTTGGTATTTGACCCGGGTGCATTGGAATGGAAGTTAGTACAAATGATCGAGATCATAAGGTTCACTTTTGATCCTGGAATTCGTCAATGGATGTATTTGCGAATGCACGAGATCATCACGTTGATTTTTGATCTGGGAATTCGTGGTTGGGAGATTATGCTACATGAAGAGTTCTACATGCTGATATTTGATCCAGGAGTATATAGGACTTTTCATAGTTTTATTTGCTTTTGTTTTACTATATATGCATTTGATTTCTTAGGTAGAAATTTTGATTGCATGTTAGTTGTTTATTTAGTTTGTTTTGGTGTAGTTAATACTTTGGAAGTATCTGGAATATGTGTGGGAGAGCATCGTATTGATGTGGACAAAATCGTGTGTAAAGGAGTTCGAAAGTTTGAGTTTCCAAGTTGTGTTACGAGGAGCTTGCAGGGGGTTATGCCGATTCGATCACTGCGTGGAAAGAGATGTTTACAAGATGTTCATGTCATTTCGGGGGAGTTGCCAGATGTTGTTGTGTTCTTTGCAGGAGTTGGAGTTTTTGATTATCTTCATATTCTTACTTGCATTGTTGATATTGTTTATATATTTCATATGCTAGGTAAGACTTGTGATTATAGATTATTTGATACTACTAACTTAATCTGTTTTTATGTAGGATCTGAATTATGGGCAAATCCTTTTCAAGAGGAGGGGATGTCAGATTTGAGGACAAATCCTTTTCAAGAGAAGGGGAATGATGAGATCCTGACCAGGCTTGCATCAAGCAATCAAGAGTCAACTCATGTTCCGGGTGTAGAACAAATGATCGTGAACGATTGGGCTGAAAACTACTCCAGAATACTTAATTTGAGGCTAAATTCAAGTGAATCGCGAGTAGAGGGTAAATTCTATGATTTGGGATTACTAGATACAATATATTTAGTGAGACCAAGTCAACGCAAGTCGATTCATCATGTATTGAGCGAAATGAAAGGAAGAGATTCAAGTTTCGTGTCAAAGCATTCATCAGTGGATATGATTCTAAGTTCATTCATTATGTTCTTCCAAAGATTCAAGTTCAATGAAGGGAACGAAAGAGGAGCAAAGAATCACGTTTGGGACGTAAAAGGGCAAAATGGTCAAATCTGCCAGAGCAGCGCGCCCCGCGCTAATTTTGTACTAGAGGCAACGCGCCCCGTGCCAAGGAGGTTTGAGGGTTCTGCAAGTGTAGCGCGGCCCGCGCCGTGCCAGGCCAATTTCAGCCCGCCCCGCGCCAGGGCGTCAGAAAGTTCAGCGCGTTTTTCGAGGTAACGCATTTTTCGAGGTAACGCGTTTTTCCAGATTTTCCAAGATTTAATTCCATGATTATAGAGATTTTTCATATCTTTTAGATTTATAATGTAATTAGGATATTTATTAGATATGATTTGATTTCCATATTAATTAGTTAGGTAGAATTTGATTTCCAATTGGATTTCTATTCCTTTTAGGATTTAGGGTTTTTTTAGGGTTTATTCTATTAGTATAAATAGAATACATGGGTTGTGTAATTAAGACATATACAAATCAGATTTTATTCAATACAATTATTTTGTGAGGTTTCTCATCTTTTGGTTCTTTAAGAATTCCTAGATTAATTTCTTAGTTTTCTTGAGATTAAATTATCAACTTATCATACAACAAATCACAGTTGTGTGTGGCGTTATTCTACCGCATCATTCAATCATACGGAGATTATCGTTTGAATTAAACGAGGGTCAAAGTGTTGTTGGTGTTTCATCCTTCATACATTCAAATTACTTGATCGACTATTCCAAGGTTTATCGTCTATATTCAGGTGAGGGATTAAGGATTCGAACGAGTTCCATGTTTATAACTTACTGGAAGCGATCCAGGCGATGACCATCTCACGCAAGCGTGCCGTGGAATCTATCAGACATAGATATTATAATGTATATAATATCTTGAGAAAATGAGTAAATTCTTGTATTATGATTAACACCTTTATTTTCATATATAAAGTGAAAATGTAGTAGAAACATTATATGTTTTTTTTATGATGGAATACATATTTTATACATTGATATGTACAATTTTGTGATTGGCCAAGAGGATTAAATTTATAAAGCTAAGTTATTTTACTAAATAACTTAGTAACCATGATTTTATAATCAATAATGTGAATTTATATGTGTATATATATATGTATATATGTATGAGTGTCTCGAAACGCAATAATTCAATCTAAATTGAATTAATGGAAAGGGAATAAATGATTGATATTAATTAATCATTGTGGTACTTATGTGTGATTAAAATAATAGGTGTGATAATGGCTTGGGAGTACCCGACTGAATTATATTTAGCTCAATTAAAATATTATTTGAACTAACCTATTATCCCTGAAATGTATAATTATACGTATTGGTGTATATTTAAAGTATGAGTATATTGTTTACGTGTGGATGTATATATATGTAGGTGTGTGTATATGTGCCCATAACTTATTTTAATGTAGTAATGATAAGTCATTATAATTGATTTAATAAGCCCAAAAGGAATTAACTTTAGTAGAATGGGGACCATTTTACTAATGAGTAAGGAAGAAATAGAGCTTGTCCCAAATTCATTGTCCCAAATAATTATCAGCCGTGTATAGGTCAGTGGCCTACCCCTATATTTCTCAAACTCATTAATGGCTAGTTAGAGGTAATGATGAAGATAGGAATGGAGGAAGAGGGAGTTGGTGACCAACTCTTCAATACCCAATGGTTTCTTCCTTCTTCCAATGGTTTGATCTCTAGAGCAAAACCCAAAAATTTGCCTATCCTACTTCTATGTTGTTAAGTTTTCAAAAAGGCTAGCAAGGAGGGAGATGATGGCTATGAAGATGATGAGGGAGGGGAGTGGTTGTAATAGTGACATTCCATCAACTCTCTCATACCCAATGGTCTCTTTTTCTTCCTCTTGGTTTAATTCATTGTGCAAAGGATGAATTGGGTAATAATGTTTTTATAAATTAGAAGCTCCCCTTCTCCATTGAATTTGCTAAATTCTCTGTAAGATTTCTGTAATGATCGTGAATTTTTAAACTCCATTATTAATTAAATATAAATTTTAATGTTTAATGAGTTAGCTTTGTATGTTTATTTAAAATTTGTGTGATTAATTGGTTATATGAATATCTGACTTCGCGTAGTTGCCAAGATTTTTCAAAGGGTGTCACTAATGGGTTAGTTAAATTAGTGGACTAGCCCTAAGGTTTAATATCAAAAGAATTGATAAAGTTGTCTAGTAATTAAATATTCAAATTATTTGAATATAGTGGAAGAATTTAATTTGCATAGATTAATTTATATAATTAATGTGAGCAATATTAATATTAATATTAATATTAATATTAATATTTAATAGTCCATTTAGTAATTTAATAGTAACGGACTAGATTAATTATTTAATGTATTAATTCAATTTGATCACAAATTGGATAATAAATGTATACTAGAGTAATTGGGTTATATTGTATGGTTTATTTAATTAACTAAGTAGCAATAAGTTGGGACACAAATTATGGGACAAATTCCCTTCATCAGCCGTGTCTGGTATAAAAGAGAGAGAGAAAGGAAATTCAAATCAAAGCTAGTAAACAGTGGAGTCCCATCTTCTTTTCCTCAGCCGCGCCTAGCCTATTGCTATTGCTTGTATCAGTTGGTGAGATGATGACTGAGGGAGTGGGGTGAATTGATTAGTTCAATTGTCCAACATCTTCTTCTTCTTCACGTTGGTTAACCAAATTGGACCAAAGCATTGTCTGTGTAATGAATTTTCTATAAATTAGAACCAATTCTTCACAATTCCAGTTGCTAAGCTCTTGTTAAAATCATATATATAGAGTGTGAGTATTGTTGAGAGGTGTTAGTATTCTGCAATTAAGCATTTAAGGAGCATCAATCTAGCATCAAGAAGGTACACTGTGTTCTTAATTTCTTGGTTGTTACCATGATGTTATCTGGGTTGTATATGGCTGTTATGAACCCTTTGGTTGGTGTGAATTGAGTTTAGAAAGGTCAGAAGCAGAGTCAAACTTGAACCAATACAGGAGTGGCGCGCGCAGGCTGCCAGTTTTAGCTACTGTTGTTTTGATGCTTTGAGCATATTAGCTTGATTCCTTCATGCATAAACCTAGGTTGCCATGTATATAGAATCCCTTTAAATATTATGAGTTGTATATGTATTGCTCTAGGTATGTATTTTTCCAAAAGAAAGCTTGAACCTTGAAATAGCTTTACAAAATCTATGTCTTTTATATCTGACCATGTGAGCATGTGTACATGGCTTAGAGATGTGGTCAAATGCATGTGGATTATGATTTCCAAGTTGTCTTGCATGAGCCACGTGGCATGAGTTGTCTTTGTATGATTTTCAAAGGAAAATATAGAGTTTAAAGGCGAGTATCGTCAAATATTGTGGGAAGTTGTGTTCTGACCATACGAGCATAAATGTTAGGACTCATTGAGCCTCTAGACATGATTGACATGATCATCATTTAGCTAAACATGAATTTGATGTATACTAGCAAGTCTATGATAATAAGAATCCAAGTATAAGTCATGTGTTAATGTGGACATGTGTTGATTTCGTACGAGCATGCATATTAAGTCTTGTATAGCCTCGTTATATGGTATTGTGACCATAGTAGAGGTGTCATTGTAAAATGAACATGGATTAGCTTAACGTATGGAAATTCCGACTAAGAACCTTATAACTTTGGATTGGATTTAGAATGAGCATGCTAGGTTTCAAACTCAAGTTAATAACATTGTGAGCATGTGTATTTGAGTCATATCAGTTAACTGTATACTAAGAGTAAGCTAGAGTTCCTACAAAATAAAATTCATTCTTGGTCTATCCAGAGAGTGGTGCGGCCGCGCCACTCCTAAGGCAGAAACTAGCACAGCCGCGCAGGTCACCAGTTTGCCCTGTTTTTTTAAATTGTAAACAGAGCCTTGCAGTATGTATGTGTGTATGTCTTAAACTGAAATTGCATGATTTAACTGGTATGCTAGGTGTTCAAGATTGAGTTGATGCTTAGAATCGAGGTATTCTAGACTTGTTAACTCATCTAGCTAAGATGAGAATCTATGAATATGGACTTAGTAATAGTGGTTCCACCTACGTGACTATATGTTAGGACTACGTGGTGTGTAACCTCTTGTAAGAGTAAACTCATGCTAGTTATACTGTACTAACTAAGGAACCGACTTATTAATGTTAGGTCGTTTCAACGCAATTTAAATTAAAGCTAGATTACTTGTAGCTAAGCAAACAAGCAAGTTTCCTAACTTCATTTAATGTTCATATTGCATGCTAGTTCCTGCAGTTAACGGTAAATTTCTTATTATGAAATATATGATAATATATGTAGAGTATATGTTAATTAGTGAGATTTGTTGTTCTATCTAGATAAGTTAGGCATGTGAATGTTATGTGATTAAAGTTGCTGAAGTATCTCATTGGCGTTCCACTTGACTTTTGCCCACTTGCACAAGTCACAGATCAGTGATGTGTGCGGCAATCCACCTGTAGACTTCCCTTTAGCATTTTGGGTAAAGGAGTTGCGAATCAGTCTACCAACGTTGATGCTTCGCCCTGTCACCAAGGTGAACAAGATTAATACCCGCATCGGAATCACCTGTGTTGCGTGGGTGGATGGCCATATCTTGGCATTGATGAAGTACAACCATGCTTTCCCATATTTGCTTAAATCACTCTGGCGTAAATGTTAGGTTTGTATAACGCGAACATGCAATCAAATTACATTAATAAAGCGGAAGCGCGATAAAATCAGATTTTAAAATTTTATACAAACCATCACCATGATCTTTCTTTATGCACAATTATTAATTAAACGAAAGAGATGGAGAATAAGAATTATACCCTTGTAGAATTCTAGCTTCCTCAGGTACAAGTTCACCTCCAATTCCTTCGCGTTCTCCTTGAATTCCACCGATCAAATTCCTTCCTTTGATCAACGTTAGCCACCCAAGTGTTTGGACTCTAGAGGTGATCCACCAAGGAATAATACTTGTTCAAGAAGATGGGTGTTGGCAAAACCCTAGTTTCTATCTCTATAGAAATTGTAAGTACTCTCTACAATTCTTATGCAAGAGTGTGTAACCCTAATCTATGATAAGACTTCTCTTATTTATAGATGTAGGAAAACTCTTCCCTAAACTATTTAGGATTACGGTTTCTATTCTAATTAAACTCTTTTAATTAAATTAAACTCCTAATCCAATTAGGAATTCATGTGAGAGTACTTCTATTAATTAATTCTCAATCCATGTTAGGAATTAAATAATAGTAATAGTAATAATAATAATAAGACTCCTCTTATTAATTTATATTTAATATTTCTAAAATATTAAATAATAAATATTAAGCTATTTAATTTATTCTATCTCCATAGGCTAAATTAAATACACTTAACTTATTATTACAATTATGCCATTTACTTCTTAAATAAATATTTTTCTTTTGCGGTGTGACCCTTTAGGTTCTCCATATTAAACTGGTTGTGAATAAATCAATTAGAACAATTCTAATCTTATTTAAATAAATAAATTAAACTATTTAATTTATTTAAATAAATAATATTTATTCTACAATAAGGGTAAGCCCCCTTAGCGATCAACGACTTTCCAGATAATATAGATTTCAACATTAATCATAAAAGAACCTTTCAGTGCATAGTTACCGTACAATTCAATCCTTCTAACATACAATGTCCCAATTAAATATAAGACATGGAATTACTGTCAAGTCTTATTTTATTTAATTATATGTATTTCGATTCTAAAATGCACAACTCTGATTAATGCAAATTAGAAACTCTTTTCTAATTTCATTCTGCTTTGGCCAAAGACTTCTGAGTCGTCATTTATCGAATCACATAGGACATTCTCTCCTTTTACTAGAAGTGGTAGATTCTTTGTTGATCATTCACCTATTTCCATGTACAACTTATTATACTCAATCATACCCTTTGATATACCCTAAAGGTCTTAAGGGACATGTCAAAGTATAACTCATCATACACAAGATACTATGATGATCTCAAGTCCAAGGATCACTTGTACTACTATCACTAGAGGAATTCCTATTGACAGGCGAGTAAAATTCCATTAGGTATTCCTTAGCGAGCCATGTTCAGTGAACTTATTCTCTAATAAACACCTACATACTTGCTTTAGTGTCTCCACACAAATGATTATGAGATCAATCATTCTCTTCATAAGAGCAAGCAACGTATGTACTAATTTATCTGGATTCACTAATCCCCTTTTTAGTAATCCATCGATTAGGAACAATTTAAGTTTGTGAGCTATCTAGAATTTAGATCTCATTAGCATGATCACCGTCATGATTCTAAAAGTATTACTCAAAACTATGGGTTTATCACATTTAATATAACAGCACTATGTAGATAATGTAAAATGCCTTTTAACAACCGAATAAGATTATAAAGTATATGCTATATCATATTAAATATGATTGGCTTGTGTGCATACTACTTTCAATCTCCCACTTGCACTAAAGCCAATCGTCATGGTATCTAATACCCTTCTTCTCTAAGTGACGATCATCCTGCTGTTTGGATAAAGCTTCAGTAAATGGATATGCAATGTTGTTCTTGAGAGTCCACTATCTCTATAGTGACTTCTCCTCTTTCAATGATTCCACTAATCAAATGAAATTACTGCAACACATGTTTGAATCCAAGATGAGACTTGGGAACTATTCCTAGTTCCTTGATGAACTTTTCATCCAAACAATTAACTTGTAGCTTCATTTACAGCTATATACTTTGTCTGCGTCACTAAACCAACAACTCTTTGCTGTTTGGAACTTTTCCAATTCACTGCACCACCTTTCAAGGTAACGTTTTACCATAAAGTGGATTTGTTATCGTCTTGGTCAGTCTGAAAAACTTGAGTCTGTTTAGCCCTCTAGTTTTAATTCAGACCTACCATGAATTAGTATTACATCTTCAATACCGGTTAAGTACTTAAAGATGTTTATCACTGTCTTACAGTGATCTTCTCCTGAATATGACTGATCAACATCAGGCCTTGTATATTCACTGCATACATGATAGTAACTCATGCGATCTCTCTTTTAATTGGGGATAATTTTAGAGAGATACACTCCACGGCTCATCATTATGAGACCTTTCTTGGAGTTTGCCATGCTAAACGCCTTTAGCATCGAATGAATATACGTTCATTGGGTCAAGCCGAACATCCTTTTAAATCTATCTATATAGATTTCTATCCCCAATTTATAGGATGCTCCTCCCAAGTCAGTCATGGAGGAATGTTTAGACAATTTTATCTTTATTGATTGTAGCATTCGTGTGTTATTCCTTGTCGGTAGTATATCAACATATAATACCAAGAATGTCACAGTGCTCCCACTGACCCTTTTGTATACACTAGGTTCATTCCCGTTTTTGATAAAATCAAACTCTTTTGATTGTCTCATCAAAATGAATGTTCCATCTTTGAGAAGCTTGCTTCAATCCATAAATGGATCATTGTAGCTTAAAACACGATTTGCTTCAACCTTTGAAACAAATTCCTCTGGCTGTATCATACATACATTCTCCTCAAGTCTTCATTGAGGAAGGGTGTCTCCACATCCATTTTTGCCAGATTTCGTAATAAGCTGCAATCACAAGCAAAATCCAAATGGACTTGAGCATTACCCAGTAATAAGGTTTTATCACAGTCAACTCCTTGACTTTATTTGAAATCTTTTAAACAGGTCTGGTCTTATAGGTCTCCACCTTGCCATTTGCCCCAGTCTTTCTCTTAAAGACCCATATTCACACTCTTGGCACTATGCCCTTTTGTGGAGTAACCAGAGTCTATACTTGGTTCTCATACATGGAGTCCATTTCGGATTTCATGGCCATCTGCCATTTCTCTGAGTGTTTTCTACTCATAGCCTCATTGTATATAACTGGATCATCATCCTCTATGATGCGTACCTCATCGTCATTCTCTATGATGAATCCATACCTCCCAGGTATCTTCGGTACTGTTCCAGATTTACGATTCGGTTGTGGTACAATAGGTCTATCTACAGGTTCCTCGGTTCAACTTAAAATGTTTTGTGGTTCTTGAACTCCTTCAAGATCTATTACCCTCCCACTAGCTCCTTCAATGATAAACACCTTTATCTAAGAAGGCAGCGTGTAGGATTATAGTAATAATATCCTAAACTTACTTTAGGATATCCCACAAGTCTGCACTTGTCAGATTTTGTCCCAAACTTATCTTTGAAACCTTTTCACATAAGCTGGACAACCCTTATCTTAACATACTTAAGATTAGGAATCCTCCCTATCCATAACTTTTATGGAGTCTTGGGGCAGGATTTTGAGGTTACCTTATTATGTAGATATGCAGCCGTTTCTAGGGCATAACCCTAGATGGATACTAGAATGTCGGTAAAAATCATTATGGACTGCACCATGTCCAACAAGGTATAATTTCTCCTTTTTAGATACACCAATCAATTATTGCGTATCAGGAAGTGTCCATTATGAGAAAATACCATTTTGAGATGATCTAGAAACTTATTGCACAAGTATTCCTTCTTCGATCTGATCAAAGAATCTTAATACTTTGTCAATTTGTTTCACTTCTGAATTCTTTAAACATTTCAAATGATTCAGACTTGTATTTCATCAAATACACACATTCAACTCTTTGAATGACCAACTAGTTTGTTCAATTTGCAAAATTATTTTTTTTATGTAAGTCAAGTATACAAAGTCTATCAAGTAATCTTCCAATTTCAAACAAAACATTATCATTATAAATAGAACAACAATTGTTCTTAAATATAATACCAGAACCTTCCTTGTCCAACAACAGAAAGAAATAATGTTTCTAATGAGAACAGGAACATAATAACAACTTATTAACTTAATAGACTTGCCCGTAGGCAATGCTAAACTATAAGTTCCTATGGTTCATGCGGCAACCTTTGCTCCATTCCCACACATAAGATTACTTACTCTTAGTTTAACTTTCTACTTCTGCTTAGTCTCTGCATTGGATTGCATACGTGAGAACTACAGCCGGTATCCAATACCCAAGTAGAACCTTGACTTACAGAAAAATTTATTTCAATCATGAACAAACCTATATCTGTAACCGAAGCTTCACTAAGCTTCTTCTGGTTACCCTCTGTAAGATTCTCCTTACAGTTTTCCTTTCCAGTATCCAGGCTTATTGCAGTGGAAGCAAACTCCTTTGCTATCTGCATCAGTCTTGTTCTTATTGTCCTTTGTTTTTGCCTTTCAATTTACCTTCTTTGAATTGTTCTTCTTTTAAGAAGATCCTTTGGCCCTCTTCCGCTTCCTGGAAGAATCATCTACCAGTAAGACTTGGTCTTTCTTGGTTGGAAAGTGACTCTTTACAGTTTTCAACATGTTTAAGCAACTCAGGCAGGCTGACATATAGCTTGTTCATGTGGAAATTCACAACAATTTGTGAGAAAGAGTCAGGAAGTGATTGCAAGATCAACTCTCCATCCATTAAAAACTAGTTGTCCCAATTGTTCAATCAGATTGATCATTTTGAGAACATTTGTATATACTGTAGTGCCATCGGTTATTCTAGATCGGAAGAGCTCCTTAGATATCTGATATCTAATAGTCCTACTTTCCTCACCCTTCAACTCCTTGAAGGTGACGGAGTACAGTAGGAGCATCCATAGTTTCATGCTGACGCTGAAGCTCGTTACTCATGAATGCGAGCATGATGCATTGAGCCAACTGTGCACCATCTTGCCACTTTCTAAAAGTAGCAATCTCTTCCTCAGAGGCATTGTCTGCAACCATTGCAGGGATAAGCATATTAAAGACATAAGATAGCTTTTCAGCCTTGAGAACTATTCTCAAATTCTTTAACCAGTCCTTTTAATTTGGTCCGGTTAATTAGCATCTAATATGCTCCACAGTGATAGTGAATTAGACATCATAAAATTCTGTAAATGAATTTGTAATTTAACAACATTTTAGCATACATTCATTTTAATTAATTACCAAAATAAATTAGGTCTTTATTTTAAATTGGTATCTCCCACTATTTTCATCAAACTATATTACCCTCAATATACAGTTCGGCAAATCTAATTAAAGATTTGCTAGTGAGAATAAGGATCCCATTTCAAATGTATATAGCCTTGTGTGACACAACAAACGATATATAAATAAATAGGTAGACAACTATTGTCAATTACATCACTATGTAACTCCTTTCAATTTTCCTCTTAGATTATTTTGATCAAGTGTGACACATCCGAATCAAAATTATCCAAGTTAAGTCCAACCTAGCACTTCCATATATTCGAAAGAAAAACACTGTCCTTGTGTGACACAACAAAACAACATCGTTAAGTCTATGTATAAACATCAAATGTGATAAAGCAACATCTTAAATATTTAATACTTTCCTTGTGTGACACAACAAACTTATATTAAATATTTAATACTCTATCGCTTTACCATGCTAGAAGGCGACGTTCGATATTCCAAATATCTTTGAACGCTTAAGACTTAATATAATTTCTTTGAGGGGTTTGTTATTATTTGTCTCATCTTGTTTAGCGCGCATGCACATATATATATAAAATACGCGTCATATTATTAAACATGCGAAGCATGTTGTATAATATATAATATATACATAGTAAGCATGCACATATAGAATACTATATTCTACCTGGATTGATTATGGACTTTTATTCTAGTTTGGTTCACTAGAGCCACCAAGTGAACCAAAGGTCAAACCTAGGGTGCAAGAATTAAGTTTAAATATAACTATTACATTTAAACCCGGGCTCCATTACAAACGGGTCTTCAAGCGCTCCTTGCTCCTTTGTCTTCAATTCTTCAAAATTAATTCTAACTAGTCCTATTACAAAAACTATTTACAATAAATAGAAACCTTGATCAGCAGTCAAGGGGAAGTACATAGGAGGGAGATAGAATTTACATTAAGAAAAAATTAGAGAAGACGAGGTACGCAGACCCCATTTATAAAAACCCATACATTCAAGCATCCACTAAAATAAATCCAATCACACATTGGTCAATAGTCCATAATCAATCCCTATTTATTATCATACATATCTCTATATGTATCAATAAATAACATTCATCCCATGAATAATAAAATCATTCCATATATGGATTGATATCATTTAATGGGCAATATTAGTTAGTATAAAATTCAATTTCAACTCCAATTAGTTATCATGGAATCCAATTCCAACTATAATCAGTTATCATGAAATCCAATTTCAATTAAAATAAACTTCTTTATTTTAATCATATTCCAAATCAAAATAAACTCTTTTATTTTAATTTATCTAATTTTTTTTTGAATAAAAATAAACTCCTTTATTTTAATCAAATTCCAAATCAAAATAAACTCCTTTATTTTAATTAATATGGAAACCAATTTCAAGTTTAAAATAAACACCTTTATTTTTAACTTACAATTGTTGGAAAATAAAATATGTTGAATCCTATTTCTTATCAAAATAAACATCTTTATTTTTAAGGAAACATGGAATCCTATTCCATATGTGAATAAACTCCTTTATTCTAGTTAACGTAGAATCCAATTCCAAGTTAAAATAAAACTTTTAATTTTAATCATATTCCAATTAAAATAAACCTTTTATCTTAATTGAAAATAAATAAAATCAAAATAAAAAAATAAAATAATTTTACACAAACAATTATGCCCAATTAAATTGTTCTAAACACATATCAATGTATATACAGAATCAAAACAATTAATAATTCGCATAAAGTTTGGCTCTTGATACCACTGTTAGGTTTGTATAACGCGAACATGCAATCAAATTACATTAATAAAGCGGAAGCGCGATAAAATCAGATTTTAAAATTTTATACAAACCATCACCATGATCTTTCTTTATGCACAATTATTAATTAAACGAAAGAGATGGAGAATAAGAATTATACCCTTGTAGAATTCTAGCTTCCTCAGGTACAAGTTCACCTCCAATTCCTTCGCGTTCTCCTTGAATTCCACCGATTAAATTCCTTCCTTTGATCAACGTTAGCCACCCAAGTATTTGGCCTCTAGAGGTGATCCACTAAGGAATAATACTTGTTCAAGAAGATGGGTGTTGGCAAAACCCTAGTTTCTATCTCTATAGAAATTGTAAGTACTCTCTACAATTCTTATGCAAGAGTGTGTAACCCTAATCTATGATAAGACTTCTCTTATTTATAGATGTAGGAAAACTCTTCCCTAAACTATTTAGGATTACGGTTTCTATTCTAATTAAACTCTTTTAATTAAATTAAACTCCTAATCCAATTAGGAATTCATGTGAGAGTACTTCTATTAATTAATTCTCAATCCATGTTAGGAATTAAATAATAGTAATAGTAATAATAATAATAAGACTCCTCTTATTAATTTATATTTAATATTTCTAAAATATTAAATAATAAATATTAAGCTATTTAATTTATTCTATCTCCATAGGCTAAATTAAATACACTTAACTTATTATTACAATTATGCCATTTACTTCTTAAAAAAATATTTTTCTTTTGCGGTGTGACCCTTTAGGTTCTCTATATTAAACCGGTTGTGAATAAATCAATTAGAACAATTCTAATCTTATTTAAATAAATAAATTAAACTATTTAATTCATTTAAATAAATAATATTTATTCTACAATAAGGGTAAGCCCCCTTAGCGATCGACGACTTTTCGGATAATATAGATTTCAACATTAATCATAAAAGAACCTTTCAGTGCATAGTTACCGTACAATTCAATCCTTCTACCATACAATGTACCAATTAAATATAAGACATGGAATTACTGTCAAGTCTTATTTTATTTAATTATATGTATTTCGATTCTGAAATGCACAACTCTAATTAATGCAAATTAGAAACTCTTTTCTAATTTCATTTTGCTTTGGCCAAAGACTTCTGAGTCGTCATTTATCGAATCACATAGGACATTATCTCCTTTTACTAGAAGTGGTAGATTCTTTGTTGATCATTCACCTATTTCCATGTACAACTTATTATACTCAATCATACCTTTTGATATACCCTAAAGGTCTTAAGGGACATGTCAAAGTATAACTCATCATACACAAGATACTATGATGATCTCAAGTCCAAGGATCACTTGTACTACTATCACTAGAGGAATTCCTATTGACAGGCGAGTAAAACTCCATTAGGTATTCCTTAGCGAGCCACGTTCAGTGAACTTATTCTCTAATAAACACCTACATACTTGCTTTAGTGTCTCCACACAAATGATTATGAGATCAATCATTCTCTTCATAAGAGCAAGTAACGTATGTACTAATCTATCTGGATTCACTAATCCCCTTTTTAGTAATCCATCGATTAGGAACAATTTAAGTTTGTGAGCTATCTAGAATTTAGATCTCATTAGCATGATCACCGTCATGATTCTAAAAGCATTACTCAAAACTATGGGTTTATCACATTTAATATAACAGCACTATGTAGATAATGTAAAATGCCTTTTAACAACCGAATAAGATTATAAAGTATATGTTATATCATATTAAATATGATTGGCTTGTGTGCATACTACTTTCAATCTCCCACTTGCATTAAAGCCAATCGTCATGGTATCTAATACCCTTCTTCTCTAAGTGACGATCATCCTGCTGTTTGGATAAAGCTTCAGTAAATGGATATGCAATGTTGTTCTTGAGAGTCCACTATCTCTATAGTGACTTCTCCTCTTTCAATGATTCCACTAATCAAATGAAATTGCCGCACCACATGTTTGAATCCAAGACTATGGGTTTATCACATTTAATATAACAACACTATGTAGATAATGTAAAATGCCTTTTAACAATCGAATAAGATTATAAAGTATATGCTACATCATATTAAATATGATTGGCTTGTGTGCATACTACTTTCAGTAAATGCATTGGCTCTCCCGTTTTCATTGTCCAATTGGCGCCTGGCTTGCATAAGGTTGTAATGATTTCATCCCAATCAAGCTTTTCGGTTCCCAACCTGGTGAGCTCATCCTTGCCATGGCTTCTAGGAAGGTTATAATATTCCTCAATTCTTCGTTTGCCAAACGACACATTCTTGCCTCGAACCAAAACCACATAGTCTTCTGCTTCTATGGCATTAGCATAAAATTCACGGACAATAGATATACATGTGGGCTCAGGTTGTGCGATGAAAATCTGTCATCCCCTCTCCTTAATTATGGTTACGATGCCAAAATCATCTGTTTCGTCTAGTAGAATACCCCTCTCATGAATCAATATTTTTGTGGCCATAACAGTGTGGTAACGAACCTTTTCTTGTTATAGGCTTTGGTTGACTTGAAAGATAAAGATTCACCCCGTTGACGTTTGGGAGCCATACCAGAAGAAGCTTCAAGCAAATCACCCAAAATAGCAAATAATTCCCTCTCAGACAATTTATCGAACAGGTGGTGTGCACTCTTTAAGGTCACAGTTGTAAGTACAATGGGGACCAAGCCAAACCCTCCACAAAGCCTTGCAATGGGAGATAGGTATGTACTTGCTAAGCAAAACCACCAAAACACAGCACCAAAGCAAGTGAAATTTGAAATTTATAGCCTTTTTACATTTTCTTGGAGAATTTTTGAACAACCATGGAAATCCTTAAAAAACTTTCGAATCCTTGTTAAAATCCAAGTTAGAAGATGAAATTGATGATGGGTTACCGAAATTGGGTGCCAATTTGAAGTAATGGAGCTTGAATTTGAGTTTGGGGAAGATGCATGCAAGTTGGCTTTGGCGTGGGAGGAGAGAGATAAAAGAATGGGCTGCAGAAAATGAGCAAAAGGGCTGCTATATAAAACATGCAGTAGCTGGTTAGTGCGGCCGCTCGACGTGTGTCGCGCCCCCGCGCGCCAATTTGCTGCACATGTTGCGCCTGCTGCGCGCGCGCACCTGTTGCGCCTGCTGCTCGACCGTCTGCCGCCCCCCGCCTGCCTGCTACGCGCGCGCGCGCCTATTGCGCCCGCGCCCAGCGCCTGACTAGCCTGCTGGGCTGCTGTGCTGACATGGTTCGCTCAAGTGCCTATTTGGATAAAAACACTTATAAGTAGCAACAAAATTAACCATATTAGAAACAATTAATGATAAAAATCATCCTTATGAAAACAAAATGAGTTTTTTTTTTCAATTCAAACAAAAACTCATGAAATTAATTTAAAATTGGGTTGCCTCCCAAATAGCGCTTGAGTTTAAGTCCTCACCCTGACTACTCCCCATTCATTTCGGATCTTCGAGACTAACTGAGGTCTTTTGGAGCTCAATGTCACCACCCCAATAATGCTTGATTCTTTGCTCGTTCACCTTGAACAACTAATTGGTCTTATCGTCCTGTAGTTCAATGGCACCATGCGGAAAAACATGACTGATATAAAATGGTCCTGACCATCTTGATTTGAGTTTACCTGGAAAGAGCTTCAACCGGGAATTAAAAAGTAGGACGGATTGCCCAACCTCAAATTTTTGATCGATTATCTTCTTGTCATGCCACCTCTTGACTTTTTCCTTGTAGAGCTTTGCATTCTCATAATACTGGAGATGGAACTCTTCCATCGCGTTAATTTGCAAAAGGCGTTTCTCTCCCTCAGCATTCAAATCAAAGTTAAGCCTTCGGATAGCCCAATATGCACTATGTTCTAGTTCCACCGGAAGGTGACATGCCTTCCCGTACACAAGCTGATATGGTGACATCCCGATAGGAGTTTTATATGTCGTCATATACGCCCATAAGGCGTCATCAAGCTTTAATGACCAATCCTTTTTATTCGGGTTCACCACCTTCTCTATAATCCTTTTCACTTCTCTATTAGAAACCTCCACCAGACCACTCATTTGAGGATGATAGGCCATAGCAATTTTATGGGTTACCCCATATTTAGCAAGAAGGGCATTAAAGTTCTTATTACAAAAATACGACCCCTCATCGCTAATTATTGCATGTGGAGTTCCAAATCTTGTGAAAATGTTTCTTCGAAGAAAGTTTAGCACAACCTTGGCATCATTGGTGGGTGTCGCAGTTGCTTCGACCCATTTTGACACATAATCAATAGCCACTAGAATATACAAATTGTTGAACGAAGAAGGAAACAGACCCATGAAGTCAATACCCTATATGTCAAAGATCTCAACCTCCAAGATTGTGGTTAGAGGCATCTCATGACGCCTGAAAATGTTCCCCACTCTTTGACAACGATCACATTTTAGCACAAAAACATGGGCATCCTTGAACAACGTTGGCTAATAGAAACCCGATTGAACCACCTTCGCAGCTGTTCTCTCTCCACCAAAATGTCCTCCAAAAGCTAAGGCATGACACTGTTGTCGACGCCGGGTTTTCTCGTTTCTTGGTCTTTTTCCTATTTTAGCCTTTTGATTTAATGATTCTTTGGAAAAGATCGGCATTGATGTCGACGAGGTTTTGAAAGATCGTTTTTTATGATGAGCCAATTAACCAGAGTCGCCAGTTGGTATATTTGAAATGGATGTACCAACTCATCCGAGTTTCGTTTTTGTAATCGCTGGCTCATATGTGACTCCGAATTAATTGGTCTGCGAACCGAGATTCATAGAGTTCGGGGGCTTGCTTAAGCGAGGGGAAGGTGTTAGGCACCCCCCGACTTCCGTGAAACACGGTTACCGCAACCTTGATGTTTTCCTATCCTTTAATTCATGAAATGTGTATGTGTGCGTGTGTGTGTGTGTGCCTATGTGAATGTTGTGGTGAGTTTGTATGAAAGAATCATTTGGATTTTTAGGGAAAGTCGTGCTTTAATTTGAAAACGCTTTGGAATGTCTTTTCGGCTTATACGAGAAAGCTTTATGAGAAAGGTTAGATTTTAATTATCAAAACTATGAGATTTTCATTAGGTGTCGTTTTGGCAAATCAAGAGTTTTTAAACCTTCGTCAAAATAGGAGTCGAGATCTATACGTTGCCTTGTGAATGTAATGACGGGCAATTTCTAGGATCTCTTTAACCCTATGCACAACGGTTTAATAAAACGTCACTTTATTTATAAAATTATTTTTGCATGATGTTTCGAAAAAACTTCTCTTTAGCTTTCTCGTAAAATAGGAATCGACTTTCATTAGCATTTCCAATTCTTAGCCTCGTGATGCTAATATCCTACTTTGATTGATTTTAGAAAATCTTATCATTTAGCTTTGAAATCAATTTCGTGTCATAAATTAAATCAAGCTTTAAAATGCATTGGGGCTATTCATGGGCATGTAAGCCATCCAAATAACCCCAATGCCCACAATCACATACTTCACTATTACGGGGCCTTAAACCCGTTTCTCGCCTTGGCGTCGTTTTAAGGCCCGACGATTACATATTTACAATGAAAGGTACATCGAGTTTATTACATATATCAAAAGATGTCCATCATCGGATTTGGACCACGGGGTCGCGCTCCTAGGCTCACATCCAAAATCGCTACACACCCACAAGGTCCTAAAATAGCCTATCTAACCAATCTATGCACGGTACATCGTTACAACGAGCTAAAAATTCACCAAATGGATATCATCGGGCCATTAATAGGAATTTCGTTCCATTTGGAACCCTCACTAATAGCCCTCAATCCACGGATTCACCACAATATACAAGAACAACTACATTTCATATAATTCGGATGACAAAAAAAACTTCAACAAAAATGGTAAAACAAAATGCTAAAACAAGGGATTTTTCACTTTGCAAATAATCCACACAATATATATGAATTTGTGTATTGAATAGAGTAGAAATATATGATATATAGTCTCACAAAATGGATACAATTCCTCACTATTTTCTCTCTTTTCTCTATTAATTGTTGCTGATTTTGCTGTTCTTCCCGAGCTGCTCCCGCCGCTCCTTTTTCTTCTCTTTTTGAACTCCCTGGATGAAATGAAGAAACTGAGCTGAAATAGGCTGGTTTAGGGCAGCCGCAGATTGATCTGCGGCTGGCCGCAGATTGATCTGCGGCTGGCCGCAGATTGATCTGCGGCTGGCTGGCCACCCCCCATCGCACTCAGCTGGTTTCCTGGTTTCGAGTCCCGTGCGCACCACCATTATTTTAATCGTTTGGCCGCAGATCAATCCGCGGCTGGGTGGGCTGATTTTCTCGATTTTCGTGCTTCACCTCGATTCTCGTGTCGTGATGTCGATTTTCGCCGACAGGCTTGTATTTTGCAGTCCGGGAATCACTGGGAGACGTGTCACATCATTCGGGCATGCTCATTTCGGACGGCCCTGTTGTCACGTCGGTTTTGATTTACAAATCGTTGCGGTGGCGTCGAGTGTTCGCACTTGTGCCCATTCCTTCGCTCCCGTAAGTCGGTTCAATTGACGATTTTGCCCTCTTGTCACGGTTAGTGTACGAAGCGCAAAATTTGGGTGTCTACAACTGTTGTAGAATACTTTCCATTTCAGATTGAGGTACACATCTTCTGATCAGCTGGTGTGCACATTGCTTAAACAAAAACGGTTCGTCCCAAAAATAGTGTTTCACATCATGCAGAAACTTTCTTTTCTGTTGATAGCTCAGCTCGAACGGTAGCACATAACTCACCACATAATTCACATAGTCAGCATACTATGGCACTTCATGTGTGACCGCGAAAAGTTGTTCATCGGGGAAAGACTCATTGATCATGACATCATCCCCCACCTCGGGGTCTGCATTTTCCAGCCTTGATAGGTGATCTGCCACTTGATTCTCGGTTCCCTTCTTATCCCGAATCTCAAGATCAAACTCCTGAAGCAATAATACCCATCGAATCAAGCGTGGCTTTGCATCCTTCTTTGCTATCAAGTATTTTATGGCTGAATGAGCAGTATACACAATGACCTTTATGCTAATGAGATGAGCACAAAATTTGTTAAAAGCATAGATAATAGCAAGCAATTCCTTCTCCGTGGTTGTATAGTTAAGTTGTGCTCCAGTTAGTGTCTTGCTAGCATAATAGATCACATGAAAAACCTTGTCGTTACGATGGCCCAAAACAACACCAATTGTAAAGTCACTAGCGTCGTACATCAATTCAAATGGAAGGTCCCAATGTGGAGCCACGATAATAGGAGCACTCATAAGTTTCTTCCTTAGTAACTCAAAAGCATCCAAACATGCTTGATCAAAGACAAACGGAGTATCCTTCTCAAGAAGGCTGCATAATGGCTTTGTAATTTTGGAAAAATCTTTAATAAATCGCCTGTAAAATCCAGCATGTCCAAGGAAACTACGAATGTCGTTGACGTTAGATGGTGGTGGAAGTTTCTCAATGGTTTCAATCTTGGCCTTATCAACCTCTAGCCCCTTTAAAGACACTCTATATCCCAAAATAATGCCTTCTTGCACCATGAAGTGGCATATTTCCCAATTTAGCACTAGATTTGTTTCAATACATCGTTTCAGCACTTTCACAAGGTTTTCAAGGCATAAGTCGAATGAATCTCCAAAAACTGAAAAATCATCCATGAAAACCTCCAATCCTTGCTCAACCATATAGGAGAATATTGCCATCATATATCTTTGAAAAGTGGCGGGTGCGTTACAAAGCCCAAACGACATTCTTCTGAAAGCAAATGTCCCATATGGGCAAGTGAATGTCATTTTCTCTTAATCTTCGGGGGCAATAGAAATTTGGTTGTAGCCCGAATATCCATCCAAGAGATAATAGAATTCATGTCCTACCAACCTGTCTAGCATTTGATCAATGAATGGAAGCGGGAAATGGTCCTTGCATGTGACCTTGTTCAACCTCCTGTAGTCCATGCAAACTCTCCATCCGGTGACAGTTCTAGTTGGAATCAACTCATTGTTTTCATTAGAGACCACTGTTATGCCTCCCTTTTTCAGAACGCATTGCACTGGACTGACCCATGGACTATCCGAGATGGGATAAATGATGCCTGCATCGAGCAATTTGATAATTTCCTTCTTGCCACCTCTTTCATAATGGGGTTCAATCTACGTTGATGCTCAACCACAGGTTTGGCTTCGTCCTCCAATATGATCTTGTGCATGCAAAAAGCAGGGCTAATGCCTTTGATGTCGGTAATGGACCATCCTAGAGCTGTTTTGTACTCCCGTAGCACTCTTAGCAATTTATTTTCCTGCACATCATCAAGTGAAACAGACACAATAACAGGCAAAGTACTAATATTAGCCAAATATGCATACCTCAAGTGGATAGGCAATGGTTTGAGCTCCAAGGTGGGTGGCTCCTCCCATGAGGATTTTGCAATGGCATTAGAACTGCTTGATCTATCTAGTGGTTCAAACTGTTGCTTAAACTTGATAAAACGTGGGGGAACATTCATCACATTCACCATCTCATTAAGAAAAAGAGATTCACTCTCAAGTGACTTGCCAAGAAATTCATCAAAAGGATCAACTACATAATTTGCTGTGAACACCTCATTCACCACTTCGACAATCAAGTCCATCCTGAAGCATTCATCCTGCATGTTAGGAAACTTCATTGCTTTAAAAACATTAAAAGTTACCTCTTGGTCTTGGACACGCATGGTTAGCTCTCCTTTTTACACATCAATCAAAGTTCTGCCCGTGACAAAGAATGGTCGCCCAAAGATAATAGGTATTTCCCTATCTTCTTCAAAATCAAGGACAATGAAATCTGCTGGAAAAATAAACTTGTCCACCTTGACAAGCACATCTTTTACTATGCCTCTTGGGTACGTGAGAGACCTATCTGCAAGTTACAATGTAACATTTGTAGGTTTTGCCTCACTTAATCCCAACTGTTGATAAATTGAGAGTAGCATTTGATTGATGCTTACCCCCAAATCACATAGGGCCTTGCCAAAGAATTGGTTACCATTTGTACAAGGAATTGTGAAACTCCCCGGATCTTTCAACTTTGGTGGTAACTTTCTTTGTAAAACAGCACTACATTCTTCGGTTAGTGCCACCGTCTCAAAATCTTCAAGCCTTCTCTTTCTTGACAAGATGTCTTTCATAAACTTCACATAACTAGGCATTTGTTCCAATGCCTCAGCGAATGGTATATTTATGTGCAATTTCTTGAAGACTTCTAAGAACTTAGAGAATTGCTTATCCAACTTTAATTTTTGCTGACGTTGTGGGAACGAGCATGGTGGATATATAGGGCCTTGCTTGCTCCCCTCTGATTTTGACACTGGCTCTTTTTCCTTCTTTTCTGATTCTTTGCTCTTTTCTTCCTCTTTCTCCACATTTTCATCCTTAACAACTGTTTTTGATGGAACATCTTTCACAACTTCAGATAGTTCCTTACCACTTCTCAAAGTCACAGCCTTGCAATGCTCCTTACCTTCTCTTTTTGGGTTGACTTCGGTATCACTAGGTAAGGCACCTGCAGGACGAATATTAAGAGCACTAGCTATTTGTCCTAGCTAATGCTCTAGATTCTGTATTGAAGCGTTGTTTTGTGTAATTAATTGAGCCAATAACTCCTCCCCACTAGGCTTTTTCTCCTGTTGAGGCAAGGGTGGGTTTGAGACTTGTTGGTGTGATTAAGTTTGATGAGGTCGTTGGGATTGGTTTTGAAATCCTGGAGGATATTGATGCCTAGGAGCTGAATTTTGGTTTTGGGTGTTATTGTTATTGCTCCATGAGAAATTTGGGTGCTTCCTCCATCCAGGATTGTATTGATTGGAGTGAAGGTTGTTTTGCTGCCTATTATAATTACCAACGAACTATACGAATTCTGCATTGATTGCACATTGCTCGGTAGGATGATTTCCAACACACAAGTCACATGTTTCAAAGATGCTCTACACAGATTGAGTTCCTAGAATCTCTACTTTCTTTGTAAGCGCGGCTAGTTATGCGGCTATTTCCATGAATGTATTAATTTCTAATTTTTTTGCTGCCTTTTGTGGCATTCTCCTCTCCGATGGCCATTGATAATTATTGGCAGCCATAGTTTCCAATAAGTTATAGGCATCATTAAAGCTCTTTCCCATTAAAGCACCACCTGCAGCTGCGCCAACACTTGATCGGGTAGCATTGGTCAACCCATTATAGAAGGTCTGAACTTGCAACCATTGAGGCAAACCATGGTGTGGACATCTCCTTATTAAGTCTTTAAAACGTTCCCAAGCTTCATACAAGGACTCAGAATCATATTGAGCAAACGAAGTGATGTCATTTCTCAATCTTGCAGTTTTTTCGGGTGGGAAGAACTTTGCCAAAAATTTCTGGGCTAAGTCATTCCATGTAGTAATAGAGCCCAAAGGAAGCGAATACAACCAACTCTTTGCCTTATCACGGAGCGTGAAAGGAAATAATCGGAGTCTGATAGCATCATCGGTAACTTGAGTGTACTTAAATGTGTCACAAAATTCCAGAAAATTCATCAAATGAGCATTTGGGTCGTCATTAGATAACCCACTAAACTGCAAACAGTTTTGCACCATCTGGATAGTGTTTGGCTTTATTTCAAAGTGGGTGGCCTTAATAGCTGGCCTGGAAATGCTCGAGTGTAAATCTGTAACAAGAGGCATGGCAAACTCCCTCAAGGATTTAGGCTCCTCCTCGGCTATGGTATTTTGATTGGGTATACCACGAACTCGTTCTCTTCGCAGTCTTCGAATATTTCTCTCGATCTCGGGATCGTAAGGAATTAACTTAAGACCTCGTGAGTGTGGCATACAAATCAAGAATACTTAAAAAAAACAAAAATTATATACAAGTCTAAAATAAGACCAAGTCGATTGAAAATTGATATTGGTAAAATTATTAGAAAACAACTCCCCGACAACGGCGCCAAAAACTTGTTGGATGATTTAGCAATCGATAAACATGCACGTGCAAGTATACACGGTCCACAAGTAATATAATGATAAGATATGAGTCGAACCAACAGGGAATTGTGATAAATAAATATCAAGTACCAATCGTATATCAATTTGATCTTGTTTAAACGATGAAGATTTGAGTTTTGTTGATTAGTCGAGTTCAAGAGACAAGTAATGAATAAAATGCGGTAAAATATCAAGATAGAAAGATCTAAGATTATAATTTCCCCTAATACGTCAACTGAATTTCCTAACTCTCTCTTTTTAATTAGTTATTTCATACAAATTGACAACCGAGAAATCAAAACTTCATGAGAGCCTCTGTCGATGGTCAATCACGAATCTTCCTAATGCGGTGCATAGGTATATGTCTATCCTTTACACTATCAAGAAACCAATTTCAAGAATGATTAACAAGACATGTGTCACTAAATCTCGTGAACCATCATCTCAATTACCAACTTTCGCATAAGAAGTCATTAAGACTAGATTCTTTATTGGTTGCATGCGGTAATTAGGTATATGTCTATCCCAACTACTATCAAGTTACCTATTTATGTGGATAATTAACAAGACACACGTCACTTAATCTAATTAATAACCCACAACAATCTTTAACTCTCGCATGTTATCATTACTAGGTCTTAACCTATAATCCGTTCCTCAAGTTCATATAGGTTCCCAAGGTAATTACGGGCCAAGTAATTAATCTAGAAAGCAAAGGTTATGATAATCAATTCACAAATGATTAACTAATACCAAGGAGAGAGAATTCAAATCAATTTAGTGTTGGTTTCCATTGCAACCTTAGAATAGAAAGTTAGTTCATGATAGCTACAATAAACATCAATTTCATTTCATACATCATCAAATTTGAATTACAAAAAGAGAGAATTTTCTAGAGATAAAACCACTTTTGAAGGTATTCAGATGTTGCTCCCTAGGTGGTTGAAGATTTGTAGCTCTCCTCTTCAATATTGCAATTCTTGTTGATTGAGTTCCTTGGCTTTTGGCTTTATTCAACTTGATTTGCAGCCTTTAGCACTATTGTTTGATGTAATATATAGCCTCTCTATCTCTAGATATCTGATATGAAGCTCAGAAGAGAATATATATAGCCTCCTTTAAGAAACCCTAGCCAAGCTCGGACAAAATATAGCTCATATCGCATTGAAAATATGTCAGATCGCACTCAGGACGGCGTTGGCACGCCCGCACGGTGCCTGGCGCGCACGCGCCCAAGCCCTGGTTGGCACACGCTGGCTGCCGCACGCCCGCATGCTGACTGCCGATGCCCACGCCGCGCGCCCGCACGCCCGCGCCCATGCCCTGGCCGCCCGCTTGGCGCCCCGCCTGCTGCTCGCCTGTCGCTCGCTGCCGAGTCCCGTGTGCGCGCCTAGCGCCTGCCAAGCTACCGAGCCCTGCCGATGCTGCCTATCGATGCCTGTACGTGCGTCCGCGCCCAGTGCCCATCTGCTGCCGAGTCGCGCCCCGCGCGCGCAGCCTTGCCTGCTGATCGTGGCTTGGTCGACGCCGCACGCCGTGCACGCTTTCCAATGTCGTGCACGTAGAACTTCCAAATGTCATCAAATTAAACACCAAGCATCGCCAAATACTAATTTTCACCATATTACCATTCGGGCACGGATATCCAAGCACGGGCTTGCCCTCGTGGTTTGGCCGATGCCGAACGTCGTGCACGCTTTCCAACAGAAACCAGAACAACACCAACAACAACACCAACAGAAACCAGAATAATAATAATAGGGTAGGACGTTGTGTCCCATGTGGAAAGAACCACCAGGGAGTATGTCGCCAGAGGGTGGTTACTTGTTACAGTTGTGGACAAGAGGGACATTATTCCTCTGATTATCCCAAGAAGATTAATAATAACACCAATCAGGGAAATCAGAGTTTTAAGTGTTATATTTGTGGCGCAACGGGTCACATATCGAGGAATTGTCCAAGGAATAGGAACCAAATAGGGGGAGGAAATCAAGCCCCAAACAACACCCTCAAACCCACAGTTGCAGGAGCTGGAGGTCCGAGTCGTCCAACCGCCAGAACGTTTAATATAACGATGAGGGATGCTGTTACTGCACCGGACGTGGTAACAGGTATCATCCCTGTCGACACTTTAAATGCATATATGTTGTTCGACTCTGGTGCTACTTGTTCATTCGTGTCTAATAGCTTTGCTAAGAAGTTGAATATACCATGCGAAGACTTAGACATACCTTTCAATGTGGAAATATCCAATAGAGAGATAATTCCCGTTAAAACTGTATATAAAGGTTGTAACGTAGAGATTAAGGGACACAAATTTCTTGTGGACCTCTTTCATATACAACTAGGGGAATTCGATATAATCTTAGGCATGGATTGGTTGGTTAATCATAATGCAATGATTGACTGCCATCTAAAACGTGCAAACCTGTTGACTGAGTCGAAGTCAAAGGTAGTGTTCAACGGTGCTTGTTCACCTAAGCGATCTCGATGTTTGACAGTAATGTAAGCAGAGAAGTTACTTAGGAAGGGTTATACAAGTTATTTGGTATATATAGTAGATACTAAAAAGGAAGGAGCAAAGTTAGATCAAATACCTGTAGTTAGAGAATTTCGGATGTATTCCCAGATTATTTACCAGGTTTACCTCCGGATAGGGAAATCGAATTTGTTATTGATCTTGCACCTGGTACGACGCCAGTTTCAAAAGCACCGTACAGGATGGCACCAGTGGAGTTGAAGGAGTTACTTGTGCAGTTACAAGAACTCTTAGACAAGAAGTACATACAACCCAGTGTTTCACCATGGGGAGCACCAGTATTGTTTGTAAAGAAGAAGGATGGTACGTTAAGGTTATGCATTGACTATAGAGAATTAAATAAGTTAACCATAAAGAACAAATATCCTTTACCAAGAATTGATGATTTGTTTGACCAGTTGAAAGGGGCCGAACACTTTTCGAAGATCGACCTACGATCAGGTTATCATCAATTAAAGGTAAGAAAAGAAGATGTGCCGAAGACAGCGTTTAGGACACGCTACGGACATTATGAGTTTCTTGGGATGTCTTTTGGATTAACAAATGTGTCGGCAGCATTCATGGACTTGATGAACCGAGTGTTTAAACCATGCTTAGACAAATTTGTCGTAGTGTTCATCGATGATATTTTAGTATACTCGAGAACAAAAGAGGAGCATGTTGAACACTTAAGGAGCGTATTAGAGATATTACGCAAGGAACAACTTTATGCAAAGTTTTCCAAATGTGAATTTTGGTTGGAAAGAGTTCAATTCTTGGGTCATGTGATTGATAAGAATGGGATTGCAGTAGATCCAACAAAGATAGAAGCGGTTGTGAACTGGGAACAACCAACAACTCCAACAGAAGTACGAAGTTTTCTCGATTTAGCAGGGTACTATAGATGTTTTATACAAGATTTTTCAAAGATAGCGACCCCGCTAACCAATTTAACTCGAAAGACAGTGAAATACGTCTGGACAGATAAATGTGAGAAAAGCTTCCAAGAGTTGAAGAAACGATTAAGCATGGCACCAGTGTTATCTTTACCAGATGATACAGGAGGTCTTGTCGTATATAGTGATGCTTCACACAAAGGATTAGGTTGTGTATTAATGCAACATGGGAAAGTAATTGCATATGCATCAAGACAACTCAAAGATTATGAGAAGAGGTATCTTACGCATGATCTGGAGTTAGCCGCTGTAGTATTTGCCTTAAAAATTTGGAGGCATTACTTGTACGGAAAGAAGTGTGAAATATACACAGATCACAAGAGTCTAAAGTATATATATTCACTCAGAAGGAGTTAAACATGCGGCAGAGGAGATGGCTAGAGTTGATAAAAGATTTTGACTGTGAAATCTTATATCATCCAGGGAAAGCCAACGTTGTAGCAGACGCATTGAGTCGGAAGAACCAAGAAAAGTTGAATATAATCACCAACAACGAGGTACTGATAAAAGAGTTTGACAAACTTGAGATCGAGGTAAGAGTTCCAGTGAATTCTACCCAAAGGTTATTTGTTGTGGATAATGGTTCAACTTTGTTGGAGAAAGTCAAGAGACTACAGGAGATAGATGTAGAGTGTCAGAAGTGTAAGGCGGAAATAACCCATAAAAAGAATGTCAAATTTAGAGTGGACAAAGATGGAGTACTGAGATACGAAGATAGAATTTGGGTACCTTCAGTACAAGAACTAAAAGACGAAATACTGAATGAAGCCCACAGTTCTAAATTCGTTGTACATCCAGGGAGTACAAAAATGTACAAAGACTTGAGCCAACATTTTTGGTGGTCTAATATGAAAAGAGAAATAGCAGAGTGGGTAAGTAAATGTTTAACGTGTCAAAAGGTTAAATTTGAACACCAAAAGCCGAGTGCATTATTACAACCCTTAGAAATTCCTGAGTGAAAATGGGAGCATATTACCATAGATTTTGTCATAGGTCTTCCAAATACACAGAAATGTCACAATGCCATTTGGGTAATTGTAGATCGTCTTACCAAATCAGCTCATTTTCTACCCATAAAAATTAACTTCAGTCTTGACCAGTTAGCCAAACTTTACATCAATGAAATTATTTCTAGACATGGAGTCCATGTTTCTATAGTATCAGACCGAGATCCACGATTTACTTCAAATTTTTGGACGAGTCTCCAGAAAAATTTAGGAACTCAGTTGAGACTAAGCACAACATACCTTCCACAAACTGACGGTCAGAGTGAGAGAACCATTCAAACATTGGAAGACATGTTGCGTTCTTGCATTATGGATTTCAAGGGAAGTTGGGAAGATCAATTACCTTTGGTAGAATTTGCCTACAACAATAGTTACCATACCAGCATAGGAATGCCACCATTTGAAGTGCTGTATGGAAGAAAATGTAGGACGCCATTATGTTGGAACGAGGTTGGGGAACGACAAATGCTAGGACCCGAAATAGTTCAATAAACCGCTGAGGTAGTTCGAATTATACGGGGAAGATTACAAGCGTCTCAAGATCGACAAAAGAAATATGCGGATTAACACAGGAAGCTACAAGATTTCGATATCGGTAGTCACGTATTCTTAAAAGTTTCTCCATGGAAGGGCAAAATACGTTTTGGCAAAAAGGGGAAATTGAGTCCACAGTTTATTGGACCATTCCAAATATTGAGAAAGATAGGTGAAGTAGCTTATGAGGTAGCCATGCCTCCTGAGTTAGAACATATCCATAACGTGTTTCATGTGTCTGTGTTACGACCATACAAACATGATTATAAACACGTTATCGATTACGAACCTATTTAGATCGAGAAAGATTTATCTTATGAGGAAGTTCCTATCGAAATCATAGATAGGAAAGAACAACATCTACGAAATAAAGTGATCCCTTCAGTCAAAGTTATATGGAGGAATCAAAACATAGAGGAAGCTACGTGGGAGCTCGAGAGTAAAATGCGCGATAATTACCCGCACTTGTTTTTATAATATGTACTGTAATTTCGAGGACGAAATTCTTATTAGTGGGGGTGAATGTAATATTCTGAACCCTAATAAGATATATATATATATATATGTAAATTATGTGTTTAATAAATGAATTTTTATGTTCTGACTTGGTATTATGTGATTGTGTATTTTATTTAAGAATTAGGTTAAATAAAAAAATTTCGCCAAGCAACTGTGTCGTGCTTACACGGACAAAATGATTTGTCGTGCTTACGGCGAATTCACCGAGAAGCGTTTCGGCAAATTATTTTTGAAAGCTGCTGTGTCGTGCTTCGAAATGACAAAGTGATTTGTCGTGCTTCGGAGTTAATATAATATTATATTAACTGATAAAATTCTAAAATGAGTTAATTAGGGTTTAAAATGTTAAACTGAACTAAAAACCCTAATTTGAAAACCCTAATTGATATAAGTTGTCTGAATTGTTCAATTAAAACCCTAATTGTAAAACAAGAATCTTAATTAATATAATTAGATTCTAAATAATGCATCATAATATTAATTATGAATCCTTGAAGTTATATTAAAACCCTAATTGAAGATTGAAAACCCTAAACCCTAATTTGGAACCCTAAAACCCTAATTCAATTCAAGAACACTAAATTATGAAATGATAAACCTTAATTATGATATATTAACTTAATTAAAGTATTACTAAACATGATTAAACATTCTAATCATGATTAGTAAAAATCTAAGTTTAATTAGTAAGTAAATAAATGACAAAAATCAAATTTAAACCAATAGAAATTGAGCTAGGAGTGTGCAAGCTTGTGCTCAACACACCCCAGCACAAGTAGGTGAACAAGATCAGATGGACAGCAGCACAAGTGCCAAGGTTAGGATATTTTTGGAGGCAAAATTTAGAAAATGACCTAGAAAACCCTAATTTCAAGTTGCTATAAATAGAACATTATGCTGGTCAGTTTAACCTACGAATTTACAAAACTTATACACTTTCAAACATACCATAACAAGCCCCTGCAACCACAAGCTCAGAATCAAAAGCCAGAAATCAAAATTTGAAGAAAAAGGTGCATAAACCCTAATTTATTGCTAGATCTTTAAGAGTGAATTAGATGTTATGTTTTAGTGTTTAGGAATACTTGTTAACATGTTATTAAGTGATTTGGGCGGTTAAATCATGTTTACATAACATCTAGATATCAAAATTAGGCAAAAATAGCAAACTGTTCTTGGCAGTCAAGAACAGTCTGACAAGCTACTTTGTCAGAGCTTTTGATCGGCTTAAATTGTTTGTTTGATGTGTTTTAAAGCATGAATTAGTAGTATGCCATGTTATCTATAAGATCCAACTGGTAGAAAGCTTAAATTATCTCACAGTAGAAATTTATGGATGGTCAAAACCCATTGACCGACCATGATAGACTAATTTCTGGGTAACCCAGAAATCATATGAATGTTTGACAGTTTACTGACAGACTTTTGAACAACCCAGATCATGCCTAAACGATATAATTTATGAGGTTTTAATGTTTGTAGCTGTTCTTTGCCATGTAAACTATAATTACAAATCATCAAAACACATTTAGCTAAACTGAAATCAAAGTTATTCATGGTCAAACCACGTTGACCGACCATGACTGATTGAGTTTCTGGGTTACCCAGAAACTCAAGAACAGTTTGAACCGGCTAGTTTGACCATTAATTATCTAGCATTATATGATATAATTTGAGTGTAATGATCACATGTCGTTATACTCTGACATGCTAGGTCTAACAACAAACAAAAAGCAAACATAAACATCAACACAGTAAAGAGAAATTTGAGGTCAAAAGTCATTGTTGGACATTGACCAAGTGTTCTTCATGAAGAACACTTTTAGCGACGAAATTCAAAGCCAAACCCAGAAAGTTATGAACGGTTGGAGACTGTCGCTAAAGCCTTTTAGCGACGGTTTTCAATAAAAATTAATAAAAATTTTATTTAAATAAATTATAAATTAATAAATAAATATTAAATAATTATTAATAATTCATAAATATATTCGAAAATTTATTTTTAATTATAAAAATTTATTTTTAATATTTTTATATAATCAGAAATATTATTTAATTTAATTAAATATTAAATAATAATTATAATAAATTCTTTAATAATTATCTTAATTATTTAAAAATGATATTAAATCATTTAATAATTATATTAATTATTTAAAAATGATATTAAAGTAAATAAAATTATTATATATAATAATTAAATAAAATATTAAATATTTAAATATTATTAATGAAATCATTTAAATAATATATTAAGTATTTAAAAATATTATAAATGATAATTAAATCATTTAAATATTAAATTAAGCTTTGGAAATTATTATAAGTAATAAATAAATTATTTTAATAATAAAATAAATTTTAAAAATATTATTAATGATAAAACAAATTATTTAAATAATATTCTATCTTTCTAAAAATATTATAAATGATAAATAAATCATTTAAATAATATTTTAGGTACCTAAAAATATTCTAAATGACAAATAAATTATTTAAATAACAAATTAATGTTTTAAAAATTATTTTAAGTGATAATTAAATCATTTAAAATTATTCCTAAGCTTGTAAAATTATTTAAAAATACTTCCAAGCTTATAAAAATTATTTAAAAATAATATTAAGGTTCTAAAAATATTAGAAATAATAATTACCTTATATAATCTAATATTTAAGCTTCCAAATGAAGTTTTATCGAACAATCTATGTGTTTAGCTATTAAAGACGCGACCGAGATATCGAATCAACGTCGAACCTTAATGAAACTTGTCTAGATTAGCGTAATACATGTTTACATAAGTTCTAACGCTTATTATTGGTGTACGTAGACTACATACGTTGACCAACTGTATTAAATTATAACGAACTACGCTAAGGCAAGTGTCCTAACCTTACTCAACTTATATTATGCAAGTATTATACATCTTGCTATCAATTATTGTGAAGTTATTGCTTCTTGTTCAACATAACTTAAGAAATGAATCATTATGCATATATTGTTTATTCGAGCGTAAATTGTTGTGTCAAACCAAATTGTTTGGTAAGACATCTTATACTAAGAAAATAGAAATGCCTTCATAGGAAAGCCAATAAATGTCGATTATATATTGACCACAAATGGTAGGATGATATGCATACTCCTAGGATATTGGTGAGGCTGATCACCTAACAGATATCCAAAACTCAAATGGTTCTAATTCATTAAAGACTGATAGAACTAAATGAAATATATGGTTCATGTACAGAACCCTCAATATACATCATTGACATCTTTCAAATCAAACACATGGTGTTTACATATTCAAATGAACTTGCTGAGCATTTGTAGCTCATTCTTGTGCATATCTTCTTTGTAGCTGTAAATGATAATCCCAACACTTCTGGTACAAACAAAGGGAAAGGACATGTTTATTAGTTTTTAATTACTGTTTTGAATACGTTAAGTCTTTTAAAGGCTTTTGTTGTAATAACTTAGTATCAAGAATGATGTAATCGAACCAAATGATATGTAATATATTATGATCCTTTATCGAATGCGTTATACTCTGATCTTGACTTTATTTAGCATAGTTGTACAAAGTTAAATACAGTATCTATACGAACTATACATCTGAATGAGGGTATTTAAATGATATTGAATGTCCTTTAAGCTCTGAGGTTACACTTAATGAGCGCCGGTAAGGTGCCATCTTTACCGGAATGCGCCCCTCAATTCTATGGACAATCTTATCATTAATACTATGAATGTCAGATAGATAGAAAATATAAATACGAAAGAGATATTCATTAGATATGAATCTATACATCCAAGTGAGGGTATCCAAATACAGACAACGTTCTGGCCGGAACTAGTACCTGTTATGGGATACTGTGAACCTTAGATAGATAAAAGTCATATTTTATTGAATATTTATAGTTGTTTAGCTTCACGTGAGCACCAGATCTGCTACAGGGAAGTGTAGAGATTTTGGGGGCGTCACAGACTTTCCTTTCCCTCGCTGGATTTGACTTGCACACCAAGAATGTTCCACCTCCTTCCTTCTCATTATATGATTCTTCTTGGATATTTCCTTACATGAATAAGAGCATTAAATATTGCTTGATCACCAAGATTTTGACTTTATTGCAACAAAATATTAAATCCTACAAAATAAAATAAAACATATTAATTAAATAAACTAATATAATAAAAATAAACTAATTAGGGATAATAAAATGTATGAATTATGTGCTTATCAAATACCCTCATACCTAGTTTTTGCTCGTCCTCGAGTAAAATAAAAATAAAGTAAAATAAAATAAAAACTATACTACCCCATTTTCGTAGGAACACACGATTGTACTTAGCATATGCAATAAACCTTTAAACCCCAAGGTTACCCGAAGTGGACGAGTTGTGTCTCGTGAGGGTTTGCAGTGAATATACCCACAAAATTTAAAATTCAAAATAAAATATTTTTTGGGTTTAACCAATTATGTAATCGAAATAAAACTTCTAAGTATACATGGGCATTATACATAAGCAAGATTAAATTCAAAATCACACTTTCACCTTATCAAAAATACTCAATCTTTATTCTAAACACCATCCTTCATAAAATTAATTCCATGTGATGCATGCATTGTGTATGTGATATAACTCTTAGTAGGAATTTTTACCATGAAAATCAAGCAAATTCCTTTTTTTATTCTTTTTTTTTTTTCATTTTTCCAATTCTTTTTTTCCTCTTTTTTTTTGATTTTTTTCCTTGACTTTTGCAATGTCTCATTTTCTTAGGCTTTTCAGAGTTACCCATGTAGCGAGCGTTGGACCAATGACTCCCAAACCAGTTGGCTTTAGGGCACTAGGTGTAGAAACACCCCTAAGGGCTTACTAACTCGAGTAACAACGGCCACAAAATTAGACTAGTCAAGCTGCTTATATCCATCACACTTTTCAGCGTGAATATCGATCCTTCCTGAGGCTTGGATACCCAGTTATTTCGTTCAATGGACATTGAAGCAGTTATTTTTTTTTCAACTTTTTTTTCCAACTTTTCTCTTTCTTTTTTCTACAATTTTTTTTTCTTTTTTTTTCTTGAAATTGCTCAAATCATAGTTTATACCCCACAACTAAGAGTTAGTGCGAACGTGAAGTGCCAAAAATGCGTAAAAACTTTATTTTACTCAAGATGGTGTTTCGAACTAAGATTTTGTATCTAATCAAAGGTTCAAGAGTTCTAAATTTTTCAATCTTACTCATGAGTGCTGCTCCACAGATACTTATTAGAATTAATCCAACTCATAAAAAGTCAAACAAAATTTTTAATTTTTTTTTTTAAAACAAAAAATTCTTAAAATTTGTTCCTAAAAAGAAAAAAAAGAAAAAATATCTAATACTATAAATTTTTTAATTTTTCCTAAATTCCTAAAAAAATTAAAATAAAAAAAATCTAATACTATAATACAAACAAACTCCCCCATGCCTAAATCATGCATTGTCCTCAATGTATGCAAATGAAGAAAAGAGAACAAAGATGTGAAAGAATTGTACCTTAGATATGGGGCATTTATTCTGCAATAAAATGTGGTGAGAAAGAAAACAAATGTACATACCTACCAATTTCATAAATCCTAAAAAGTATGTGATTATAAATGAATGATACAAATGGACAAGTGAGTGTGAACTTTTCATGATTTTCAGGAGGTCTAGGAAATTAAAAATAACCATAATTTTCATCACAGTTATGCTTAAAGCCAACCTCAGAAAAACATTCACTAATATGCTCAAAGTGTGGACAAACTGGCTCACATGCATGTTTCCATTTTGTTGACTTATGTGAAGTGGATCTCAACATCTCATTAACCTTATCAAAATATTCAGCTTCATTCTAATTTTGGTCAAGGTGATTTAAGAAAAAATCAATTGGATCATCTTCAATCATGAGTCTATTTTCAAATATTTCTTGGGTCATGGCCAACTCTTGGATCATGTTTACTTTAATGGTTTGGTCCACAAAATCACTCGGTTGTTTTCTAGGAATAAGTCTTTCAGGATATGGAACTTTAGGCTTATAGACTTTTTCAACCGACTCATTAAATGTGACATGATCAATTTTAGGCATACACTCATAATTTTTAGACTCCTAAAATTTGCTTGACTCAAAGTATGTAGAATTAAATCCAAAATTTTCATCTTCCTCATCATTTCCACAGTCATCATAATTTTTAAAACTAACCTTAGAGTTACTAGAAAATTCATCCACCTCTTGTTCATTTATTATGGTGGCTAACCGACTCATTTGAATTTCTAGACGGGATATAGCTTGATTCGTGTTTTGTATGAAAGCTTCCATAGTTTTCTCTAAGGTATTGAATCTTTTCTTTTCTTCATTTGAAAATTCGTGTGGATATTGAGGTTCTGGATCCGAATATGGATATGAATATGAATAAGGATTTTCATAAGTTGGAAAAATTTGATTTACTTGGTATGCATTAAAATTTTCATAGAGTTCTTGATTCCAAGCAAAATTATTATTCCAACTACAACAGGAGTCCATCTTTCCACAAATCACAAAACAAATAAACAACTAACCACGAAAGTCACATAAAAAAATAAAATAAAATAAAATAAAGAAAATAAAATCCTAATTCTATGGTTAACCTAAATAAAATCTAGACAACTCCTAACTGTTCCAAGTTACACCTTAAAGTCCACCAAATTTGAAATTAATCACACCACTAACCATGTAAGTGTAAGAATGGCAGGAGTCTCTCCGTGGGTACGATGACTAATTGAATAACCACACGTTCTTTAGGCATTTGCCTTTTGAACCACTTGCCTAGACACCAGTAGTTTGATTAATTTAAAATTCAGCCTCCTCTTGGAGTCCCTTGTCCTAATTGAGCTCGAAATTCCTAGGGGCTAACGTCTACTTGATTTTATTAGGTCAAGGTTATGCAAAATATATGTTGGGTTATTTGTGGGCCAAGGAAGGGTGATGAAATCCCCACCTTATCTTGTTATAGGTTGTGCCTTTAATGTTAGATTAAAGATAAAAATGCACAAATAAAATAAAAAAATTATAAACAAATAAAATGTCCTAAAACTATGTGAATTACGAAGTAAAGAGAAATATGGCGTACCTCAATCCTCCAACAATCACCACAGTTTATATTTGACAAAAAATAAATAAAATAAAAACCTAAATAGTATGTGCTCTACGTGAGTTAATGCATGAATGCTGCAATTAGTTTTCTAACTAACAATAAACACTAAAAATAAATAAAAAATAAAACTAAGCTACTATTTTTTTGTTTTTAAAAAAAAATAAGAAATAAAAAATTAAATAAAATATGGAGATACGAAGTACCAAAAAAAGCGCAGCAACAAAATTGTTATCTTTTCGCTCTTTCGATCCACTTCGATAATCTTGAAAAAGGAAAAAAAAATTTGAATTAAAAACTAATTCGAATAAATAAAAATTAAGGAATAAAAAAAATTAATTCTAGTCCCCGGCAACGGCGCCAAAAACTTGATGTGATAAAAATATGTAACTGCAAGTGCACAGTGTCAAATTGAAGAACTGACAAGTACAGGTCGAACCCACAGAGACTAGATTAATTTTAATATATCCTTAATATCTATTTTAGGCGAATTAGAAATAAAGATTGAGAATCAATTAACTATAATTAAACTAACTAATAATAAGGAAGCAATCTAAGAATCCGAATCCATTAAATAATAAACATAACAAGTAATTTAATCTATTCTATTTTTATAACTTAATTATGATTTTGATATCCCTTCCCTTTAATTTAGTAATTTTATAATTAACGTGGGCAAACATAGATTATGAAAATTTAAGGATTAACTATAACCCATCAAAACTTCTTTGAGCAAGCATGGATTATGAAAAACTCATATATTAATAATAATCTATCAAAACCTCTTAATTAATTTAAAATTGCATAAGAACTATAAAACGAAGGTATTTTCACAATGAAACATGAAGGCGAAATCAATTAAACATGAAAGCATGATGTCGACGCCGGGTTTTCGCCTCTTCCGCGATATTTGTCCTTTTCCGATTTTAGCCTTTGCTATTAGGTGATTTTGGGGAAAAGGGTCGGCTTGAGTGTCGACGGGGTTTTGAAAGATCGTTTTTTATGATGAGCCAATTAACCAGAGTCGCCAGTTGGTATATTTGAAATGGATGTACCAACTCATCCGAGTTTTATTTTTTAAATCGCTGGCTCATGTGTGACTCCGAATTGATTGGTCTGCAAATCGAGATTCATAGAGTTCGGGGGCTGGCTTAAACGAGGGGAAGGTGTTAGGCACCCCCCGACTTCCGTAAAACACGGTTACCGCAATCTTGATGCTTTCCTACCCTTTAATTCATGAAATGTATGTGTATGCGCGCATGTGTGTGTGTGTGCCTATATGAATGTTGTGGTGAGTTTGTATGAAAGAATCATTTGGATTTTTTTAGGGAAAGTCGTGCTTCAATTTGAGAACGCTTCAGAATGTCTTTTCGGTTTATACGAGAAAGCTTTATGAGAAAGGTTTGATTTTATTTGTCAAAAACTATGAGATTTTCATTAGGTGTCGTTTTGGCAAAACAAGAGTTTTAAACCTTCGTCAAAATAGGAATCAAGATCTATACGTTGCTTTCGTAACTCAACTGATGGGCAACTTCTAGAACCTCTTTCACCCTATGCACAACGGTTTAATAAAACGTCATTTATTTATAAATTCAATTTGTGTGATGTTTTGGAAAACGATTTTTTCTTTGCCTTCTCGTTAAAGAGGAATCGACATTCATTTGTACTTTCAATTTCTTATCCTCGTGATGCTAACACCCTACTTTGATTGATTTTATGAAAATCTTATCGTTTAGCTTTGAAATCAATTTCGTGTCATAAATCAAATCAAGCATAAACACGCGTCGGGGCTATTCATGGGCATGTAAGCCATCAAAATAACCCCGAACGCCTATAATCACAAGTTTCACTATTTCGGGGCCTTAAACACGATTCTCGCCTTGGCGTCGTTTTAAGGCCCAACGATTACATATTTACAATGAAAGGTACATCGAATTTATTACATATATCAAAAGATGTCCATCATCGGATTTGGACCATGGGGTCGCGCTCCTAGGCTCACATCCAAAATCGCTACACATCCACAAGATCCTAAAAATAACAATCTAAATAAACTATGCATAATACATCATTACAACGAGCTAAAATTTCGCCAAGTGGATATCATCGGGCCATTAGGAGGGATTCATTCCATTTGGAACCCTCACTAATAGCCCTCAATCCACGGGTTTACAACAATATACAAGAACAACTATATTTAATATAATTCGGATGACAAAAAGCTTGGCAAAAAATGGTAAAACAAAAATGCTAAAACAAAAGATTTTTCACCTTGCAAATAATTCTCACAATAGGTATGAATTTATGTATTGAGTAGAATAGAAGATATATGATATATAATCTTATACAAAAGGTATAATTCCTCACTTCTTTTCTCTCCTTTCTCTCTATTTTTCGAGCTGCTGCCGCTGGTTTCTTCTCCTCTTTTTTCGCTGCTGACTTCTCGATGAAATGAAGAAACTGAGCTGAAATAAGCTGGTTTAGGGCAGCCGCAGATTGATCTGCGGCCTGGCCGCAGATTGATCTGCGGCTGGCTGGCCCACCCCCCATCGCACTCAGCTGGTTTCCTGGTTTCAAGTCCCGTGCGCACCACCATTATTTTAATCGTTTGGCCGCAGATCAATCCGCGGCTGGGTGGGCTGATTTTCTCGATTTCCGTGCCGCACCTCGATTCGCGTGTCGTGACATCGGTTTTTGCCGACAGGTTTGTATTTTCCAGTCCGGGAATCACTGGGAGACGTGCCACATCATTCGGGCATGCTCATTTCGGACGGCCCTGCTGTCACGTCGGTTTTGATTTGCAAATCGTTGCGGTGGCATCAAGTGTTCGCACCTGGGCCCATTCCTTCGCTCCCGTAAGCCGGTTCAATTGACGATTTTGCCCTCCTGTCACGGTTAGTGTACGAAGCGCAAAATTTGGGTGTCTACAGCTGCCCCTCTTTATCATGTTTATGAAATGTTAAATGAAATGAACATGATAAAGAAATGGACATCCGATGCATGAATGACAGTGTCTAAGAATGACAGTACATACATGATGCAACACATGTAGCTTATGATGCAACGCAAGATGTAAAGCATGCAAAACATTCGCAAAGGTGTCACTGCATCAATCCCTGACCTGTCGCTCGTCTCGTAATCGCCGGGTCTCGTATCCGGTCGATTGTCCTGTGAGTGCCGGGTCTCATATCCCGTCACCCCTCTCGTAATCACCTTATTCCATCCAAATGTCATCAAAGGAAGTTATTCTCCTGACTAGCTTTGAAGGGCATCCTTGGAGTTCGTCCTCGTACATCGCTCTTGGCAGCCATAGCTCTTGACTCTGATAGGCTAGGACCTTGACACCTAACCTGCATGAATCACGTACAGAATTATCATCTATTCAATGCATGTGACACAACATTTAAAATGTAAATTTGATGAAAAATGACCCCTGTACAGTCTTTTGATACGGTTCCACAGGTGTCACCGTTTGTCGGGGTTTGCTTGGATCTCAGCCCTTCCCAGGGGTCGTTGATTGTTTGGATACCAGCCCTTCCCAGGGATTCGTTGATCACCGGTTATCGTCGTCGGTCGATCGTCTCGTCGGGGCCGGTTTTCGTCGCCGGACACCCATCTCGTAACCCCCGGTTATCGTCGCCGGTTGGTTATCTCATCGGAGCCGGTTTTCGTCGCCGGACATCCATCTCGTAACCCCCAGTTATCGTCGCCGGTTGGTTATCTCGTCGGAGCCGGTTTTCGTCGCCGGACATCCATCTCGTAATCGCCGGTTATCGTCGCCGGTCGATTGTCTTGTCGGGGCCGGTTTTCGTCGCCGGACACCCATCTCGTAACCCCCGGTTATCGTCGCCGGTTGGTCGTTTCGTCGGGGCCGGGTATCGTCGTCGGTCACCCATCTCGTAACCGCCGGGTATCGTCGCCGGTCGATTGTCTTGTCGGGGCCGGTTTTCGTCACCGGACGCCCATCTCGTAACCCCCGGTTATCGTCGCCGCTTGGTTATCTTGTCGGAGCCGGTTTTCGTCGCCGGACATCCATCTCGTAATCGCCGGTTATCGTCGCCGGTCGATTATCTTGTCGGGGCCGGGTATCGTCGCCGGTCACCCATCTCGTAACCCCCGGTTATCGTCGCCGGTTGGTTGTCTTGGATCTCAGCCCTTCCCAGGGTGGTTAGTTGTTTGGATCTCAGCCCTTCCCAGGGTTTGTTGTTTTTTGTCTTTTTTCTTTTTGTGGATATCAGCCCTTCCCAGGGTTGCTCACCATCTTGTTGTGGTTCGCGTGGATCTCAGCCCTTCCCAGGGTTTGTTGTTTTTTGTCTTTTTCTTTTTGTGGATATCAGCCCTTCCCAGGGGTGCTCACCATCTTGTTGTGGTTCGCGTGGATCTCAGCCCTTCCCAGGGTTTGTTATTTTTTTGTCTTTTTCTTTTTGTGGATATCAGCCCTTCCCAGGGGTGATCACCATCTTGTTGTGGTTCGCGTGGATCTCAGCCCTTCCCAGGGTTTGTTGTTTTTTGTCTTTTTCTTTTTGTGGATATCAGCCCTTCCCAGGGGTGCTCACCATCTTGTTGTGGTTCACGTGGATCTCAGCCCTTCCCAGGGTTTGTTGTTTTTTGTCTTTTTCTTTTTGTGGATATCAGCCCTTCCCAGGGGTGCTCACCATCTTGTTGTGGTTCGCGTGGATCTCAGCCCTTCCCAGGGTTTGTTGTTTTTTGTCTTTTTCTTTTTGTGGATATCAGCCCTTCCCAGGGGTGCTCACCATCTTGTTGTGGTTCGCGTGGATCTCAGCCCTTCCCAGGGTTTGTTGTTTTTTGTTTTTGTGATTTCTTGAAGTGGGATGTGTGATCGGCTTCTGTCCTGGATCTCCCACCAACATCGTCCACGTACCATGCCGTAAAAGCCATCACGATCTAATCATTTGTGAGGTTGAAAGCGACGTGCTTGTACTTTCCTGAAGATTTTCATTTTGATCGTACCTGTATGAATGAAAAAGATGTTATGCATGATCTGGCAGATATGTTATGGACATATGTATGTGCACATCATATTTTTAGATAGAAATGACCCCTGTTCAGTCAAATGATACGTTTCGACAATCGTCATTGTTTGCCAAAATTTGACTGGATCACGCCTCGTCGTGCAGCGTAGTCTTTAGACTTCAACATTGGTTTGGTACTCTGCCTGTTTTTGGTCGTCTTCATTTCATCGAGTTGAGGCAGTCTGTTTCGCTCTCTGTGATGATCGACGGCTATGTTGGGCTCCTTGGCCTTTTGATCATTTCTGCTGGTCGATATGCTGTCGTCCTGCATTATATCATCCTTGTATATGCTCATGCATGTGGATCAATTGGATGTCGAGGCAGTGATAGTCAGGATTGGGGAGAGGCCCAATGACGAGAAGTTTTGTGCAGCCTCATCTTCCTTCCATTTCACGATTCTTAACTGCCCCAGCCTTGGCGCATGTTGTTACCAAGAATTTCTATCGAAAACTTGCGATGTTGACCGTGCTAAGTTATCTATAGCTCTGCAAGATCCTGCATATCAGATGACTAACAAATGCCAAAACTTGAAAGCTCGGGCCGTTAGTGTTAGTTCAACACAAAGATATTATAATCTTGACAAAAATGCAGTTAAAGCACATGAAATTGAATATCTATTGATCGCACAATCTAGCAAGTTGTGAACCGTGAATGTACTAGATTGGAAGTTTTTTTTCGATCCTTCGTGAATTGATGATTTTCTATTTAACGGGTTAGGAAATCGTAAGAACACCTTCAAGCATTCATGGTCATTGTACGTGAGTAAGGTCAAATTCAAAAGAACTACCTTCCCTCGTCAAAGGTATTCTGTCTCCATTCTCGACAACGTCCTTAGCAGGATTGACGTCATATGACAAATGCACTGTGCGATGCAGCATTCAGTAGGGGTTCCTCTTCCATGACCTCTTGTTTATGGCTGAGAGTTTTTTTCGTATTATCTTTTCTCTTTATTAGCCCACTTCACTTGTCTCGTTTTCTTAGGCTATTCAAAGTTACCCATTTAACGAGTTTTGGACCAATGACTCCCGAACCAGACGGTTTTGGGGCATTAGGTGTACAGACACCCCTTCGAGTTTATTTACTCGAGTAACAAAGGCCACGGTTCGAGACAAGTTGGTGGTCTGCCCCATTCATTCTTTGCTTGACCTTGCGCAAGATTCGTTTTCTTAGGCTTGAGTTACCCATGTAGCGAGTGTTAGGCCGGTGACTCCCAAACCAGACGGTTTTAGGGTACCAGATGTAGAGACACCCCTTAGGCTTAATTACTCGAGTAGCCCATGCCACGATTCGAATCTGCTCGGGCCTCCTCGACTGTAATGCTCGTTTTCTTAGGCTCTGAGTTACCCATGTAACGAGCGTTGGGCCAGCGACTCCCAAACCAGATGGCTTTAGGGCACCAGGTGTAGAGACACCCCTCGGGCTTAATTACTTGAATAACCCAGGCCACGATTCGAGACATTAGCTTGATAATCATTTATCGTCTGACTTCTTGATATTAGCTTGATAATTATCGACTGTCTGACTACGTGTTAACTGCCATCAACATCGTCATAGTTTTATACCCCACAACTGAAAGCTTGTGCAAATGCAAAGTGAAGGTTGTCACATGAGGTCGATTCTGTCGCAAACGTTGCTTTGAATTAAGGCTTTGTACCCGCTCAAAAGGTTGAATAGCCTTCTTCGTCTAATCATACTCACGATCGTGCTCCACGGTTGCTTGTCAGAATTAATCCGATTCCTATCAAACCAAATAAAATCCCCTTTCACGCGGATCCTCATATCCCGGGAAAACTATGCTTGACAAATGCCAGATGATCGTACCGTTGAAGATTGAATTGACATGAGGTAGCATTTGATGATGATGGTGCATGTTGATGGGATTGTTGCATGGGTGCCAATTTGCACGTCATCATTTCCTGGGTAGTTGACAAGTGCCCCAGTGTTAAGTTGCTTTTCTTGTGATCTTCCTCGTACCGGTCGCATCGGTATCTCACTGGGCTTGACAAAAGATCCGGTCCTTTGACTTGTTGAAAGGTTCGGGGGATTTTTTATTTTTATTTTTTGATTTTTTGATTTTTTGATTTTTTTTTTTTTTTCGTGACGGCTCCTTTTAATTTAGAGCGAAATTCCCCATAGCTTCGTCTTGGCAGGGCGCGATCCTTTTGAGGAGTAAATCATTTATTTTGAATTTTCGGGATCGCACCCTCTTGTCGTATGCCCGGGATATGCGTAAGGGGCTGCTTCCCTGCAAATGTGCGAACTGAGGTTCGTCAGGCAAACAGGGTAAGCGACAATAAATCCGGCCATCCCCGATGATTGGCGGACATTCTTCCCATGATCGTCTTTGTGTTTTATTCGCAGCCCCTACTGCCCCATTCATTTTGGGCCGGTAAGTGACTGAATCAAAATGTTTGATCTTGAATTTGTCGTATATCTCCTCCTTGAGGGCATCGTTCAGATTTCTATAGTCGATGTGGCCCCCCACTTCTCCTCCAGGCTGTGGTACTGGGATTTTGTCGGAAAGCCATTCAGGGTAAATAGACACCGTGATGATTCCTGCTTTAAACCGCTTGATAATCTCGTCCTTTATTTTCATCCTCCATTCAGGCTTCAACGTTCTCAACTTTTGCTTAATTGGTCGGAACCCTCCTTGATGGGCGGTTGATGTCCTATAACGTCTGTGGACAATCCACTCACGTCGCCACGGGACCAAGCGAACATATCTCCATACAGGCTCAACAACTCGGCTATTTTTTTTATTTTTTATTTTTGTGTGTTCGAATATGCCCCTACTCTGGGTTCTTTGTGATCGTTAGGGGTTCTGATGTCTGATGGCGATGGTTTGGTCTAAGTCGGTTTTGGGTTTACCTTCGACCCATCCCTTGATCTCGTCAGGCGTATTGTCGATATTTGTCTCGTCCTGCTCAATCCCCATCAGATCGAACTCTAGCTTTATACCAAAATCGTGATCCTCCTTCAAATTTGGCCTATTGCTTGTCAGGCTAGAGTGCCTCAAATCGGGGTACCTGACATAAAACAAAAATGCTTGTCATATATATAAAACATTTCAGCACATGATCTTCTTTTGGATAACATGACAAAATGACATGAGCGTGCAGAGATTTGAAATAAAACTCAGAATTTTAAAACCCATTGATCTTCTACTGGCCGGGATTCACTGCCATACTCCTGGATTTACCCCCTCCTGGATATCACCCGCTGCACGGTCCAACTGGCCACGGTGAGGTCAAGCAATGGAGCTCATTAGGAGGTGCATGGATCGCATTGGCATGGACCTGGCATTGATGGGATTTCCCGACATGCGTATCGCAGTCAGTTTTCATGGTTAGCCAGTAGTGACCCGTTCACATGATTTTCTTTGCAAAAAATGTTCTGCTCATATGGGCTCCGCACACATCGCCATGTACTTCGTTCATTTGTCTGTGGGCTTCTTCGGCTTCCAGATGTCTCGACAGTCCCGTAGCTAGGTCCCATTTATGCCCTTTGGTGTTGTATATTCCCGTGGCCTACCGGATGACCAATTCGGAGTCTCCAACTACTATCATCCTTTTGATTCCCATTCCCAGGGCTAATCTCAGTCCTAGGATGAATCCCTCGTATTCGGCCGTATTGTTGGAGTGGCAGAACTGTAATTTCATGGCTATCGGCCTCTGCCATTTGGATGGATGGAGTATGGACTTTACGGCCTCTTAGTTGGGTCGTAGGGGCAGTCTCGCAAAACAAACAAGGGTCGCAGTTTAGTACTGTGCCAGTTACAAGTTGGCAGAGGTATGTCAACATTGATGCATGATTATTATTATTTCTTTTTCTTTTTCTTCTTTTTCTTTTTCTTTTTCCCTTTTTTTTTGTGGTCGAATATGCCCCTACTCCGGGTTCTTTGTGATCGTTATGCCACGCTTTCACGGTTCTCTTAATCCTATCCTGCAGAACAAGGTCAGTGTTTGATGACAGGATAGTATTTAGAAGTTTTTAGAAAACCTTGGTACGTGGCACGGATTGCCTTCCTGCAAAACCATGTCAGTATTCTCTTTATATGTGCAGGTGATGTAATCACATGATACAGGACATATTTATTACGATGATACCGGTATGACAGTTATATGCCATTTACATGACATTTATTTATTCGACTGCATGATAAAAGGGCATGAAGAAGCTTCCCTTTCGTTAGGTTTATCAGAGGCTGACCTACCCTAGGGTTGCTCTCGCGGGCTTTTCGGCATGAAGGTCCCCAAATCTTCGCAATCTACTCGTCTGAATCCTTTCGATTGGAGCGGATTTGGGTGGTGCGTTTCCTGAGCCATCTCCGGGGAGCAGCCCCTTCGAGTCCAGTAATAAGCAACCGACAAGTTTGCCTCAGGAGGAGGTACTCTCTCCACATACATTCACATTCATCGTCCTCACCGCATGCAATGATTATTTTTAAAGTAAAGTCATTCCATTCAAACAATCATTCATTGGACAAAAGCACATTCACACAACAATAAATAAAAAAGTCAAAATGTCGCACGCACATACACATTTATGAATTTTAAAGGATAGGATAACATCAAGATTTGAACGCGGCTTAAGCCCTCTAATGTCCCCAGCAGAGTCGCCAGCTGTCGACGCCGGGTTTTCGCCTCTTCCGCGATATTTGTCCTTTTCCGATTTTAGCCTTTGCTATTAGGTGATTTTGGGGAAAAGGGTCGGCTTGAGTGTCGACGGGGTTTTGAAAGATCGTTTTTTATTATGAGCCAATTAACCAGAGTCGCCAGTTGGTATATTTGAAATGGATGTACCAACTCATCCGAGTTTTATTTTTTAAATCGCTGGCTCATGTGTGACTCCGAATTGATTGGTCTGCAAATCGAGATTCATAGAGTTCGGGGGCTTGCTTAAACGAGGGGAAGGTGTTAGGCACCCCCCGACTTCCGTGAAACACGGTTACCACAATCTTGATGCTTTCCTATCCTTTAATTCATGAAATGTATGTGTATGCGTGCATGTGTGTGTGTGTGGGTGCCTATATGAATGTTGTGGTGAGTTTGTATGAAAGAATCATTTGGATTTTTTTAGGGAAAGTCGTGCTTCAATTTGAGAACGCTTCAGAATGTCTTTTCGGTTTATACGAGAAAGCTTTATGAGAAAGGTTTGATTTTATTTGTCAAAAACTATGAGATTTTCATTAGGTGTCGTTTTGGCAAAACAAGAGTTTTAAACCTTCGTCAAACTAGGAATCAAGATCTATACGTTGCTTTCGTAACTCAACTGATGGGCAACTTCTAGAACCTCTTTCACCCTATGCACAACGGTTTAATAAAACGTCATTTATTTATAAATTCAATTTGTGTGATGTTTTGGAAAACGATTTTTTCTTTGCCTTCTCGTTAAAGAGGAATCGACATTCATTTGCACTTTCAATTTCTTATCCTCGTGATGCTAACACGCTACTTTGATTGATTTTATGAAAATCTTATCGTTTAGCTTTGAAATCAATTTCGTGTCATAAATCAAATCAAGCATAAACACGCGTCGGGGCTATTCATGGGCATGTAAGCCATCAAAATAACCCCGAACGCCTATAATCACAAGTTTCACTATTTCGGGGCCTTAAACACGATTCTCGCCTTGGCGTCGTTTTAAGGCCCAACGATTACATATTTACAATGAAAGGTACATCGAATTTATTACATATATCAAAAGATGTCCATCATCGGATTTGGACCATGGGGTCACGCTCCTAGGCTCACATCCAAAATCGCTACACATCCACAAGATCCTAAAAATAACAATCTAAATAAACTATGCATAATACATCATTACAACGAGCTAAAATTTCGCCAAGTGGATATCATCGGGCCATTAGGAGGGATTCATTCCATTTGGAACCCTCACTAATAGCCCTCAATCCACGGGTTTACAACAATATACAAGAACAACTATATTTAATATAATTCGGATGACAAAAAGCTTGGCAAAAAATGGTAAAACAAAAATGCTAAAACAAAAGATTTTTCACCTTGCAAATAATTCTCACAATAGGTATGAATTTATGTATTGAGTAGAATAGAAGATATATGATATATAATCTTATACAAAAGGTATAATTCCTCACTTCTTTTCTCTCCTTTCTCTCTATTTTTCGAGCTGCTGCCGCTGGTTTCTTCTCCTCTTTTTTCGTTGCTGACTTCTCGATGAAATGAAGAAACTGAGCTGAAATAAGCTGGTTTAGGGCAGCCGCAGATTGATCTGCGGCCTGGCCGCAGATTGATCTGCGGCTGGCTGGCCCACCCCCCATCGCACTCAGCTGGTTTCCTGGTTTCGAGTCCCGTGCGCACCACCATTATTTTAATCGTTTGGCCGTAGATCAATCCGCGGCTGGGTGGGCTGATTTTCTCGATTTTCGTGCCGCACCTCGATTCGCGTGTCGTGACATCGGTTTTCGCCGACAGGTTTGTATTTTGCAGTCCGGGAATCACTGGGATACGTGCCACATCATTCGGGCATGCTCATTTCGGACGGCCCTGCTGTCACGTCGGTTTTGATTTGCAAATCGTTGCGGTGGCGTCGAGTGTTCGCACCTGGGCCCATTCCTTCGCTCCCGTAAGCCGGTTCAATTGACGATTTTGCCCTCCTGTCACGGTTAGTGTACGAAGCGCAAAATTTGGGTGTCTACAGATGAATAATAGAAGAGATAAAAAAATATTATCATGAATAATTATTTAATTTCATCTTCATCCTAGATTAAAGAAATTAACTAGACATGAAAATAAATAAGCAAACTAAAATAAAGAAGAAGTAGAAAATTAAAAATAACATAAGAAAACTCCCTTTAATTAACAATCATCCAACGAACGTACAATGGAGAAATAATTTAATCTTGCTCCTACTTCTAACCGAAACTAATACCCCCCCTTCTCTCTAAAACAAGAGACCTATTTATAGGAAAAATAAATTTGTGCCCTAATTTACATTCATTGAACTTGACCTCTTTTGTTCCCTTTTTCTTCTCTTCTTTCCTTCTTGATTTCAATCTCTGCATGGTAATCTCCCAAGAGTCCCTTTCCAAGTAGGTTTCAACTTCTTAGTGGCAATCAACATCTCAAAGATATCTTCTAGATTGACTTTTCTTTCTCTTGCTGGATTTGACTTGCACACCAAGATTGTTCCACCTTCTTCCTTCTCGTTATATGATTCTTCTTGGATATTTTCTTACATGAATAAGAGCATTAAATATTGCTTGATCACCAAGATTTTGACTTTATTGCAACAAAATATTAAATCCTACAAAATAAAATAAAACATATTAATTAAATAAACTAATATAATAAAAATAAACTAATTAGGGATAATAAAATGTATGAATTATGTGCTTATCAACGATCAAGTATGACTATCCATGTGAAATGGTTTAGACCAATCAGAGCTGAGCTAGACAATACCAAGTTAGTATAACCAAACTAGGAAAAGAAAACCTAGTTAAACTAACTAATTAGTAATTAAATCCATAAAAACTGAAATGGACCAATCAAAACCAAAGAAATCTAACTGGTGATCCAAGTGAATTGTTTTCGACCAATCTTAGCGAAGGATAATGTAAGTATGATGTGGCATGACATAAGGCTCAAATAAGCAAAAAGAGGATGTCATCATGATGTCGCTTGGTGGAAGATATTTTAAGGCCTAAAGACTATTTTCCCCCACTTTGCAAGGCCTATAAATAGCAACCTCCATCCTTCACTATTTGTATTAGTTTTCAAGCAATTTGTTGGGAATCTGCATGCGATCATCTAGCTTATTATCATAGGGGGAGAACGTTATAAGATCTGCATGTGATTACCTTTATTTCATTACATGATTTGATTGATGACAAAATAATAAGAAGAACATTCATACTGTTAAAGCCTTGTAAAGTCCTTAATGAAATCTATGTACAAGGACTTAGAACATCAAATGTGTTAGGTTGATCTAAGTTGAATGAATATATATCTGATCAAAGCATGTTTGTAATATTAGGCTTTGTAAAGTCCTTAAGTAAATTTGATGTACAAGGACTTAGAATAGAATAGAAGAAGATCAAACTTGTTAGGTTGATCTCATGCACTGAAATGACATATGTACCAACGAGGGTCAGACTGATCGCAGAGCCAAGTATGCCATCACAGGGTTTGCTAGAAGAACGTAAAGCACTCTCGGCAGGACGTAGAGTTACCCCGGCCAAACGTAGAGACTTCCTCGGCAGGACGTAGAGGCTTCCTCGGCAGGACGTAGAGTCGCCTCGGTAGGACGAAGAGTTGCCTCGACATTGCAATGACTAAATCTAAGATCGTAGAGTCTGCCAGGCAAGCACAGTAACAGGCTCGGCATATCGTAGAGCTCACTCGACAGCATTTACTGAGCATCATAGGGCTGCGCATGTCAATGCAAAGCTTGCAAAGCAATCGTAGAGAGTGACTCGACAGATTAAGAAGCTCACTCAGAATCGTAGAGTATGCAATGCAAAGAGGAAATCAGTGTGCTAATATAGGTTCGTAGAGTCAGTCTAAAGTCAGCCACTCTACGACTCCCATGATCAAGCACTCAAAGTTAAAATGACAATCTTCAAGATTACCAAGCAAGCTGAGCATGAGCTATCAGACATAGCAAGATCTCTGAGCACAACCAAAGCATCAAACCATAATAGAGATCAAAGGATAAGGTCAAATAATCACTCTACGATCCATCAAGACTCTAGACCTGCATTAAAGACAAAGGTCATAAAGCAGGAAAGTTCAACAAGATCAAAGTGATCGTAGAGCTGAGTCTAAGACAATAGAAGCACTCAAGCAGTCTCAGTAAAACAAAGCAAAAAGGATCATAGAGCAGCACTCTATGACAAAAGGAAGAATGTTTGAAGATTAAGTAGAGCAGTCCTCTACATCAAAGGTGCCACATCAAACAAGATAATCATAGAGCAATCCTCTATGACACAGCAGCAGAGCCAACACCTAAAGAACATAGAGCAGTCCTCTATGGTAAGCACACTATGACACCCCCAAATTCAGGTACCAATACCTCGAATCTGGTGCTCACGATAAAATACATCCATACACCTCTAAACAACATAAATCAACTAATGCGGAATAAATAAACATATGTTGTTCATTACAAAAGGTTTATTACGATCCCAAGGTCTATAACCTTAAATACATACATCGCCGAATACAATAATAATACAAAATGATTCCACGATTACATAACGAGATAGTACATATAACTACTCCGTAAGCTTTCCTTTGCCTTTGTCCGCTTTAGAACTTCCCGGCTCAACTGCAATAGGTTCATGATATAGCAAGGGTGAGCAACTACTTTGCTCAATAAGTTTAAAAATAAATAAAGAGGATATATCATGAATGAATGAGAACAATAATCGCATAGTACAACAATTTAAGAACATTGAAGAAGTAGTTGACAATATAATCAAAGTTCAAATGAAATAATGAATATTGATTATTTACTGCTGAGTGGTCCAATAGACCATGAACTTTTTGGCCAAAGGATCAGTCATTCGACTAACCCTTTTAAACGCTTGGCCCGTCAGTAGTACTCGAGGGGATCAGCCTCTTGTACCCTATGTATATGCATAACATTTAGCTCTGACTGCATCGAATAACCGACACATTAAAATTCCCTACATAAGGGTTGCTCTCTCAGTCCAAGAATTCACACCAACAATCGGTTTGGATAGCTTTTAAAATAATAACTTGTACGTGTCTAGCCGAAACAAGTGGCGTAGACTATTCCCTTAAACAGTTCATGAATGAAGAACTTAACGTTTCATAATCCAATAACAGATAATGAATTCAAATGCATAAGCTGCAAATATAAATAATTTATCCTTGATGTGGAATAATTAACAATAACTAATCCACTAATATAACTTGAAAGAAATAATTCGATTTGAGTCATGAAACTTGTAACAATATACAACATTTGTATGAAATAGGAAACTTGCAATAACATAGAATGATTGCTCAATAAATAAACAACTCGCACAATAACAAAAGTTGTACGGTTGAGGAAACTAACTCAATGAATAAATTGAGTTAGGATATGAAACTTGCCCAACACAAGGGTTAAACAAGGGTTAAGAAAGAACTTGCATTCAATATATAGAAAGAATGAAGTTAGGGAACTTGCACAATATTCAACATGTGTATAGGATAGGAAACCTGCTCAATATAATTCGAGTAAGGTTAGGGGAAACTTGCCTGGTGCGTCGGCTACAATATTACAACACACGCTCCTTAACATTCTACACAATTAAGTACATATTCACATAACAATTAGTCACATATCGGATACCAAATAATAGTTTATACTAATCTATGATGTTTCATTCTTATTCGAAACATAATATTAAACAAGATTATACACACTAGTTACGGCGTTACGACGCTTGCACGTCTGTACGCCAACCTTGCCTACTCGAATGCCTAAGCGACACGCATTTGGGTACGCTTAACACGCCCATTCGATTTATCTAATACTCATTGGTTAATGATGAGTATCATTATAATTCATAACATTCATGTTTTAGAACTTCGAACAATATTTTACATTGTCGGGAGCATTACATGTGCTTACGCGCATGCCCGACACCCTCCGATTGCCCCTAATTACACATCAATCCTATAAATGGCCAATTTAGGCCATGCTACAGACCTCAAATTGAAAAACTCAAAGAACGAAAGTTGTAGGTCTACTATTTTTCTTTTTGAATCATCTTGAATCACCTAAATCCGAGTTCGTATGAGAACGTTATGCCCATTTTAGTAAAGGACATCAAAGCTGATTCTGGCATAACATTGGCCCGGCGTAGCTACGCCCAAAACTTGCCTATGACCGGCGTACGTACGCCCAAGGCATCTGTAGCATCATCGTATGGGTGGCGTACGTACGCCCATACTTAGTTTCATGCTCTGTTTTCGGGTTCTAGACCTACTTTGCTTCCAACCACCATAACTCCTTCTATACACGTTCAAATTGGTCCGTTTCGGACTCTATGGACTCCTAAGACATAGAGCTATAATATATCAAAAATTCAGAGCTATGCATTAACATTAACATGGCCAAATCTTAGGCCAAAGTATCAACTCATGCTATATTTTCGTGGTCTTGGTGTTCTTCACAAAAATCATCACCAAAACTTTGTTTTAATCCCTTTTTACTCCATTCCAACTGGGTTAAACTTATAACCCATGGAAGTACAATATCATAACAACAAACGAATTAAACAAATACGAAATCATAGCTACAAGGTCCTCTAAATTGTCCAAATGTCCAAGTTCATGTCAAAAGTTCATTGTTCTTCATCCTCCTTAAGCATAGGTACGGATTTATTGCGTTTTTGTTCCACTTTGATGTTATTAATGACTTATATAACCTCTTAACAACATTTACAAACATCCAACAGAAACAAAAACAATAAGAATCGCCAGAAAATCGAATTACAAGCTCAAGAGCTCAAAAACCACGAAAACTTGAAAACATTAACAAGAACTCGAATGGAATGGATTTGATTGTTTGTTTACCTCTGTAAATCCTTCCTAGATGATTAAGAAGATTGCTAGGCTTGCTTGGCTTGAGTTCTTCTTTCTTAGATGTTCTTCTTCTTCCACCCGTGCCTTCTTCTTCTTCCTCCTTTCTTTTTCCGGCAACTCTTCCCTTTTTTCGGCGACTTCCTCCTCTTTTTCCGGCAACCTTCTCTTTCTTCATTCTTCCCCCCTCTCTCTCTAATTGAGCTGATGGGTTGAATGGGTGTGCAAGAAGGAGGCTTGGTTAGCTTCTTCACCTTCTTCCTCCTTGTGCCTTTCTTTTCTCCTCCTTCTTCCTTCAAACTCTTGGCAGCTCTCTCTCTCTCTAAACTCTGCAGCTCTCTCTCTAATTGCTGATGGAATGAGTTGGGAGTTGAATGAGTAATTTGGGAGAAGTGGAGGGAGTGATTTAGGGAGAAAATGGATTAGTTGCTCAAGGTTGGCCAAAAATTCAAAGCTTGCGGGCAAACTCCCTTCTTGCTCTCATTTGATTGGTCTAAAATGGGGGGTTTGTTTCCTCTTGGAGTAACAAGTCAAAATAAATACCCAAATACACCAAAAATATATCCGAAAACTCCCACTTTTGTACCAAAACGGGTAAATAATTCCACCCAAAATTAAAATGGGTACTCCCATAAAATATTGGGATGCATAAAAATAATTATTATGGGATTTGTCCAATTATTCGGAACACCCATATAATACATTTTGGATACGGATAAAATCACGTATCATCTCAAATAAAATTTTCGACACTTGAAAAAATTATTCGTACGCATACACGTATTTATGAAATTTATTAATCTCGAAAAAGACACAAAAATATTATGGCGTAAATAGTGCCTCGGAAAACGTGCCCCGCGAATAGTGATTTAGCGACGCTACGCGAAATCAATTATTCACTTAAACAAAACTATAACACGTAAATTTTCATGCATTCACATAATCCAGGTTGTCACACAACCTTTAAACATGCAACACTAAAAATAATATTAATAAAATATAATATATTCATTAATATTCAAAAATTCGAATTACAAGGCAATTTCAGAATTTTCAGTCGTTACAACCTCCCCCCGTTATAAGAATTCTGTCCCCAGAATTACAATCTAGGTACGAAAAAATTAACATGGGTTCACTCAAAAAGATGCGGATAATTCTTCCTTATCTTCTCTTCTAGCTCCCACGTAGCTTCTTCAGTTGCGTGGTTCCTCCAAAGTACTTTGACCGAATGAATAACCTTGTTTCTTAACGTCTGCTCTTTCCTATCTAATATCTGGACAGGAATCTCTTCATATGACAAGTCTTTCTCAACTTGAATTGGTTCATAGGAAATCACATGTTTGTAGTCGGGTTTATATGGTCGTAACACAGAAACGTGAAACACAATGTGAATGTGCTCAATTTCAGGAGGTAGAGCTACCTCGTACGCCACTTCACCTACCCTCTTTAAAACTTCGAAGGGTCCTACGAATCGGGGATTCAATTTCCCCTTCTTTCCAAATCTGATCTTCCCCTTCTAGGGAGATACCTACAAAAACACAAAGCTGCCCACTTCAAAGTCTCGCTTCTGACGATGCAAATCGGCGTATTTCTTTTGTCGATCCTGAGCCGCTACTACTCGAGCTCTTATCACTTTGACGACATCCACAGCCTGCTGCACCAATTCAGGTCCCAATAGTCTCCGTTCACCGACTTCATCCCAACATAAAGGTGTTCGGGATTTCCATCCGTATAATGCTTCATATGGCGGCATGCCAATACTTGCGTGATAACTGTTATTATAGGCAAACTCCACCAATGGTATGGGTGAATTGGGTCAACCCAATTAGACTTAATAATATAGAGCTTTTCATAGTTTTATTTACGTTTATTTTATTATATATACATTTAATTTTTTAGGTAGAAATTTTGATTGCATTTTTGTTATAGTTGCTAATTTAGTTTGTTTTAATGTAGTTAGTGTAGTTAGCATTGTGGAAGTATTTGGTCTACGTGTGGAACAGTATTGTGTTGATGTGGACATGTTCTTGATTAGGGGAGTTCGAAAATTTAAGTTTCCAAGTTGTGTTACGAGGAGCTTGCAGGATGCTATATCGATTCGAGCATTGCTTGGAAAGAGATGTTTACAAGTTGTTCATGTCAATTTGGGAAAGTTTCCAAACGACGAAGTGTTCCTTGTAGGAGTTGGAGTTTTTGATAATTATTTTCATATTCTTACTTGTGATATTGATATTGCTTTTATATATTATGTGCAAAGTGAGAATTGTGATTATGATTTGTTTGATGCTACTAATTTAATTTATTTTCATGTAGGATCAAATTTGTGGGTAAATCCTTTTCAAGATGAGGGAATGTCAGATTTGAGGACAAATTCTTTTGAAGAGGAGGGGAATGATACAATCCTGATCAGGCTCACATCAAACCTTAATAACTCAACTCAAGTCCCAAGAATTTATCAAGCGATTTTAAATATTTGGGCTGAAGTTTATTCAAAGATGCTTAAGATGGAGTTCAATTCAAGGCCAATTTTTAATCAATTCATGTGTTAATTTACATTCTAGCAAATTCGCATACGGGCAACGAACATTCCAACTCTAATATGCCAATCACACAGGTTTCTTAGCATATTAAGGGCTTAATCCGCATATGGCTGAATTCCTTTGCATGACCGGACCCACTAGCATGAAGGTGGCTGCCCACATGATATAATCCGTAGCCTTTTATCCCACATGAATAATCATGTTTGATGTTGTCCACCAAATTGGATTTAACATGAATAGCTTGCATGAATATATTAAGCTTGTAGGTGCAGAATATAGGAATATGTGTGAATGTTTGCCAATTGAAAATATAGAATCCGTAGCTTAAATTGGACTTAGTTGCAACAAGAGCCGAATTAAATGGCTGAATTGGGTCAACCTAATTGGACTTAATAATGATTGATGCGAGCTCGATCAGGATCGTAACATTCTCCTCCTCTTGAAAAAGATTTGTCCTAAAATCTAATATCCATTCCTCTTGAAAAGGATTCGTCCACAAATCTAATCGTACATCAAAATGAATTCAGTCAGTAACACCAAACAAAACATAATCACACGTCTCACCTGGCAAATTAAGCATATAGGTAATATCAGCAACGCAAACAAGAATTTGAAAAGTTCCAATGCCTCCTGGATCAAATATCAATATGTAGAACTCTTCACGATGCATATCTATCCATTCACGAATTCCAGGATCAAAAATCAACTTAATGATCTCGTCCATTCGCAAATACTCCCACTCCAACGATCCTGGGTCAAATATTAACTTTCAAAATTTTTCACAATGCATATGCAAATACACTTGAATTCCTGGATTAAATACAAAACAAAACGAATCAACATGTTCCTTTTGTCTAAGCACAAAGAAATCAAATAATTCAAATTCACATGCATAGTCTACTATAACAATATTCAAAACACTTTCCTGTAGACTCTCAATGCATTGTCCGAATGGATTTACCCAACGATCCATGCTTTTCTCCTTAATGAGTAAGAATTCATCTCGAATCTGCAAAACAAAATTAACCTTTCTCTTTCCATTGACATTAACAAATTTAAAATCACGTAATATCATCAATGGAATAAAAAGATCAAAACCAAAACCACAAGATAAAAACTCAATAGCATATTGACGATGATTACAAACAAACTCAGCAAGTGATAAAGAATTTTTCCAAGCGTTGACAACAATAGGAATATCATCAAAACAGATAATAACTATTTTTCCCATGAAAGAATGCAAAATATGATTCAACATGAAAATATTTATTGCACTAGTTAACTCGAATGATTTAACTAGACATATATGTAAACCATATCTCACTCTAGCTTGATGATAAAGAACTTTCAATACAACACCAAATTCCTTTCCATTCAAGACAGTTTTCTCAAAATCATGCAATGATAATAACTCTAATGGAAAGAAATTACCAAATGATAGCAAATCATGCAATGAAGATTTCTCTACTGAAGAACCATGATCACTACCATTATCAATTAACGACATGTCATGTAATGATTGATCAAAATCTAATTCAACATGTGAATGAAAAACCCTAGAATAAGTTTCATGCAAGTACAAACAATGAAAACGAGAACACCCACAATAATCACTAGAATAAATTCTACGAAGATATGCACTTTGACAGTGAGAATTTATCAAAGGATAGTAAGAATATTGACAACGAGAATATAACGCATGCTCATAAACTAACTCGACAAATATCAAATATGCTCCATAGTTTATGATAAAAATGATTTTACCCTCAAATAGCCAAACACAAATTTATCTATGGAAGCATGCAAAACATGTTTTAAATAACTCATGAAAACACTAGATGCATTAGTTAATCTAACAGAGATAACTATCCACCTATACATGTCACATGTTAACACAATTTTTCATTTATCACTTTCACTCATGCTAAATTGATTAGGTATTGTCATCACATGGTCATCATCAACAAATGCAGATAAAACACAAGTACTATGCAATTTATCAAACATATTATCTAAGTAAAGAAAATAATAACGATACTTGTTTACCAATTCAAAATCAACGAATAAGCTCGACATTCTATCTTCCTTAGGTAATATGATCTCATGAATAGCACATGCACTAATGCTTTCTCCCACGATACCGGCTTTAATGAAGTTGGACTTCATCAACTCTCCAACCCGCCTTAGTAACTCCGTCGTCTCCTCGGGAATTCTACAAGCTGGCTGATATGGAATGATAGCTCGGGGTATATCGTCAACAACCTGTACAAGAGACAAAACAGAACTAAACAAAGAAGAGTTAATCTTGTTAGTATTCAAAAGCGTCGTCTTGTACGAATATACAGCCATTGGCTTTTCAAAATACAACTAACTTTCTAACTCACTCTCTTCTCTTTTTTCACTCTTACTCTCCACTGTTTCTTTCTCTCGTTTATTTTCACTCTCATTCTTTTTATTCTATCGTTTCTTTTCATTCTCTCTATTTTCACACTCAATATTTTTTTTAATTTCCTTTTCACTTTCTTTTTGTCGTTTACTTTCACTTGTATTTTCTTCCTCGGAATCATAGACTTCATCTCGAATAATAAAATCTAACTACTCTCCTTGGACCGCATATTCTATTATTTCTTCTTCCACCTGTGGCTAGACTGGCTTCTTTTGCGCCTGTCGGGCATTTTGTAGTTGCTTCGCCATCTCTCTTAATGATCCCATGACTTCTTCTTTTTTTTCCTTGGAAAATACTGGTTCCCTATACACCTTAGGAGTTTCTCGTGACTTTCTCCAATGTGAATCCTCATGCTTTTGAACCCTCTTTTCTCCTCCCAAGTTGATCGCGTTGAATGTTGCTCTTTATGTCTTGGAGATACATATTCATTCCTCCTGCTAGGTTATACTAGGGCATACCTCTTTCTCATCACGGTTTTCAACTCTTTCCATGTATCGATCGGATGCTCTCCACATCTTCTCCTTTCACTTTCAAATTGAGCCCACCATGTAGCTGCATGACCGGAAAAATCTTGAACTGTAAGTTTGAACTTCTTGTGCTCAGAATAATTATGATAGCCAAACTCTCGTTCCTTCCTTTCCTCCCAACTCAAATAAGCTTATGGATCCGCTCTACCTTGAAAAGATCTCTTTTGCCACTCATAATTATTTTCACAATTATATCCATATATGATTGTTGCAAAACAAAGGTTAGTAGATAAAGAAAATTTTTCTCACACACTCCCTTACGTGTTTCGCTCAACAATGTATCACACAATTATGAAAACGCTCGTGTATCACACAATTGGCTTTTACACTTAATTATGCTCACCACTCTTGCCTTTTACCACTCAAATTCCCTCTAATAGGTTCTTTTTGAATTCACCAAACAATATCACAGTTTATCTATCAATTCAACAAGAACTTTTCACAAAACAAATATAGCAAGTGTGACATATAATAACCAATATAAAATTCACAATCGCCAAATTACGCCCTTCTCGAATGAATTCTTCAATACTCACAAAACTTATGAACCCAATCAATTGAAACAAATAATAATAATAATAATCTTTTTTTTTATTCTTTTACTCATGAATTTATTTTTTTTTGTTTTTTCACCAATCCTTTTTTTTCACGAATCTCACTTTTTTTTCTTTTGGAACGAACAATTTTTTTCTCTCAATATAATTCAATAATAATAAAGGATAAGTAACTCGCTAGAAAACGTAGCTCTGATACCAAATGATAGACTGCACTACACGCTTGCGTGAGGTGGTCGTCGCCCGGATCGTTTCTAGCAAAGGTGAACGGTGGATTGCTCGCAACACCTTAACCCCTCGCCTATATGTAGACGGTAATCTTGGTACAATTGCTCGCCTTGGAAATCTGCGTTGAATGGACACCAACAACACCTTGACCCCTCGCTTATATGTAAGCGGTAATCTCGGTACAATCGATGATTAGTGCGGTAGAAGACGCCACGCACAACTATGTATTGTTGTATGATAAGTCAAAGTTGAATCTCAAAGAAAACTAAGAACCAAAAGATGAGAAAAACCTCTCAAGAATATTGATAAACTCTAATAAAATTGTTGACTATTCAATTACATCATCCATGTATTCTATTTATACTAATAACATGAAACCCTAATCCTATAAGGAAATAAGAAATTAATTTAGAATAAAAATCCTAGCTAAAAAACTTTCCTAATTACAATATAATTAAAACCAATTTTCTGGAATTCCAAAAACCCACAATTTCCGCGTAATTGATTTCCATGTCGCGTTCGTATTTTCTTGCCGCGTGAAGCCAATGTGAATATTCCTGATATGTTATGTTCCATGCTTCCCAAACCGTGTAATGTAGCCAACCTCCAATTGTTAATTGATAGGAAGTAAATCAACTAATTGCTAGGAAACCGTGTCCGTGTCATGCTAGGAATTAGAATTAGCTTGCTGAATCGCTTTCCAACTAAGACATTAATTATTAAATCCTTGAGCAGCTAGGAATCCTTTGCATGTAATATATTAATAAAATATGCCATGTAATCCGTGCCCACATGCAAAATGTAATGAATTGCTTGCTTGCTTCCTTAATCATATCACATGCTTGTTTAATCCGCGTATGGCTGAATTCCTTTGCATGACCGGACCCACTAGCATGAAGGTGGCTGCCCACATGATATAATCCGTAGCCTTTTATCCCGCATGAATAATCATGTTTGATGTTGTCCACCAAATTGGATTTAACATGAATAGCTTACATGAATATATTAAGCTTGTAGGTGCAGAATATAGGAATATGTGTGAATGTTTGCCAATTGAAAATATAGAATCCGTAGCTTAAATTGGACTTAGTTGCAACAAAAGCCGAATTAAATGGCTGAATTGGGTCAACCCAATTAGACTTAATAATAATTAATGCGAGCCCGATCAGGATCGTATCATGTGTGTTGGTATGCAGTAAGCAAGAGAGCAAGAACACCAACTGTACAATCAGCTAGAAGCTTCACTGCAACAAAGAGGTATGCCAAAGGGCTGACATATGAGATAAGAGTCGAATGAGCAATAAGCCAAGATCTAGAGTAACCAAATCCAGAATGAACAACTCTATGATCAAGCAAGGAACACTATGTGCTGAATAGATAAAGAAGTGATTGGACAAGTCAACCAGTGTTCAATGGAAGTGATCATCTACATCTGTTATGTACCAAAAGAAGGAAGGGCTTAAGCGACCATCATCAGTAGCATCCAGAGGAAGATCACCATCTATTGTCAAGTATTAGAAGATGAAGGAGATAAAAGTTCATCTTGGCAGCACAACCCAACAAACTATCAACACACCAAAGAGGGCGAGGCGTTCTTGTCTTAAGTGACTAAACAAAGTCAAGTCTGCTGGATTTGCTGAGTACTGGAGGGTACAAGAGGTTCTAAGTCTGTTGGGCTTAGTCTACAAGTTCCAAGGCTGCTGGCCTTGAAGGGTTCTTTGTGAACTAGGTTTCCAAGTTTGCTGGACTTAAAGAGGGTCATAGGATCCTTGTCCGAGGGACTAAAAACAACTCAAGTCTGTGGGACTCAAGAGGGGTCAAAGGATCCATGTCTGCGGGACTTAAAGAGGGTCATAGGATCCTTGCCTTTGTGGCTAAAAACAACTCTTGTCTGCTAGACTTGAGGAGGGCGTATAGTCCTTGTCTTTGTGACTAAAACAATTAGTGGATTCCTACTTATTGAAGTAGAAGAGTAGAGTAGGAGTTATTCAGTCTCCGAACCACTTAAAATCTCCTGTGTCATTTAGTTTCTGTCATTTACTTTATGCTCAATAAACTACTATATATGCTATCAACCATACTATAGACTTGTAACTTGAACTAAGATTATGTTTGAATCTATGAAGGGGTTATTAATGATTATTCCGCTGTGCATGAATTGATTCTATATTTTATAACTGTTATACTTTCATTAATAAATGGAAGAAGTTTCAAAGGATCTATTCAACCCCCCTTCTAGATCCACATTGTGTCCCCCGGAACCAACACAATTCAAGAGAAAAAATACTCTATATTTATATTCTGAGAGATATTGTGAGATAAAAAATTACTTTCGAAGCATCGAAGCACTACGTGATTGGAAGTAAAATTTGCAACTACAAGAGGTATACTCTAGTGGTTATAATTTTTATTTTTATGTATGTATTAGTAAAAATATACTTTTACAAGCAGTTATAATGCTGGAATTATCTCAAATATAATAGCCGAATATTCATTTTATAAACAGTTATAATGCCCGATTTATTTCAAACATAGTAGGCGAATATTCATTTTACAAGCAATTATAATGCTCAATTTATTTTAAATATAGTTGATGAATACTCATTTTATAAGCGGTTATAATGCTGAAATTATTTCATGTATAGTAGAAGAAGTTTTATTTATAAGCGGTTATAATACCCGAAATAAAACTTAAAAGAGTTATTCGTTAAACGTTTAACTAGTTATGTACACCGATAATCGTGTAGAATTTACGACGAACGTTTAGACGTTATATTAACTGTAAAAGATATACGAGGCAAGTATTCTAACTCTTATGTGTTATTTTTATCAGTTATATATGTGGTTTATACGCTTTATGTGACAACGTGATATAAACTGTTGAATGAAAAGTTATTTGTAATATCAAATTGATATATGTGATATGTCAAGGCATGTTAAAGTTTATATGAAAGCATAAACTGTTTATGTGTTATTAGTTAGACTTGTTGAGCCGTAGTGCTCATTCTTGCGAATAAAACTTTATTTGTAGTTAAAAGAGAATGATAAGAAGACCATGAACGTAGAAAAGAAGCGTAGACTAGGTTTCATGTTTTAATTACTTGTATTTGTATTTAGTCATAATGACTATTGTAATACGAACAAGCAAACCTTGTAATCGAAGATTATATTAATAATACCATGGTATTATTATCAGAATGTTGTTATGTCTTTACTTTGATATAACTTAGAATTGTTAAAGAACTATAAATCTGAGTGAGAGTATTGGTAATATGGACTGATCATGTTATTCTAATACTCTGAACTTCAGATAGATAGTAAAACATTAATACAATATTGATAAAGAACTATAAATCTAAATGAGGATATTGAATAACATTGTGAGTATTGTAAGACTAGAGATCTAGCACCGATGAAGAAACCAAATTCATCGCAAGGTTCTTTTGTTCCAAGTACAAGTGTGTTATTAATATTGTGAATTTCAGATAAATAGAAAATATTGATGAGTGGTTTTTATACTAACAAATCAGATACGTTCGACTTGGTGAATTTGCATGTTCTTAGGATATTTATGTCATTTTTATTTGTTTTAGTGTTATTTTATATCAAAAGGCAAAAATGGGTGAATTAGGCGATTTTGGGCTGAAAAGGTCAAAATGGTCATTTGGGTCATTTGGTCAAAGCGGCTTGTGTCGACTTGCGGCACCGAGCAACAAATCGAGCATGTGTAACAACAAACTATGCAGCACATGCAACATCACAAGCGGCACCAGCTGTGACGCCCCCGAATCCCGGTACCTTCAAACCCGTATCCGGTGCACCACGGTACTAATCATCCACAACAAACATCTAAACAATATTAACGCTATGAAGGTAATTACTAGCTATTACAAATATAGTCTTACAATTCCCAGGTTCTCAGACCCTTAAAAGTCCATACATAATATCATGACATAATATCATGTAAGTATTATTACAATAAACCTAGCTATTACAAAGCACGAATACTCCGCTACTCGTTCAGCTTTCCTTTCCCCTTATCCTTTCCGGAACCTTCTACATGCTCAGGCTTAGCTGAAAACATTTAATTACTAGCAAGGGTGAGCATTTGATTGCTCAGCAAATAATAACAATTAATTATAACAATATTAGTAAGAATTAAATATTTCCATTTTCATATGCTTCAACAACCGAACAATAGTTGTGACGGAATCTGAAACAATTCTGAATAACAAATACTTTTGAAACTACATATTGACTATCATGTTGAGCGGCCAAAAGACTAAGAACTTCTGTTTTCTTTTGAAAAGGTTCAACAGTAATTCAACTGTGAAACCGTCATATCTTACGGGCACGGTGGGTGATCAGCCCGTTATGCCCTGCATTGATCAACACTATATACTAGAAACGACATTGTGTTATTGTTTTGGCACTTGAAGCGTTATCAGGAATGTCCGACTAAAATATTCCCCATATTAGGGTTGTTCATTCTCAGACTTGAATCCAAACCAAGTGCAATTGGTTGGAAAGCTCTACTTAAACTAATAACATTTTAAAGGATTATAATGAAATCAATAAAATGCTTAACGTGTGTCTAGCCAGAACAATCGGCTTAGACTAACTTTGAAATTAGTTTGAGTATATTAGAACTTACCATTATAACAAAACTTGTTTGATATATATCATTGTAAGTTTGAAATTGTTCATGATATACGCACATTGCGTAATCATAATATACTTATAATTATTCATGAGAGTATGATCAAATGAATATAAAACTTGCACATAATAAATTTCACAAGGTTAGAACACTTGCCTTTGCGGTCTCTAGACTTTTAGCGTTAATCGCCTTTTATATGTCCTACACATTCAATGCACAGAAACATACCAATTAGGCACACATTGGTCGCCATTTATGGTTTACACTAACATTAAACTATATTTCTTAATGTCTATTGATTAGACTCAAGAATCTTAGCTAGCGGGGTTCGTTGGTTTGGCGTTCCGAAGAACTTACCTCGTTTTGACCCCTCGATTATTCATTAGCCCTGACTAAAGCTTTATTTAAAAATTATTTCCGACACACAATCCTTAATTCTCATCGAATAAGAATTTAGGTCTCTTTGTTAGCTTTCCTAAACATCTTGAATTACTAAAATCAGAGTTTGTATGCAAAAGTTACGCTTGATCGAACAAAAGTCGGAAAATCAAAAAAACTGGTTCAGGGCATCCGCGCCCCGGCGCACCCCACAGGACCAATTTCTCCCGCCCTGGCGCCAACTCTCTGCCGAGCACGCCCCGGCGCGAATCCTAGGCTAATTCTCGCTCCCCGGCGGGAATGTCTGAACCAGCAAAACAAAGTGTTCTACTTCTATAAAATTTCGTCCGACGACGCGATTAATTCTAGCGTCTAATCCTATCTCTAACATATCACATGAACTATATCTTGACATACTCGGAATAGTTTTCCAAGATTTATAGCAATCTCAAACATTAGCCCAAAAAGTCCCGTTACGAACGGCTTTTTCAAGAAACGACATTTTTCAATGTTAACTTCATTATAGCGTAACTTTTTCACCCGACATCGGATTGGACTCGTTCTTGAGCCCACAAATCCCATTTTTCATACACTTTTAACAAGCCTATGGTCCTAGACTCATTCAAACACTATGGCCAAAAGTCCGCACCCCACTCGGAGTTAAATCTTATTAATATTTTAAAACGCCTTTTTGGACATTTCTCGCCATAGCTTCGTTATGGCGGATTTGTCTCCCTTTTTATGAGGAACTAATCCTATTAAACTTGTGGACTATATCATACGATATAATCACTATTTTTTAGGTCCATTTTACGTCCTCTATCGCATTTTCCATCCATTATGCATAGGTTACGATTTTAACTATCATTATCGCTTCATAGCTTTTACTGGTAAGTTTTATCAAGGTTCTTATAAAGACAACTTCCTTCTCTCTCCATAATCCTTCTTTGATCATTAATCAACAATCACCAACAAGCACTTTGTAAACAACTAAAAAGCTTTTTAAAGCTATAAAACTAATAAAAGGAGTAAATGAAGAACTTGGTTGTTTTTCTTACCCTTATTGGTTTCTTCTTGTTCTTAGATCTTGCTAGACTTCCTCCTTCTTACTAGATGATCCAAGCTAATGATCTTGATCCTCCTTCTTAGATAATACCTCACAAACTCTCTTGGTTTCTCTCTTTCTCTTGATCTTTATTCTTGCTTTTCTTTCTTTGCTCTCTAGCTTTTCTCTCTTGAAATGGAAGATGAAGATGAATGAGATGGAAAATGGCTAAGTATGGAAACCTAGCTTATTTCCCCCACCAACTAACCTAACCTTTTACATTGGTTAGGCTAACTAACCAAGGTTTATAGACTTAATCATTACTTGAGGCTTTATTTGGATAACTTAATGGTTTAATGGGAAACTAAGCAATAAATGCTTGTCTAATAATAGTTAGTCATGCTAGATGACTCACCTTCTTATTGATGAGTGGGTTTTATACTTACGAATTAAGTACGTTTGACTTTATAATTTGTTAGTTCTTAAGTATTTTAAGTTAGTATTAGATATTTATAGTGTTTTTATGTTATTTTGTAGGAATGAGCAAGGAAACGCAATTCGAACATCTTTTGGAGTACAACATGCGAGCAAGTGCGAGAAGGGAAGATTACAGGGCTTTTAACATTAAAATAGGTGCATGTTCTTGGTTTGGAACTTGGATTTTATTGTAGATTTACTTCTTAGCTTTCCGGAACATCTTGAATCACCTCAATCGGAGTTCGGATGCGAGAGTTATGACATTTTTATCAACAGAGATCAAGGTTTGGAGTTATCATTTACATAACAGCCACTTCAAGCTCAATTTCACCCATGATCCAATCCGATTCTCTCAATTCGCAAAGAATGAAAGTTGTAGATCTCGTCGATATCTTCGATTTGGTAGGTGGCAGGCCTCGTAACTCCTCCCGGATCACAAGTTATGGCCATTTTACCAACAGACGTCGAAGCAGAAAATATTTCCTCGCCGGGGCGAGAATTTCCTCGCCGGGGCGAGAATGAGCAGAAGTTTTCTCGCCGGGGCGAGAATTTCCTCGCCGGGGCGAGAATGCGCGGAAGGAAAAAAATATTGAAGTTCAGTTCTTTTGAGAAATCGATTTGGAATTGGATTCTTTCTATTGATTTGATTTAGAGACTATAAAAGAGATAGGGAGAGATGGAAATAGGAGAGGAACATACATAGATACATCGATAGTTACATACTTACGCAAGGATTGAGACACAGAGCTGAATTGGGAGATTGGAGACTAGAGAAAGCATCGCAAGGAATTCAGATTAGAGACTTGAAGATTGAAGAACTTCTACTGAGTTTTTCTTATCCTCTATCTTAATTTTGTAATTTAATTGTGATGACTTATTTGGGATTCATGTTTTCTATTTTCAGTATGAACTAAATTTGCAATTAAGGCTACAATTGAATCTTTTATGTTTATGGATTAGTTATCTATTTGATTCCAATTATTATCTAATATTGAGTTGTCTATCATATTTTGTGTTTATTGAGTAATTATCTGATCAACAATTAGCGGGATACTTTAGATGAATTCGGGAGATGAAATCTAGGGTTAGATCTGAATGTGATAGGATGTATTCTTAATTATTTGCATGGGATGAATAATTAGGGTTGTGAAGTGAATAGGGATATCTCTTCGCTGCATGTAACTATTGGGAATTGGTGCTTAATGAATTTGATTCTTTAGTTTTGCATAGGAATATCGCAGAATTAACTGAGTTAGATAATTTTATTTGATCACTTGGGAAAGGGCTTATGAATAACTTTGAATTCCTGTTAACAACTCTGTTGCAGTTAATAATTGGATGAATTGAATAATTAGTTTGTATTACATAATTGGGGATATTGTAGTCTTAATCTTTTTAAATTTGAATTTCAACCTTTGTGTTAGTTTTTATTCTTAGTTTTAACTTAATTAGTTTTAATCGTTATACAAATTGTGATTGTTTAAATAAAATTGAATTGATATAGTACTAGTAGTTGGAAATTATTGAACAGAGATTCCCTGTGGGTTCGACACTCTATCTTATCACTTTATTACTTGTTGATCGTCTATACTTGCACGTAATTGTTGATTGTGAAATCTGACAACAAGTTTTTGGCGCCGTTGCCGGGGACTCTTTTTGTTTAATATTTATTTCCATATTAGTATAATCAATTCAATCTTAATTTAAGCATTTTATTTGTATTTTTATTTAAATTTTTTTTCCTGTTTTACTTCCTTTTGAGGTACACCATGGCTAACTATGACTATCAGTGGCCTTATACGAGAATGATTCAACTAAGAGCGGCAGGGATTTATGAATTCGATGAATTGTCAGCACAGATTGAGACACTTTCGAGGATGATTGACGCTTTTACAGTACAACGTAGTCAAAGTGTGGCGGTGATTTGTGATTATTGTGCTGAAAATCATCCGAGTCATCAATGTGCCATCAATTTTGAGTCGATGCAGTATGGTGGCAATTTCGATGATTACCCCAACAGTTATGCCTATCCAAACAACTATCATCAGGATTGGGGGTATCAGCCGAATTTTTCATGGAGCCATAATAATCAAGTCCAAGTCTTTGCTCCAGATCACTCATACACTCCAAAATCTCAGGATTCAGCCTCTCCACATGAAGAAGAAAGGAAACTGAGTTTGGGGAAGACCTTGGCGAAGTTTATTACAGCTACGGACAAAAGAATGAGTAATCAAGATCAGCTGTTGAACTTAGTGGATTTAAATATAAAAAGTCAAGCAGTGTCGATTCAAAATCTTGAGAATCAGATGGGACAGCTTATCAACGCAGTCAACAATAGCTATCATTGTGTATGGCCCAGTGACGTGGTTCTCGAGGCTGATGGATTGCCCGTGCCAAAGCTGCAACCGGATGTGCTAATTGATGATGATTTTGATATGGAGGAGAATAGTGGGGATCAGGAAGATACAGCCGAAGAAGATCTAACCGTGAGTTCCGACGCTGATGTACTGATTTTGTTAGTGCCCCATGTGCCTTCTTCACAAAACCACCACGATCCGGGTAGTTTTGCAATCCCCTACCCAATTGGTAGTCATATCGTCGGCAAAGCTCTATTTGACATCGGAGCTAACATGAATCTGGAGCCATGGTGGGATGAGAAAGGGGTCTATAAGAAGTTAGTTGATGATCCAGTTGTGTTCAAAAAGTTATAATTCAATATTCCGTTCACAAACACAATGGAGCATAAGCCTGGCTATTTGAAGGTTATAAAGGAGATTCTACAGGAAAAGAGTATGCTAGGTGATTTTGGATCAATGGCCCTTATAGAAGCAAAGCCCTCAGACGTGTCATTATTACTACTGGATGGAGGATTCCTCAATTTTCGAAGAGGCATTGGATAAAAAAGGAAGTAGTCAGGATCAAAGACTCTAAATCAAGCGCTTGATGGGAGGCAACCCAATCATTTTATTAGTCTTAAGCCTTTAAAAATCTGAATTTCAACCTTTGTGTTAGTTTTTATTCTTAGTTTTAATTTAATTAGTTTTAATCATATACAAATTGTGATTGTTTAAATAAAATTGAATTGATATAATACTAGTAGTTGGAAATTATTGAACAGAGATTCCCTGTGGGTTCGACACTCTATCTTATCACTTTATTACTTGTTGATCGTGTATACTTGCACGTAATTGTTGATTGTTATTTTAGTTTTATATATTTTTGCATTTAGTTAGGATAGTAATAGTTAATTTCTAAGATTTTCAGTGCTTTGCTAGTCTCTCATGCTTCTAAAAAGGTTATGCTAATCCATGCTATGCTATGTTGCTTTGAACAGGTAAAAGGTTTTGGGATTGTAGCAATTGAAGAGAGGAGGAAAAAATTAAAATTTTCAAAAACAAGGATTCTCGCCCCGGCGAGATCCCAAGGCAAAAATGTTCGCCCCGGCGAGATCAGTTTAAAAAAAAACTTTTAATTTGAAATCCCTCACCAACCTTCAACGAAATCTCTAATCCGACTTCTTCCATTCGAAATCAATCAAAGATGTTCGTGAGGATGAATCCGAGTGCAGTTCTAGTTCCAGTTTTTCGAGCCTCAGTCGTTGCCAGTTTTTCTATCATCCAGACTCTAATGATGTCGATCACGCCGTTTGACCAGTCAGGGAAGTCCTCCGTTTTAATTTCTTTATTTTGCAAACAATGAGGACATTGTTCATTATGAGTTTGGGGGTGGATTTGATGTCATTATACATAGTCATGTCATACTGCATTACATAATTGTTTAGTTCACGTACTATGCATTGCATATTGTAGGAATAGTTTAAAAAAAAGTAAAAATTTTAAAATCACAAAAATATTTTCTTTTGCAGATTAATTTATTGCATTTTCTTATAGATTTAGGGTCATATAGAATTGCATTTAGGTTTAGTTTGAGCAATAAATTGATGTAGAATATTTAAGGAAGGCCAATGATGAAAATTGTGATCAATTAGTTAATTAGTTTAACAAGACGGATTAGGAGTGCTAAATTATGAATTTTGACTGTTCCTGATTTTGTCAAGCTTAAGACCCTTTTAATTCTTTTATGCACATATCCATTTGGTTGAGCTAGTTTTACTTTGAGGAAGTTTATATGTTAAATGCTCATAGAAGATATTTCTGAACTCTATATCTTGTTTGATCATAACTTAAAGTGTAATATGAGGAAGAACATAATTTGGGAGAAATCTTGGTTAATTTGAAAAACAAATTGAAAATTTTGAACCTTCCCCAATTGAAAAAATGGATCATGTGGTGGGTTGAGATGGAGCGTAAAACGCACTTACTCATAAACACATGCAGCGAGATGGAGCGTAAAACACACTCATTCAATTGAAGGTGAGAAGGAGCGTAAAACGCACTCACTAAAAAAAAGAGAATGAAAAGAGAAAAAAATTATTTGAATTTGTGGGGAAGGGTTTTAAAAGGAGCTTAAATATTTTAAATAACCTTGTGATCTTCTAGTGATGTTTTTCTATATTTGCTTTGAGTTGTGGAAGATAAGCATATAGAGTTTTTGTTGTTATACTAACCTTTTTGATATCTTTGATGATGCATTTAGTTTCATGAGCTTCTTTGAGTGTTTTTTTTCGCTAGTTTGATACATTTGTATTCACACACACACACGAAAGGGTTGGAAGTAAGATGATAATGGGGATACGTTGATTTCAGATGGTGCATAAATTTGAAGTCTTGCTCAATTGTTAGTTACTGATCTTTGAGGTCTGATATTTATAATCAATATTGATTGATTGCTCGATCGTAATACATCATGCATCTGCATTCATTTAGATAGGTTTGTTTATTTTTGTTTTTCTTGTGTTTTTGCTTGAGGACAAGCAAAGATTTAAGTTTGGGGGTATTTGATGAGTGGGTTTTATACTTACGAATTAAGTACGTTTGACTTGATAATTTGTTAGTTCTTAAGTATTTTAAGTCAGTATTAGATATTTATAGTGTTTTTATGTTATTTTGTAGGAATGAGCAAGGAAACGCAATTCGAACATCTTTTGGAGTACAACATGCGAGCAAGTGCGAGAAGGGAAGATTACAGGGCTTTTAACATTAAAATAGGTGCATGTTCTTGGTTTGGAACTTGGATTTTATTGTAGATTTACTTCTTAGCTTTCCGGAACATCTTGAATCACCTCAATCGGAGTTCGGATGCGAGAGTTATGACATTTTTATCAACAGAGATCAAGGTTTGGAGTTGTCATTTACATAACAGCCACTTCAAGCTCAATTTCACCCATGATCCAATCCGATTCTCTCAATTCTCAAAGAATGAAATTGTAGATCTCGTCGATATCTTCGATTTGGTAGGTGGCAGGCCTCGTAACTCCTCCCGGATCACAAGTTATGACCATTTTACCAACAGACGTCGAAGCAGAAAATATTTCCTCGCCGGGGCGAGAATGCGCGGAAGGAAAAAAATATTGAAGTTCAGTTCTTTTGAGAAATCGATTTGGAATTGGATTCTTTCTATTGATTTGATTTAGAGACTATAAAAGAGATAGGGAGAGATGGAAATAGGAGAGGAACATACATAGATACATCGATAGTTACATACTTACGCAAGGATTGAGACACAGAGCTGAATTGGGAGATTGGAGACTAGAGAAAGCATCGCAAGGAATTCAGATTAGAGACTTGAAGATTGAAGAACTTCTACTGAGTTTTTCTTATCCTCTATCTTAATTTTGTAATTTAATTGTGATGACTTATTTGGGATTCATGTTTTCTATTTTCAGTATGAACTAAATTTGCAATTAAGGCTACAATTGAATCTTTTATGTTTATGGATTAGTTATCTATTTGATTTCAATTATTATCTAATATTGAGTTGTCTATCATATTTTGTGTTTATTGAGTAATTATCTGATCAACAATTAGCGGGATACTTTAGATGAATTCGGGAGATGAAATTTAGGGTTAGATCTGAATGTAATAGGATGTATTCTTAATTATTTGCATGGGATGAATAATTAGGGTTGTGAAGTGAATAGGGATATCTCTTCGCTGCATGTAACTATTGGGAATTGGTGCTTAATGAATTTGATTCTTTAGTTTTGCATAGGAATATCGCAGAATTAACTGAGTTAGATAATTTTATTTGATCACTTGGGAAAGGGCTTATGAATAACTTTGAATTCCTGTTAACAACTCTGTTGCAGTTAATAATTGGATGAATTGAATAATTAGTTTGTATTACATAATTGGGGATATTGTAGTCTTAATCTTTTTAAATCTGAATTTCAACCTTTGTGTTAGTTTTTATTCTTAGTTTTAATTTAATTAGTTTTAATCGTTATACAAATTGTGATTGTTTAAATAAAATTGAATTGATATAGTACTAGTAGTTGGAAATTATTGAACAGAGATTCCCTGTGGGTTCGACACTCTATCTTATCACTTTATTACTTGTTGATCGTGTATACTTGCACGTAATTGTTGATTGTGAAATCTGACAACACTTATCCCCTTTATTATCACATTGCTGGCCACTTTGGCCTATAATGCCCCTCACTAGTTTAGGAATTACAAGCTACTTTAATCTCAATTTCATTTAAAGTAAATTTCATTTGAGCTTACTTAGCCCTTAAGTCTTAGGGTTTAACTCTAGGGCTAGAGCCATGGCTCAACCCTAGCCAACCCTAGCCAAGCCCCATCGAACCCTAACCGAGCCAACTTAATAACTAGGCTCATTTTCGATTCGGTTACTATAAAACTTAGTTCCAATTTCTAGTTTCCTTTTTTTTAGTTAACTATATTAATCATTATAGTTAACCAAAAGTCCCTTTTACCCTCTTTTATAAATATTTAGGGTTTACTCAACCGAAATTGCTCGGTTACCCGATTTAGTTCTAGTTAGATCTTCTAACTCATCACGCAGGCTAAAATCGTGAAATTTCTTTCGGCAGTTTTATTGGAGATTTCATCTCCCATTCTCAAATAAAAAACATCCCGTGATTCGAAATTTTGAAAAATGAGAGAGACATTTTCTGCGTTTTATGAATAGTGTTTTTAGCGTTGTTCTTGGAAAATTTTATTTTTTTCGTCTACGAAATCGTAACACATATACAGAATCACATAACACATTCATTAGGTTAATATCGACCTTCAAACCATATAGCACATCATAACATCAATAAAAAAAATAACTCTTATTTTATTCAATTATATTTGAAAACCCGAATTACAAGGATCCGAATATTTACAATTGTTACATTCTCCCCCCTTATAAAGATTTCGTCCCCGGAATCGAAAAACAAAATTAAGCAAATAAATGGGGATAATTCTTCTGTATCATTTCTTTGAGTTCCCACGTTGCTTCTTCGGCATTGTGGTTCCTCCATATTACCTTTACCAAAGGTATGCCTTTATTTCTTAGGACTTGCTCTTTCCTATCAATTATCTGAATCAAAATTTCTTCATACGTTAAGTCCTTTTTCAATCTGTATAGGCTCATATGCTATTACATGCTTATAGTTTGGCTTATACGGTCGTAACCTCGCTATTACATGCTTATAGTCTTTCACTCTGCCCATTCGTTTGAGGATGGTACGCCGTACTTAACCTCAGCTGTGTTCCCATGTGCTCTTGCAAGCTCTTCCAGAAATTTGATGTGAACCGCGGATCCCTATCCGACACAATCGAAACTGGCACCCCATGTCTAGAAACGATTTCCTTAACATAAAGTTTAGCTAATTGGTCTAGGCTAAACCTGATCTTAATTGGCAAGAAATGTGCCGACTTCGTTAGACAATCCACTATAACCCATATAGCGTCGTAACCTTTCTGTATACTTGGAAGTCCTACTATAAAATCCATTGTAATATGGTCCCACTTCCACTTAGGAATCTCTAATGGTTGAAGCAACCCACTCGGTCTCTGATGTTCAGCCTTTACTTTTTGACATGTCAAGCACCTACTAATGTATTCCACTACTTCTTTTTTCATATTTGGCCACCAGAAATGTTGTCAGAGGTCTTGATACATCTTTGTGCTTCCCGGATGTATCGAGTACCTCGAACAATAAGCCTCTTGCAATATTTCCTCTTTCAACTCTGGTTTTGTGGGAACCCAAATTCTTCCTTCAAACCTTATCTTCCCCAAGTTATCGAGTTTGTATTTTAATTTTTCATCTTCGGAAATCCTTTTCTTAATTCTCTCGCACTCCTCATCTTCGAGCTGTGCCTCCTTTACCCTATCCAAAATGTTCGGACGAGTCTCCATTACATGTAACTTTTCCTCCGAATTCATCGGAAATTTCACCTCCAACTCCATTTTAGCCATCACTGTTATTAGCTCATCGTGAGTCATTAAAATTGACAACTTTTCCCGACCTTTTTGACTTAAGGCGTCAGCCACTACGTTCGCTTTTCTTAGGTGATATAGAATCTCACAATCATAATCTTTGAGCAATTCTAACCACCTCCTCTGCCTCATATTCAACTCCTTCTGTGTGAAGATATATTTCAGACTCTTGTGGTCTGTATATATTTCACAATTCTCCCCGTACAGGTAATTCCTCCAAATCTTTAAGGCAAATACCACCGCCGCTAATTCCAGATCATGAGTAGGATATCCTTTCTCATAATCTTTCAACTATCGTGACGCGTACACAATGACCTTCCCGTGCTGCATAAGCATGCATCCCAGCCCTTTATGCGACGCATCACTGTACACCACAAAGTTACCCGTATCATCCGGTAAGGATAATACAGGCGCTTCACTCAATCTTTTCTTGAGCTCTTGAAAGCTCTCCTCACATTTTTCTGTCCATACGAACTTAACTGTCTTCCTCATCAAATTTGTTAACGGGGTAGCTATCTTCGAAAAATCTTGGATAAATCTTCCATAGTATCCCGCTAATCCTAAGAAACTTCGCACCTCCATTGGCGTCTTCGGTTGTTCCCAATTAATCACCGCCTCCACCTTTGCTGGATCTACAGATATTCCCTCTTGGTCATTCACATGGCCCAAGAACTGGACTCTTTCTAACCAAAATTCACACTTTGCGAACTTTGCATACAACTTTTCCTTCCTTAGTGTTTCCAAAACTATCCTAAGATGTTCAGCATGATCCTCCCGCGTCTTTGAATAGACCAGAATATCATCTATGAACACTGTTGACCGATTTCATAATAAATAAAACACGCGCAAGTATACACGGTCAATAAGTAATATAAAGTAAGTAGAGTGTCAAACCCACTAGGAATTATATCAAATAACTACCAATTACCAATCGCATGACAAGTTGATCCTATTTAAACAATGAAGATTTGGCTTTATTTTGTCGATAATTAAAACTAAATAAGACAATTAAGAAAGCAATAATTGAATGACACATGGAAAAAATTGAAGATAGAAAGATCTAAGATTACAACTTCCCCCAACTCTTCATTTGAATATCACAACTCTCTCTTTTTTAACTAGTTAGAATACACGAATTGTCATCCGAGAAATCACATTTATATAAAAGCCTCTCTCGATGGTCAAATATGTATTCCCTAATGCGGTGTATAGATATATCTCTATTCTATACACAATCAAGAATTCAATATCTAGAATAAATAGCAAGACACATGTCACCGTAAATCTCATTAACTACTCTCTCAATTTCCAACTTTTGCAATAGAAATCATTAAGCATAGAATATCAAATGGATGCATGTAGTATTTAGGTATATGTCTATACTAAATATAATCAAATTATCCAATCTTGAGGATAATACATAACACTCACGTCACATAATCTCATAAATTACCCAGAAGAATGTCCAACTTTCACATGAATTCATAACTAGGTCTCAACACTATACTCCATTTCTCAATTTCATATAGGTTACCAAAGTAATTACGGGCCAAGTAATTAATCCATAAGCATAAGTTATGAAATCCAATTCACAAGATACTAACTAATATTCAAAGAGAGAGAATTCAATACAAATTATGAGTTAGGTTCCATTGGAATCTTAGAAATGAACCCCTCACATATGTAATAATATGCAGGGACTAAGCAGAAGCAGAAAACTGAACAAGGATGAAGTCGTCCTACGAGTGGGAAATGGAGCAAAGGTTGCTGCATTAGCTGTAGGGACTTATTGTTTAGCACTGCCTTCGGGCAAGTTCATTAGTTTAAATAATTGTTATTATGTTCCGACACTCATTAGAAACATTATTTCAATTTCTGTATTGGATATGGATGGTTTTGATATTATAATAACGAACAATAGTTGTTCTATTTATAATAAAAATGTTTTATATGGTGTTGGCAATCTACTAAATGGACTTTACATACTTGACTTGCATGAAAATATACTTCAAATTGAACAAACTAAGAAAAGAAAAAGAGATGATGTTAATTATACCTTTATGTGACACTGTAGACTCGGTCATATCAATGAAACAAGATTAACCAAGTTGCATAAAGATGGGCTTTTAGAGCTATCTGATTATGAATCATATCCAACTTGTGAATCTTGTCTCATGGGTAAGATGACTAAATCTCCTTTTAGTGAAAAAGGAGAAAGAGTTACAAAGTTGTTAGCGTTGGTACACACAGACATATGTGGACCTATGATAACGAATGCACGAGGAGGGTATTCTTATTTTATTACTTTCACTGATGATCATTTTAGATTTGGATATGTGTATTTAATGAAATATAAATCTGAATCGTTTAAAAAGTTCAAAGAATTCAGAAGTGAAGTAGAGAAGCAAATTGGTAAGAGTATCAAGATTCTTCGATCGGATCGAGGAGGTGAATACTTGACCAATGAGTTTCTAAGTTGTCTCAAAGAAAATGGTATAATCTCACAATAGACTCCACCAGGGACGCCACAGTTGAATGGTGTATCTAAAAGGAGAAATCGAACCTTGTTGGATATGGTTCGTTCCATGATGAGTTATACTGACCTTCTAGTATCTTTCTGAGGTTATGCCCTAGACACGGCTGCATACCTGCTTAACAAGGTACCTACCAAATTCGTCCCAAAGACCCCATATGAGATATGGACAGGGAGGAAACCTAGTCTTAAGCATGTTAAGACTTGGGGTTGTCCAGCTTATGTCAAAAGGTTTGAGCATGATAAGCTGAAGACTAGATCCGACAAGTGTAGATTTGTGGGATATCCTAAAGAAAGTTTAGGATATTATTTCTATCATCCTACTGATCAAAAGGGGTTTGTAGCGAAACACGCTGCCTTCTTGGAAAATGAGTTTATCCTCGAAGGGGTCAGTGGGAGTAAGATATATCTTGAAAAAGTTCAAGAACCACAAAATACTCCGGATAAAAGTCAGGTACCTGACCAAGTAGAAGAACCTATTATACCACTACCTATTCGTAAATCTGGAAGAGTACCGAAGATACTTGAAAGGTATAGATTCATCATAGAGGATGATGATGAGGTACGCATCATAGATGATGATGATCCATTGACTTACGAAGAGGCTATGAGTAGTGAAGACTCAGAGAAATGGTTAAAAGCCATGAAATCCGAGATGGACTCCATGTATGAAAACCAAGTATGGACTTTGGTTAAACCACTTGAGGGCATTAAGCCTATTGGGTGTAAATGGGTCTTTAAAAGAAAGATTGGAGCGGACGGCAAGGTAGAGACCTATAAGGCCCGACTGGTTGCAAAAGGTTTTAAACAAAGACAAGGAGTTGACTATGATGAAACCTTCTCACCAGTAGCTATGCTCAAGTCCATTCGGATTTTGCTTGCAAATGCAGCTTATTATGACTACGAGATCTGGCAAATGGACGTGAAAATGGCCTTCCTCAATGGAGAGCTTGAGGAGAATGTATATATGATACAGCCAGAGGGTTTTGTTTCAACGATTGGAACAAACCAAGTCTATAAGCTACAACGATCTATTTATGGATTGAAGCAAGCTTCTCGAAGATGGAACATCCGTTTTGATGAGATAATCAAAAGGTTTGATTTTATCAAAAATGAGGATGAACCATGTGTGTACAAGAAGGTTAGTGGGAGCGCTGTTTCATTCCTTGTATTATATGTTGATGATACATTACTGATAGGGAATGATGTTCCTATGCTACAGTCGATCAAAATTTGGTTATCTAAACACTTCTACATGAAGGACTTGGGTGAGGCATCCTATATTTTAGGGATAAAGATCTATAGAGATAGATCTAAAAGGATGCTAGGCTTGACCCAAGGAAAGTACATTGACTCGATGCTAAAGAAGTTTAGCATGGAAGATTCCAAGAGAGGTCTCATGCCGATGAGCCATGAAATACATCTCTCCAAGAAACAGGCCCCAAAGACACTTGAGGAGAGAGACCAGATGAGTAAGATTCCTTATGCTTCTGCAATAGGATCTATCATGTACGGTATGATATGTACTAGACCAGATGTCGCTCATGCACTTAGTGTAACGAGCAGATATCAGTCGAATCCAGGAGAAAAGCACTGGAAGGCAGTGAAAAACATCCTAAAGTACTTGAGAAGAACTAATGATGTATTTCTTGTCTACGGTGGGTCTGAATTGAAACTAGAGGGCTATACAGACTCAAGTTTTCAAACGGACCAAGATGATAATAAATCCGTTTCAGGGTATGTGTTTACCTTAAACGGTGGCGCGGTGAGTTGGAAGAGTTTCAAGCAGCAAACAATTGTTGATTCAGTGACAGGCAGAGTACATAGCTGCAAGTAAAGCTGCAAAGGAAGCTGTTTGGATGAAGAAGTTCATAACTGAACTTGGAGTGGTTCCTAGTATTAGAGGAGTTGTACCTTTATTCTGTGACAACAACGGAGCTGTTGCGTAGGCTAAGGAACCCAGGTCTCATCAGAAATCCAAACACGTATTGCGGCGGTTTCATTTGATTAGAGAGATCATTGAAAGAGGAGATGTCACCCTGGAGCGTGTGGACTCTCAAGACAACATTGCAGATCCATTTACTAAAGCTTTAACACAACAACAGTTTGATCGCCACTTAGAGAAGATGGGTATAAGATATCATGGCGATTGGCTTTAGTGCAAGTGGGAGATTGAAAGTAGTATGCACACAAGCCAATCATATTTGATATGATATAGCATATACTTTGTAATCTTATTCATTTATTAATAAAAGAATTGATTTTCTTAAAATGCATTTTATATTATCTACATAGTGATGTTATATTAAATGTGATAAACTCATAGTTTTGAGCAATGCTTTTAGAATCATGATGGTGATCATGCTAATGAGATCTAAATTCTAGATAGCTCACAAACTAAAATCGTTCCTAATCGTTGGATTACTAAAAAGGGGATTAGTGAATCCGGATAGATTAATACATACGTTGCTTGCTCTTAGGAAAAGGATGATTGATCTCATAATCATTTGTGTGAAGACACTAAAGCAAGTATGTATGTGCTTATTAAAGAATAAGTACACTGAACGTGGCTCGCTAAGGAATACCTAATGGAGTTTTACTCGCCTGTTAATAGGAATTCCTCTAGTGATAGTAGTACAAGTGATCCTTGGACTTGAGATCATCATAGTATCTTGTGTATGATGAGTTATACTTTGACATATCCCTTAAGACTTTTAGGGTATAACAAAGGGTATGATTGGGTATAATCAGTTGTACATAGAGATAGGTGAATGATCAACAAAGAATCTACCACGTCTAGTAAAAGATGTGAATGTCCTATGTGATTCGATAAATGACAACTCAGTAGTCCTTGGCCAAGGCAGAATGAAATTAGAAAGAAGTTTCTAATTTGCATTATTTAGAGTTGTGCATTTGGGAATCGAAATACATATAATTAAATAAAATAAGACTTGACAGTAAATCCATGTCTTATATTTAATTGGGACATTGTATGGTAGCAGGATTGAATTATACGGTAACTATTCACTAAAAGGTTCTTTTGTGATTAATGTTGAAATTTATATTATCTGGAAAGTCGTTGATCGCTAAGGGGGCTTACCCTTATTGTAGAATAAATATTATTTATTTAAATGAATTAAATAGTTTAATTTATTTATTTAAATAAAATTAGAATTGTTCTAATTGATTTATTCACAAACGGTTTAATATGGAGAACGTAAAGGGTCACACCGCAAAAGAAAAATATTTATTTAAGAAGTAAATGGCATAATTGTAATAATAAGTTAAGTGTATTTAATTTAATCTATGGAGATAGAATAAATTAAATATCCTAATATTTATTATTTAATATTTTGGAAATATTAAATATAAATTAATAAGAGGAGTCATATTATTATTATTACTATTACTATTATTTAATTCCTAATAGGGATTGGGAATTAATTAATAGAAGTACTCTCCCATGAATTCCTAATTGGATTAGGAGCATAATTAATTAAAGAAGTTTAATTATAATAGAAACCCTAATCCTAAATAGTTTAGGGAAGGGTTATTCCTACATCTATAAATAAGAGGAATCTTATCATAGATTAGGGTTACACACTCTTGCATTAGATTGTGGAGAGTACTTGAAATTTTTATAGAGATAGAAACTAGGGTTTTGCCTATACCCAACTTCTTGAATACCTCTTCTTCCTTGGTGGATCACCTCTAGAGGCCAAACACTTGGGTGGCTAACGTTGATCAAAGGAAGGAATCTCATCGGTGGAATTCGAGGAGAACACGAAGGACTAGGAGTTGAACTTGTACCTGAGGAAGCTTTGATCTACGAGGGTATAATTCTTATTCTTTTTCTCTTTCGTTTAATTGATAATTGAACACAAGGATAGATCATGGTGATGGTTTGTATGAAAATTTTAAAATCCGTTTTATCACGCTTCCGCTTTATTTATGTAATTTGATTGCATGCTTACGTTATATATAAACCTAACACAAGTCTGCTAAGATCTTGTCATAATCTGGGTTTGAATGCAGAAATTCTGAATACTGACACACCTTAGGAGTCACCAAATTATAGTAATTATTGATAGCATGAGCGCTGAATGAGACTCCTCTGCCCGTACAATAACAACATATGGTGGCTTGTCCTATGCATTGGCATAAAACTCCTAGACAATTGCCACAACTGCCAGGTCAAGTTGATTAGTGAAAGTATCCCAACCCCGCTCTGTAATCTGCTGCTCCATCTCCCCATCATATAACATGTTAGGCCGGAGGCCACGCTCAGGAGTTAGAGCTTTACCCGCAACATACGTTTCAAACCTTTATGCTGCCTCGGCACTAACAAAGCTACTGTGATCATAAGCCCATGCTGGTATTGAGGTAGAACCCTCACCTCTATGTCTTTTAGGTGGCATGATAACAATCCCAACAATTTGCAGCAAACTGTGCCCAAAGTTCTTACCCAACAATGTTCAAACAGCCTAACTGGTCTTTGAGACAAATAAACTGTGACAACCCGAAAATTTAAAAAATCTTAAATGATTAAAATAAAGGGTAAAGAATAAAACCTAGATGGGAATTTGTGGATTTATTTAAAATTTCTAGGAAAAATCTATATGGTTTACTTTTTGAAAGAGAATAGAGAAAATACGGGTTACAAAATTTCAAAACCATAGGAATAGATTTATATGTACTTGAATGAATATTAAGGATAAGGTATTATAATACCTATAAATTTGATGTGAACAAAAGGATTATTGTTATTTAGTGGTCTTAGTATTTTAATTATATACTAGTGACCCAATCTAAGAGATTCATTTTATTATCTCAATGTATTAAATTATTTTGTATGAATATGTAAGTAAATGAATACGAATATTATGTGATTGTTTATATTTGTTTATTATATAATAAACAAATAAAAGGAAACTAGAGTAACCTAATCATTATATATTAGGTATGAAAATTTAACAACTTAAGGGTTATAGTATGTGAGAATAATAGTATTTAAAATAAATACTAACTCTAAAAGATTTATTTTATATATCTCAATTAATTAATTTTATAACCAAATTAAAGTAAGTCTAATTAGGTTAAAAAATTAAATGTACATGAGTAAGGATTTAAATTACAAAGGAGGGGAATGAAAACCCTAATTAAATAATTAGGATAGAATAATATTAAAAGTATTGGACCTAATTTAATTCCATGGCCCAAACAAATAAATTGGAAAGCCCAAATGAATTAAATGGGAGCCCAAACTTTAGCCAAACTTGGGAGGGGCTTTTTAGTCATTTTACTAAGCAAATTTGGCATTAAAAATAAAGAAAAAATTAGACATTCAAGGGGGTAAGCATCCAGATGGGAAAGGAAGAGAAAAGGGGGAGTGAATGTAATGATTACTTCACTTTAGTTAATGACCACTCTAGCTAGGTGTCACCATGTTATTTGGCCACATATCCTTTGACAAGATAAACAGTTAATGCAAGAGATGTATGAGAAAGAAGATGGAAGATTGTGGGAGATATGTATAGATATACAAATTGTATCTCTATACATATTCACTAAAATAAAATAATAATAAACTTACTTCACATTTCCATTTGCTTCCAAGTTTCCTAAAAAGGCTAGAAAGAGAAATAGAAAGGAAAGAGAGAGCTACTCCGTGAGTATAGGAGAGAAAGAGAGAGAGTTTTGGTAAATCTTCATAGCTATTTTGGGAAGAAGGAGAAAGAAAATAAAGCGAAGGTATAAATTTTTTCAACCTTAAACTAGTTTATTTCCTTTTGTTTTGGTTTGATTTTGTTGATATAAAGTTTATGATCTTGGACCTTAAAAACTCTTGATCTATATGTTAATAAGTGTATTATGCATAGATCTTACATGTTGGGTGTTGATTTGTTGAAAAGAAAAGAAAAGAAAACTAGTTCGTTTTAAAAAGGGTTAGAAAACCCTAGTTTCCTTTCACTTTATATAGTTACCATTTGAAATCAATTCACTCTTTTTGCGATCCGTCAAAGAGCGGAGTTAGATATGTAAGTTAAGTATTAAACCCAAGTGTTAGAACTCAAAAATAATGAGTATAAAATTCGTAGGGACTGTTTTGGTAAAAACAGTCCAGTTTGTTCAAAAAGGGAAAAGGGGCTGCTACAGGTCAGTCCCTTCCAGGGGTAATTTCATCATTTTTCTGTGCTCTAAAAATTCTAGGAAAATTTAGAGTGATAATATGAAAGTTATGTGAGTCCTGTAAAATTTGAGAATGTTTGGTCAAGTAGAATGAAAGTTATGGATGTTATGGTGAATGACCTCAAATCGGGAAACGAGATAAAACCCGCTGACCCCTAGCTTGTGTGCACTGTTTTGACCCCTTAGCAAGTGCAATAAATTCAGGTCTTTTTACCACTGAAACTATAGGAAGTTATGTACCCCCTATCCAAAAATGGCAACATTCTGACTTGTAATGAAGAATCTACGGCTAAAATAAAAACGTAGAGTTTTTCGACGAAAACGAATAAAATTGGTTCTATAAATCCGATGACCACGAAATTTTGACTAGGAGTACTTGTAAATATGTATAAGATTATATCAAAAAATTGGAGTCATCGGAGTTGTGAAAGATAGTGATCATTTTTCTTAGTTTCGAAAGTTAAAATGGATGTTTGAAAAATGTTAAAGAAAATTGAAAATTTTCATAAGGAAAGTAATTTTGAGTATGGAATATATGTACATATGTGTGGCAAGACTTGAAGAAAATAAAAATCGATTATTAAATGAGGTTAAGTCATTTTAAGAATGCGGCTTCCAATCCGGTTTGCTGTATTCATAGTTGGCTTAATGTTTTAGCATTCGATTTGTTGTATTAGCATTCAATTTGCTATAGTATTATTTGGTTTGATGAATTAAAAATTCGATATATTAAAATGGGATTGCAATTTGAATCCAGCTTGCTGGATTGTGGTATTCGGCTTGCTGAATTGGTAGATATGGCTTGCTGAATTATTGAATCCGGTTTGCTGAATTAGTGAATCAAGGTTACTGGATTGTAGGATAGTTTGAATCCAGGTTGCTGGATTGGTATGTTTGGATAATCCAACTTGCTGGAGTAGGTATTCAGGCTTAATGGATTATAAAGAAGAACTTATAAAATGAAAGACTTAGTGTTAAGTAATAAGGTTTATGAGAAAGTAGTAGTACAGTCGTGTTCTTTAATAGTTGATGTATTGTGGTTGGGCTAAACGATTCCTTCAGGGAGCGGAGGTATATATGAACTAGCAACCGATCTAACTCACTGTGAAAACAGTGTAGATGAGACGAAAACTATTTTGTTGGTTGTTTGTGGGAAACCACTCAGCATACTGTATTGAACACTGTTAAAGACTCGATGTGTGCTAGTTTTAGAATTATGAATCCGTATGGTGCTAAGGTGTTATCTAATATTTGATTATGTGGTTGAATGTTAGATAATTTACTTATAAAGAAGTGATATATGTGATGCTAATTAAAAGATCAATCTTATAATTGATAGGTCTTTCATAAAAGATTTAGTTAGATTGCGTAGCAGTAATCGACGACGGTACAGGCAAGTTTCCTTAACCATACTCAAGTTTATATTGAGCAAGTTCCATCTTACTCAACTTTTACATTGAGCAAGTTTTCTATCTCAAACTTGAGTTGCTATGTTTCAAGCATGTTAGTGGTTTAATTCTTTATAATTATTCCTCATCTGTGATTATTGATTCGCACTTAGTGCATGCTGCATATGTTCATCAGGTATGAAAGGCTGATCACCTTCATTACCTTAAGGTTCAGTTAAATTGGTTCATGGTCATTATTGACTCCCTGTATTATTGAATTTAGTCATTCAATCATTGAAAATTTTGATTCATGCTCTTTCACAATTGTTATATTGCTGAAAATTCGAAAGTTTATTCTTTCTTTCAATCATGATATATCCTTCTTGTATTTAAACTTGCTGGGCAAAATAGTTGCTCACCCTTGCTATATCATGATAACAAATTTCAGATTTAAGGCGAATGTTCGAGGAAAGACAGTTACAAAAGCGAAGGATAAGATTAGATGGTTATGCACGATAACCAAATTAGTTATCTGATGTAAAGGATATTGTAAGCTTTTTTTAAGTTACTGAAGGTATGTATTAAGTTAAGGTTATAGACCTTGGGATATGTAGCAGAGTTTAATGTATAAACAATTTATGTTTATATCTTCCGCAGTAGTTGTAAATATGATGTATCGTGACGCACCAGGTCCGAGGTTCAAGGAACCCGGATTTGGGGGCGTTACATAAATGAGCACCTGGCGTGCAGTAGCAGAAAATTACACAACAAAACCTCCCCCAAACACAATTCAAACCAAAAATTTGCAAAGCACTGCAATAAACACAATGTATATCCCAAAGTCTTCCAATTGAGCCAACACAAACTTAATTGGGCATCCAAATTCAACCAATTCAAGCAGTAAACAGTTTATGAATAATAACCCAACAGTGAATGTAAATCAGTTTTAGAGCAAGTTTGGTTGAAACAATGCTTACAAACCCTTATAGAAATCTCAAGGAACTTACCAATTACTTTGCTAGGTTCGAAATTATAGCTCCAAAGTTGCTTGAAGTACCCGAATAGAAGCCCTAACTGGAATCCCAAATTTGATAGTGAAACCCAAAATTGAGGTTGAATTTGGGTGAGGGTTTGTTCAATCCAAATGGGAGAAGGTGAATTGGGTGTGGGAGTGTGCTTGAAGGTTTCACCTGAATTGGGAGAGGGAATGCAGAGGTTGGGGTGTGAGGAGAGAGTAAAAACAATCGGGCTGGAAGGAGTTTTTTAAAAACTGAAAATCGTGTTTCGTGCCGGGGCGCAAAATTTTGCCTAGGATTGCCGCCGGGGCGCGAATTTTGTACTGAAAACTGTCACCGTGCGCGAACCTCTGAATTTCCAAAAAATTGATGTTTTCAATTTCCATCACAACAACCAACCTCAATGTACCTCACCTGAACTATATTACAACATCCCAAGCATAAATTAGACATATTGAACGTAAGATGAGGCTATAGAGCAAATCGAGTTCAAAAACTAAACTAAAAAAAACACAAATGCATTCAAAACTTAGAAAACTTAAAAATTTTAAACTTGTGATAATTAAAATATAACAAATGAACATAAAGGATACAGATAGAGCCAATGGGTTGCCTCTCATCAAGCGCTTGGTTTAAAGTCCTCGGCCAGACTAGCTCCCTGTTTCAAGATTGGCCAGCAAAAGTGATTGAGGTTTTCTGGCGATCGAAATTACCACCCCAATAATGTTTTAATTGCTGTCCGTTGACTTTAAATGTTTCATCCGGATTATGACCAAATACTTCGACGGCACCATGAGGGAATGTTTGTTTGACAGTGAATGGCTCGGACCACCTTGACTTGAGTTTGCCTGGGAATATCCTCAGGCGAGAGTTGTATAAAAGCACAGCTTGGCCTGGCTCAAATTTCTTGTCAATAATTTTCTGATCGTGCCACTCTTTGACTTTTTCCCTGTATAACTTTGAGTTCTCATAAGCTTGCAAACGAAATTCATCAAGTTCGTTAAGTTATAGAAGCCTCTTCTCCCCTGCAGCTGTGAGATCGAAATTCAACTTTCTGATGGCCCAGTATACCTTGTGCTCGAGTTCAACAGGAAGGTGGCATGCCTTGCCATAGACTAGCTGATACGGCGACATGCCAATGGGTGTCTCGTATGATGTCCTGTAAGCCCAAAGTGCATCATCCAACTTCATTGACCAATCTTTTTGAGTGGGATTGACGATCTTTTCTAAAATTTTCATCACTTCCCTATTAGAGACTTCTGCTTGACCATTGGTCTGGGGGTGATAGGTTGTAGCAATTCTGTGATTGACCTCATACTTAGCCAAGAGAGCTGCAAAATATTTATTATAGAAGTGGCTCCCTTCATCATTGATAATTTCCCTTGGGGTGCCAAATCTTGTGAAGATATTTTTCTGAAGAAATTTTAAAACCACTTTGGCATCATTAGTCGGCAAAGCACTGGCTTCCACCCATTTAGAGACATAGTCCACTGCCAAAAGAATGTAAAGGTTGTTGAAAGAGGAAGGAAATGGCCCCATGAAGTTTATTCCCCAAGCGTCGAAGACTTCAACTTCTAAAATTTTGTTCAATGGCATCTCATGACGTTTGGAGATATTTCCCATCCTTTGACATCTATCATATCTCTGAACGAATTGGTGGGCATCCTTAAACAACGTGGGCCAGAAAAATCCTACTTATAACACCTTGGCAGCTGTCTTTTCACCCTCGTAATGTCCTCCATACAGTGAATCATGACAATGATGTAGGATGCTCTCAATTTTGCTTTGCGGAACACACCGTCATATCATTTGATATGTGCAATACTTGAACATAAACGGCTCATCCCACATGTACCTTTTGACATCATGAAGGAATTTCTTCTTTTGTTATCATGTCAAGTCCGGAGGAAGTACGTTGCTAACCAAATAGTTGACAAAATCTGCATACCACGGAACTTCAGTTTTTATCACAAACAATTGCTGATCCGGGAAGAACTCATTAATCACAGTCTTGTCTTCCTTTACATTCTCACTGTTTTCTAACCTCAATAAATGATCCGCCACCTGATTTTCCGTACCCTTTCTATCCCGGATTTCCAAGTCGAATTCCTGGAGTAGAAGTATCCATCTAATTAACCTCGGCTTTGCATCCTTCTTCGAAATCAGACATCTTATTGCTGAATGGTCCGTGAACACCACCACTTTAGTTCCGATTAAGTATGAACGGAATTTGTCAAAAGCATACACCACCGCAAGAAACTCCTTCTCGATAGTCGTATAATTTAGTTGAGCATCCGATAATGTTTTGCTAGCATAATAAATGCCATGAAAAACCTTTTCTTTGCATTGGCCCAAAATAGCCCCAACTGCATAGTTGCTAGCATCACATATTAATTCGAATGGCATCCACCAATCTGGTGCAACTATCACTGGTGTTGTGGTCAATTTTTTTTAATAGCTCAAATGCTAACAAACAACCCTCGTCAAATCTAAAGGACACCTCATTCTCCAATAAACTGCATAATAGCTTCGTGATTCTGGAAAAGTCCTTTATGAATGTCCGATAAAACCCGGCATGTCCCAAAAAACTACGAATCCCCTTCACTTAAGTTGGTGGTGGTAAGTTTTCAATTGTCTCGAGTTTGGCTTTGTCCACCTCTAAACCTTTTGCCGACACTTTATGCCTGAGGATGATCCCTTCTTGCACCATGAAATGGCACTTTTCCCAGTTAAGCACCAAATTGGTTTCCACGCACCTTTTCAATACTATGACAAGATTTTCCAAACAACTGTCAAAAGAGTCCCCAAATACTGAAAAATTATCCGTGAAAACCTCCACATTGTGTTCCACCATATCTGAAAAATTTGCCATCATACATCTTTGGAACGGCGCTAGTGCGTTGCACAACCCAAATGACATTCTCATAAAAGCGAAAGTACCATACGGACAAGTGAACGTAGTCTTTTCTGATTCTCCGGAGCAATTGCAATCTGATTATACCCCGAATATCCATCCAACAAACAGTAGTACTCATGCCCAGCTAATCTATCCAACATCTGATCAATGAAAGGTAGTGGAAAATGATCTTTTCGGTTTGCTTTATTAAGTTTTCGGTAATCCATGCAAACCCTCCAACCTGTTACTGTCCTCGTCAGTATCAGCTCATTGTTATCATTTGCTACCACAGTCATCCCCCCTTTCTTTGGTTCACATTGAATCGGACTCACTGAAAAACTGTCAGAAATGGAGTATATAATTCCAGCATCTAGCCATTTTAAGATCTCTTTCTTTACTACCTTTTTCATAATTGGATTGAGTCTCCTCTGTTGTTCCACTGTAGGTTTGCTATCATCTTCCATAAGAATCTTGTGCATGCTGAATGATGGGCTTATTCCTTTGATGTCAGCAATGGTCCATCCAATTGAAGTTTTGTACTCTCGAAGAACTCGTATCAGCTTACTTTCCTAAAATTCATTAAGTACAGATGCAATAATAATAGGTAAAGTAGATGATTCACCAAAATAAGCATACCTAAGATGATTAGGTAATGGTTTAAGCTCAAGTGAAAGAGGCATCTCAAGAGATGGTCTCAAACGATTTGCAAATTTGTCTGCACATTCCAAAGATTCAAATGGGATCTTAAACTTGCTCCCCCGTGGTATTGCATCCAAAATCTGTAAGTATTCAATCAACTCTGGATCATCCATGTCAATATCCCCCAATAGTGTGGTCTCCAATGGGTCATTGGTCAAAACATTCAGAAGTTCATCATTCACAGCCTGCTCAATCACATCCACCTGGAAGTATTCTTCATCGTCTGAAGGAAATTTCATAGCCTTAAATACATTGAATGTGACCTCTTGGTCCTGAACCCGCATAGTAAGTTCTCCCTTCTGCACATCTATTAGAGTTCGCCCAGTGGCTAGAAATGGTCTCCCAAGAATAATGGGAAGGTTTTTATCTTCCTCATAGTCTAGGATGATAAAATCAGCTGGAAACATGAACTTATCCACCTTTACAAGAATGTCATCCACAATCCACCTTGGATAAGTAACTGACCTATCTACAAGCTGAAGAGATATATTTGTTGGCTTTGGTGCAGGAAGTCCCAACTGAGTGTATACTGATAAAGGCATGAGATTTATGCTAGCACCCAAGTCACACAAACACTTGCTAAACGATAAGCTACCAATATTGCACAGTATGGTGAAACTGTCTGGATCCTTCAACTTAGGAGGTAGTTTTTTTTGTAACACTGCATTCCTCAGTCAAAGCCACTATTTCAAAATTATCTAATCTCTTCTTTATAGATAGAATACCCTTCATGAATTTAGCATAGCTCGGCATCTATTCTAAAGCCTCTGCAAAAGGTATGTTGATTTGTAGCTTTTTGAAGACCTCTAGGAATTTGGCAAACTGTTTATCTAATTTCTGTTTTTGCATTCTTTGAGGGAATGGAACTGTTGGGAACACTTTTGGTGTATGAACAACATGGGTTTTATAAATAGTTTCCCTCTGTTCTGGCTCAGGTGGCACATTGTTGTCCTTTTCCTTAGAAAACTCTACAAAATTCAAGTCTGGGGAAGGGCATGACTGGGCTACCTCCCTTTATATTTTAGGTGCCTGCAGGGTTTGTTTTCCACTTCTAAGTATTATTGCTTGACATTCCTCTTTCCCTTATCTCCTTGGGTTAGTTTCTGTGTTACTAGGAAGAGATCCTTGAGGTCTATTTGATAATAAGCTAGCCATTTGCCCCACTTGATTTTCCAAATTTTTGATGGTTGCTTCTTGGTTTTTATCAACACATCATTATTGGCCATGTATTTCATTATGAGCTCTTCCAATTCTGGCTTTCTTTTTGGTTGTGAAGTTTGTACTGCATGATGTTGTTGCTGATTTTGGAACCCCGGATAGTGTGGTCTAGGAGCTTGTTGATGGTTTTGGTTATTGCTCCATGCAAAGTTAGGGTGGTTTCTATTTCCAGCATTGTAAGTGTTTTGGTATGGATTTGATGGTCTCTGGTAGCTACTCACAAACTGAACTGCCTTAGGATTAATGACGCATTGATCAGTGGCATGTGTCCCCACACATAGTTCACAAACAAGGGCTACTTGCTACACTTTTGACTCAACCATGGAATCAATCTTCTTTGACAAAGCTGACAACTAAGCTGCTAAAGCTGTGATGGCATACACTTCTAATACCCCGACCACTTTCTGTTGATGACTCTAGAAGTTGGCCATTGATAGTTATTTACAGCCATGGTTTATAACAACTCATATGCTTCTTCATAATTCTTAACCATAAATGCTCATCCTGAAGCTGTATCAATACTAGTCCGAGTGTGAGATCTCAACCCATTGTAAAAAGTATTTATTTGCATCCTTTAGGTAATCCATGATGAGGGCATCTCCGAAGCAATTCTGTGTATCTCTCCCATGCCTCATATAATGACTCGCCATGATGTTTCTCAAAGGTTGAAATATCATTTCTCATCTTAGCAGTCTTTGCAGAAGGGAAGAATTTTGCCAAAAACTTTTGTGCTAAGTCTGCCCGTGTAGTAATGGAACCTGGTGGTAATGAGTGAAGCCAACTCTTACCTTTGTCTCTCAATGTGAATGGGAAGAGTCTAAGTCTCACAGCATCATCCGATATTCCATTAAACTTGAAAGTATCACATATCTCAATAAAGCTCAATAAATTCTCATTTGGATCATCATTAGCCATGCCCCCAAATTGTACTGAATTTTGAACCATTTGTATTGTCCCCGGTTTAATTTCAAATGAATTAGCGGCTATTGCTGGCCTTGCTATACTAGATTGCAATTCATTAATACGCGGCATTACATAGTCTCTCAATGCTTTATGCTCCTCTGCCGCCATAGTCTCTTGATTGTTAGGACCTCTAACTCTTTCACTTCGTAGTCTCTGAATATTTCTCTCGATCTCGGGATCGTAAGGAAATAACTCTAGACTTTGTGCGCGGCACATACAAATCAAGAGTACCTACACAATAAAATGAAATATTATATACAAGTTTAAATTAAGATCAATTCGACTATAATCAATATTGGTAAAATTATTGTAAAGTAATTCCCCAGCAATGACGCCAAAAACTTGTTGACCGATTTCACAATCAATAAAACACGTGCACATATACGCGGTCCATAAGTAATATAAAGTAAATAGAGTGTCGAACCCACGAGGAATTATATCAAATAACTACCAATTACCAATTGCATGACAAGTTGATCCTATTTAAACAATGATGATTTGACTTGATTTTGTCGATAATTAAAACTAAATAAGACAATTAAGAAAGCAATAATTGAATGACACACGAAAATAATTCAAGATAGAAAGATCTAAGATTACAACTTCCCCCAACTCTTCATTTGAATATCACAACTCTCTCCTTTTCAACTAGTTAGAATACATGAATTGTCATTCGAGAAATCACATTTATATAAAAGCCTCTCTCGATGGTCAAATACATATTCCCTAATGCGGTGTATAGATATATCTCTATTCTATACACAACAAGAATCCAATATCAAGAATAAATAGCAAGACACGTGTCACGGTAAATCTCATTAACTACTCTCTCAATTTCGAACTTTCGCAATAGAAATCATTAAGCATAGAATCTCAAATGGATGCATGTGGTATTTAGGTATACGTCTATCCTAAATACAATCAAATTATCTAATCTTGAGGATAATACATAAGACTCACGTCACATAATCTCATAAATTACCCATAAAAATGTCCAACTTTCACATAAATTCATAACTAGGTCTCAACACTATACTCCATTTCTCAATTTCATATAGGTTACCAAAATAATTACGGGCCAAGTAATTAATCCATAAGCATAAGTTATGAAATCCAATTCATAAGATACTAACTAATATTCAAAGAGAGAACATTCAATACAAACTATGAGTTGGGTTCCATTAGAATCTTAGAAATGAAAGCTTAGTTCATGATAGCTCTAAATAACATCATATTCAATTTACATAACATGGTTTTGGAATTACAAAGTAAGAATGAAATGCTAGAAAATAGAATGATAAAACCCTTTTTAGATTGAATCCCGAATTGCTTGCTTGGTAGTATCTTCTTCCCTAGCTTTCCTTCTCAAAATTGCATTCCTTAGCTCCTTGGTGATGTTATCGTGGTTCTTCTTTCTCTCTAGTTCTCTTCCTTGTTAGTTTGAACCCTAGCTTCAATAATTTCAATCCTTGGTTGCATAATTTGATTTGCACTCCCTGGATGCCCAATAGTCCGACCATTCTCTCTCTTCATGTCTCATTCAAGCTCCTAAAATTCCTTCCAAGCCTTCCCACTATGTCAGAATAGGACAAAGATCGCCACTGGATATTCCCGACGAGCCCGCCTCGGTGCCAGTTTTGGCCTGGGGAGCTCGCCACTAAAGTCCAATTTTTTCACAAATGTCCATCCGAAGCCGCCTCCTACACAACCAATGCAATAACAAGTAAAATAATACTAAAAATACTTAAAGATAACAACGAATTGAGTCTAAAAGATATCCAATTCGTACGTATAAAATTTATCCAAATACGGCTTGAACACCCTATTCATTAAATCTATAAATGCGGCAGGCGCATTTGTCAACCAAACAACATCACCAGAAACTCGTAATGGCCGTAACGAGTCATGAATATTGTCTTTGGAAGATCTTCTGCTCTTACCTTCAGCTGGTGATACCTAGTCCTTAAATCTATTTTTGAAAAGTACCTTGCCCCTTTCAACTGATCAAAGAGATCATCGATCCTGGGCAACGAATACTTATTCTTGATCATTACGTTGTTCAAGTCCTTATAGTCGATATAAAGTCTCAACGATCCATCCTTCTTTTTCACAAACAAAACTGGCGCTCACCATGGAGACACACTTGGTTGAATATACTACTTATCTAGCAATTCCTGCAATTGTATCATCAATTCCTTCATCTCCACTGGGGCCATCCTATATGGAGCCCTCGAAACTAGTGTTGTACCAGGCACTACGTCAATAACAAATTCGATCTCTCTATCCGGCGGAAGACCTGGTAACTCATTCGAAAAAACATCCATGAATTTTTTTACGACGGGTATCTAACCCATCTATGTTCCCACCCGTTGGGTATCTATAACATAAGCTAAATATCCTACACAACCTTTTCTCAATAATTTCTTTGCTTGCATCATTGTTAGACAACGCGACTGTCTTGGTGATTTACTACCGTAAAATATTACCTTAAACCGCTTCGCAGGTTTAAGGTTTACTAGCTTCTTTTGGCAATCTATTATTGCCCCATGGTTAAATAACCAATCCACACCCAAAATTACATCAAATTCCCCCAATTGGATCGGAATTAAATCTACCATCATCTCATGATCTCTTATCTTCACACAACAATTCCTACAAACATGCTCTACAGAGATTACTTCTTTATTCGCAACTTCTATGCTTAATGGTATCTCTAGGTTCTCTAGAGGTAAACTTAAACGTCTAGCAAATTCATACGATATGAAAGAACGAGTCGCACCTGAATCAAAAAGCACGTAAGCATTAATATTATTGACCGGGACGATACCTGAAACTACATCCTTAGATGTTACTGCCTCATGGGCCGTTAGGTTAAAAGTCCTGGGGCCGACTTATTTGGTGGAGCTGGACCGGTTATTGTCAGGTTCCCACTGTTATTCCCCTTATTGCCGCTCCCTCCGTCAGTTCCCTTCTTTGGGCAATTCCTTGCGATATGATCCACTGTCCACCTGGTGTGGAGTAAATCGTGCCAGTTCATTGAACTTGGCTGCATACTGGGGCACTGTCATGTCCCTTTGTTTCAGTTCCAAAAACCGAATTTTTATCCGACTTTGCATACTCGCAGGGAAGTAATTCTCGAAAAATATTTCTTCGAATCTTCCCCATGCAATCACTCCTTTGACTCTATTCTGGTATGCCTCCCACCAGAAATTAGCCTCTCCTTTCAACATGTACGTGGCAAACGTAGTCTTCTGCTGCTCACTAACCCTAGCAATATTAAATGCTTTCTCTATCTCCTTTATCCATGCCTGAGCCTCTGTAGGCTTAGTGATTCCCTTAAATTCTGGAGGTCCCACACTCTTAAAATATTTAAAGCTGGCCAAGGGCGCAACCTGATGGTTTACATTAACATTAGCAAGATTTCTAGCTTGAAACGCCCCTAACAGTAAATCTAAAAATTGTTGCATGGGGTTCTCTTGAGCCCCTGCCTCATTTTCATTACGCGATTCTGCTTCTTGATTTCTTTGTCTTCTTCTTAGCGGCATTTTCTATTTAATAAAATTTTGTTATTATTAAACCATTACTCATTTTAAAGCAATTGTATTTAATGCTACTTTCAATCATCACAAGCATATTTAATAAAGTCTTGTATTAATATGCTTCATTGCCTTACATCAGTATAGTTAATCGCTATATTTACATGATATAGCACCTTCGGCTATATCCTTCTACATCCCTCTATTACATACAAAAGATGGGATTTACCTATTCTAATCCTTAACTTATATTAGAGTTAGGATTTACAAAAGATGTCCCACTACTATAATCAAAAGCTAGGATTTACATGCACACATACACAAAAGTATAATTACATATCACTATACATACTCCTAAACTATATTAGGCCCACTGGCAAGGGTCCTAACATGCTCCTCTTTCGTGATGGCAATCACATGGGCTCGAGAGATAGAACATCTGAACTGTCCCATCTCATCGGGGTACATCCACACCTTATCCTGGATATTCTTTATGGAAGCAGGTAGGCAACATTCATTATATCAGCCTTTCTTTTCACCCCCTTTACCTCTAGGTCGAGGTTAAAATCCTGTTCCTCGGCTCTCTGCCTCCAGTCAATCTCCTCATCCCACGAGTTATTTAACTCATGATTTTCCACCTGTAAGTCCCCAGATGTATTCTCATAGTATTGGGCCTTAAACTTGACCGCCTCTAGTTGACTACACAACTCTATGTTCTAGTTCACGAGCTGATGAACCAATCCTCCTAGCTGTGTGAATGCCTCCTTAATCTCGGGATCGACATAGTCGTCCTCCGACTCTTCCTCTGGCTCCTTTTCCGAGGGTGCACTTTCTAACAGTCTGGCCCGTACACCAGCTGACAGTCTACTCTATGACACCCCCAAATCCGGTTTTCCTAACCTCGAATTCGGTGTTCACGATACTCAACAACAAACATACTTTCTAACTAATACGGAATAATAAATATACAATGTCTATCGAAATAGTAATAAAGTCTTACAATCAAGGTCCCAAGGTTCTTTAACCTTAACTTAAAACGTACCCTTAATACCATAAGAGTTCACATAGCCAAATACCATTCAAGATAAACTAGTACATAAGCCCTATCAAGCAACTACTCTTGCACCTTCTCTTTTCCTTTGTCCCCTTTAGACGTTTCTGCCTTAGCTGAAATAAAGATCATGATATAGCAAGGGTAAGCAACTAGTTTGCTTAGCAAGTTTATACACAAGGGAGATATATCATGAACAGAAGGAAGTTTCGCTTTCAATGTTCAACAACAGTATAAAAATGGTGAAGAAACATGAATTAATAGTCAACAGTTGAATATTCGAATACTTGAATGACAATTACTGAGTGGTTTGAAATAACCATGGACATTTACCAAGGTTCTCAGCATTTAAACTGGACCACTTAAGAAGTTTTGGTAATCAAGAGGATCAGCCTTTCATACCCCGTGATTTATGCATAAACACTTAATAAACCAGCATTGATATCATGCCTTAATCAAATTTATCCTTTTCTCAGCCAAGAGTTCTTACCATAGCAATTTAATAAGAACAGCTTTTAAAATACCTTTGATTTAACAAATTTAGACATGCTTGATCTAGCTGATACAAATAGCATAGATCTATCTCATAAACAATTCATGCTTGAAAGAACTTTAATTTAATTCACAGTTCAATAATAATAAAATCGGAATTCAATTGCACAAAGTGCGAATCTCAATAATCAGTATAGATGTGAATAATCAACAATAATTATTCACTAACATGCTTCGGAAATAATAACTCGAGTTTGAGTTAGGGAACTTGCATGTCTGCTCAGCTACAAATAATTCTAGCTTTAACTAATTGGCCTTGAAGGACCTAACATTGATAAAGTCGATCTATCAATTAGTATTGCGTAGTTATACGTCTATACGTTCACTAAGGAACTTATCTACCACATAAGTTAATCACATAATGCACCTAGCACAATCTTGCTATCATTAACCCTAATCAAACTTAGGTTAACGATAGATTAACTTGAGAATATTTTTCCTAAGGGTTTAACACCTTTTTAAGCCTTTAAACAATTGGGTTTACTTGTTTAATTAAGGAATTATTAAACACTTCATATTCAAATAGCTCATTTCTCATTTGATTACCGTTCAATATTAATTGAATGGGAATCAATTAATTATCTTTAGTTATTATCTATCGAATAATAAATTAGGTTTAATTATTACCCATTCAATAATATTTCTATAAAGTTTTAATCTTAATATTTCTTTATTTACTTAAAAATATCAAATTCTTATATTACAAATATCATAGTAATATTTTAATAAATTATTAGGCGACTAAACAATTGATTTTAATTGTTTTACCCTTTATTAAACAACTTATTTAATACCCATAAAAGGTCATAAATATTATTTATCATGATAGATTACCAAAATACCTCACATAGGTTAGATTACACTATAATAGGAGTACCTAAGCTTTAACATCCTATTTTCCTCATTTATGACATTATTTAACCATTTATTTCCTTTTAACCATAACTATAATATTATTATGAAAAATAGCAAACAAGTTGAAAAATTATTATCTTCTGGATCTGGACAATATATGACCCAACAATAATTTACAAATTTTTCTGGAATTTTAGAAAATGATTTACTATTTTTAAAGTACTCAAAACCTCTGAATCTTGTTCCATTTTTCATAAATCGAGTTTCGCTCAGACAATTCTGAAATTTTTAGGGTACACTCTCATAATATATATAACCATATTGGTAAAAATTTCATATTGTTTCAAGGTACACACAGTAAGTAATCCAGGTAAGAATATTTAGGAGTCCTTCACGGTAAAAGCCATTACACAAAAATCACACATCGAAACATGTTCATTCTTTTTCCTACTTGTAGATAACTTCTTAAGGTACCTCTGTAATTTTTCCCAGATTTTTAAAAGATACATAACTAGCCAAAACAACCTTTGGAAAAATGAGGACAGCAAGCTTTTAGGGTTTTAAAGCTTTAAGTTTTATAGATGGACTGTTTTGGGAAAATAACCCCCAAGGCTTCAAAAATTATTGGATTTGTGTTCTACCACTTGAGTTTACTAGCTAACTCATATATCTAGCACTCCCCTTCAACGGATCACAAATCCAAGTTGTAAAACTTGAGTTACACAAGATTTAGTGGAAGGAAAAACTAGGGTTTCACCCCTAGGTGAACATATGTTCACTTTCTTCCTCTAAATCTTTGATCTAACACTCAAGATACTTAGTTCCATTCATGATGATATGTAGAACTAGGGTATCTTGGGTATTAGTTCATAACCCCATCAAAACTTACTATCTTGCTATAATACCAAATAGAAGAAGGAAATGAAGATTTAGGTTATACCTTGTTCTAGTAGCAACCTTCCTTGATCTACCAAAGTAAGATATGAACTTAGGGTGCACTAATCAAGCTAGCACCCCTCTCCTTCCCCTCAAGAACCGAACCCCTCTCTCTCTCTTTTCTCTCTTTGTATTTTGCTAGCTTGGGAGAAAATAGAAGAAGAAGAATAGGAGAAAAAAAATGAAGAGAAAATGAAGTGTGGTGATTCAAGAATGTATCTTGCAATATAGTTAGATACAACTAGGAGTATAACTAATATCCCCCATATCTTTGTTGTCCATTGGATAAAAGGCTTACTAATTGAATAATAGCAAGATACCTCTACCTTTTGTCATCATGGGGCTAGTGAGAGCTTTGTGTCACTAGGGTGGCTAGTTGACATCTTAGGAGGCTACTTGACAACTTAGGAGGCTACTTGACATCTTAGGTAGCTATGTGACATCTTAGGTAGCTATGTGACATCTTAGGTAACTATTGACATCTTAGGTAGCTATACCATCAAGTCTAAAATCCAACTTCCAACACAAGCTAGATAATACATTAATTAAAATTTGAAAAACCAACTTGTTCTTTCTCTCTCTATGGTCCACGGCATATGAGGGATTTTTGTCCCAAAATGATGTCCCAAATATACCACCATTAAATCAATTAGTGCTACATCTTTAAATTACCAAGTGGGCTAGGTTTTGGGCAATACCTCAAATAAACTTTGGGCTTAGAATTAAATGATTGGGCTAATGAAACCAAACCTATTTAAATGCAATATAGGGCATTTTAATTAAACCCAATGATATCTCATTTAATATGCCACACAATTAATACCCAAATCTATGATTAATATAAATAATTGGGCTAGGTTCATTAATGAAGTAACTTAGTCACTTAGTAAATAAATTACTAAATTGACTATTAATATTATTATTCAATTTGGTCATATCTAATTAACCACTACTTTCATTAATTAACTCACACACCTTATTTACTAACTATATTCAATATACTTCAATATTTAATTTAGTAAATGCTTTGCCAATTCTATGGGTATAAAGCCTTAGGGTTTGCTCACTAGTTTAAATATACTACTAGTGACTCCCCTAACACAAAGTAGATCAATAAATCATATAGTCACATAATCCACCAATACACCCAAAGGATTAAATAGGAACACAAAGCTAACTCATTAAAATTAAATTATATTTAAGTAATAATGTCGTTTAAAATTCACGGACATTACATCCCTCCCCCCTTATAAAAATTCCGTCCTCGGAATTGCAAAAATAGGGTTACTCAAATAAAAACGGATAATTCGCTTTCATCTTCTCTTCGAGTTCCCACGTAGCTTCTTCGAATGTGTGATTCCTCCAGAGAACCTTGACGGAATGGATGGTCTTGTTTCTCAGCTTCTGTTCCTTCCTATCGAGTATCTGGACAGGAATTTCTTCGTACGTTAAGTCCTTCTTGACTTGGATTGGTTCATAGGAGATAACGTGCTTATAGCCTGGTTTATACGGCCGCGACACTAACACATGAAACACGTTGTGAATGTGCTCAAGTTCAGGAGGTAACGCTACCTCGTACGCCACTTCGCCGATTCGCCTCAAAATCTCGAACGGTCCTATGAACCTAGGGCTCAATTTGCCCTTCTTCCCAAACCGGATCTTTCCTTTCCAAGGAGATACCTTCAAAAATACAAAGCTACCAACTTCAAAGTCCCGCTTCTGACGATGTAAGTCGGCATATTTCTTCTGGCGATCTTGAGCTGCTACCAGACGGTTTTTAATCAGCCGCACAATGTTTGTAGTCTGCTGCACCATTTCTGGTCCCAACAATCTTCGCTCCCCAACCTCGTCCCAACACATCGGGGTTCGACATCTCCTTCCATATAGCGCTTCGTATGGTGGCATGCCGATACTGGCGTGATAGCTATTGTTGTAAGTAAACTCCACTAGTGGTAAATGGTCATCCCAGTTGCCCTTTAAATCCATCACGACCGCCCGAAGCATATCTTCTAAGGTCTGAATCGTTCGCTCGCTCTGGCCGTCGGTTTGAGGATGATACGATGTACTCAACCTCAACTGCGTTCCCATTATTGCCTGCAGACTTTTCCAAAAATTCGACGTGAAGCGCGGATCTCTGTTAGATACAATTGATACCGACACTCCATGTTGTGACACTATCTCCTTCACATAAAGCTTTGCTAATTGCTCCAGATTGTACCGTATCTTGATTGCTAGAAAATAAGCAGACTTGGTTAGATGATCCATAATTACCCAGATGGCGTCTAAACCCTTATGAGTTGGTGGCAGTCCCACCACAAAGTCCATTGTGATGTGCTCCCACTTCCACTTCGGAATCTCTAATGGTTGAAGTAGTCCGCTCGGTCGTTGGTGCTCTGCTTTAATCCGCTGGCATGTCAGACATCGGTTGACGCACTCTGCCACTTCTCGTTTCATATTCGGCCACCAAAAATTTCGTCGCAAATCCTGGTACATCTTTGTGCTCCCGGGATGTACTGAGTACTTCGTGTTGTGAGCTTCCTGAAGGATTTCTTCCCTCAATTCCAGATCCAACGGTACCTAGACTCTCCCTTCAAACCTTAGCAACCCAGTGCTATCAATCTGATACTTAAGCTCCTCGCCTTCGGCAATTCGCTTCGTTATTGAATCACAATCCTAATCCTTTTCTTGAGCCTCCTTAATTTGATCCAATAGGGTCGGGCTCGCTGTCATTTTAAACAATTTCCCGTCTGTCTCCATTGGATACTTAACCTCCAATTCCAGACGTTCGAACTCCTTTACCAACTCTGCCTGAGTCGTGAGCCTCATTAATTTCTTTCTGCCTTTCCTACTCAGGGCATCTGCCGCAACATTTGCTTTGCCCGGATGGTACAGAATCTCACAGTCGTAATCCTTGATCAATTCTAACCATCGGCGCTGCCTCATATTCAGCTCCTTCTGAGTGAAGATATATTTCAGACTTTTGTGATCTGTATATATCTCGCATCTCTCTTTATATAAATAGTGCCTCCAAATCTTCAAGGCGAATACTACCGCTACTAATTCCAGATCATGAGTTGGGTATCCCTTCTCATAGTCCTGCAGCTAACGTGAAGCGTATGCAATGACCTTGTCGTGCTGTATTAGTACACAACCAAGGCCTTTATGTGACGCATCACTGTATACTACAAACCTCCAGTGTCGTCCAGTAAAGCCAACACCGGTGCTTGGCTAAGTCTCTTCTTCAGCTCCATGAAACTTTCCTCGCACTTCTCCGTCCAAACGAAATTTACCGTCTTTCTGGATAGATTGGTCAATGGCGATGCTATCTTTGAAAAATCTTGGATGAATCTCCGATAGTATCCCGCTAACCCTAGGAAACTCCTGATCTCCGTCGGCGTCTTTGGCTGCTCCCAGTTGATAATGGCTTCCACCTTGGCTGGGTCTACCGAAACGTCATCCCGGTCAATGACGTGACCTAGAAACTACACCCTTTACAACCAAAATTCACACTTTGAAAACTTCGCGTACAACTTCTCCTTCTTAATGCCTCTAAAACAATCCTTAGATGTTCAGCATGTTCTTCCTCTGTCACTGAATACACCAAGATGTCATCGATGAATACTACCACGAACTTGTCCAAGTACTGCTTGAACACTCTGTTCATCATATCCATGAATGTCGCTGGTGCATTTGTTAGTCCAAATGACATTACCAGAAACTCGAAATGTCCATAACGAGTTCTAAATGTCGTCTTCGGGATATCCTCCTGTCTCACCCTTAGCTGATGGTAGCCTGTCCTTAAATCAATCTTTGAAAAGTATTTCGCTCCCTTGAGTTGATCAAACAGATCGTCTATTCTGGGCAGCGGGTACCTGTTCTTAATCGTAACCTTGTTCAATTCCCTTTAATCGATACTGAGCCTTAACGATCCATCCTTCTTCTTTACGAACAGAACTGGCGCTCTCCACAGAGATACACTCGGACGAATATACCCTTCTTAACCTCTCCTCCAGACTTGTTGCCTCCGCAATATTGGCTATCAATCCCTTTCCTTTTATTCGGGTTACTTCCCCCACGGCTACCTTCCTTGTGACCATCATGGCTTTTCTGATCTTGGTTGTGCTTTGTCAATGCTTCATTTCCTTCTCGGCAACGATTGCTTCCTTAAGTAACGTAGGAAATGTGTTGATCTGCAAAACCACAACCTTACTATACGCCCAGGGCTTCAACCCTTGTTCAAATCTCTTCGCCCGCCTAGCTCCGGTGTCCACTTGGTGTGGAGCAAACCTAGCTAGTTTGTTAAACTTCGTTGCGTACTCTGCTACCGACATATCATCTTGCTTCAGTTCCAAGAACTTTATCTCCATACTTGCCTGCGTGTTTTCTAGAAAGTAATTTTTCAAAAAACAGCTCCTTAAAACGAGTCCACGCAATTGTGCCTTCCCCAGCTCGGCTTCTATTCGCCTTCCACTAGTAATTTGACTCACCCTTCCTCATAAAAGTGGCAAACGAAGTCTTTTGTTCCTCGGTCACTCTTGCGACCTTGAAAACTTTCTCCATTTCTTCGACCCATGTCTGGGCTTCACTCGAATCCGTATTCCTACGAAACTCCGGTGGTCCTAGTAATTTGAAACCCGTAAAGTTCGCCATGTGACTTCATGGCCGAACAACTGCAATGGCTGGTCTGCCTTGCATCGTTTCCTCTAACAAGTTCGCAAAGGTCCTCTTGGGGTCAGTCTGACCCTCCTCGTTATTCACTGACTCTTCCACCCTCGTGTATCGGGGTTGTCTCCTTGACGGCATTGTTTGTTCTAAACAAAATCTTACATAAATCCTTCTTGTTTTACACATCGTGCAAAATTCTACTGATGTTATCATTTAAGAGTCAAGGCACAAATCGATCACGATCAATCATGTAATAATAATACCACATTTATATTCATACACCCCTTAGTGTGTCAAACACTTATAATTCCGGCATATTCCTATAAATGTTAACTATCCCATTAAGACACAAAAGATGGGATTAATAAGAACTGCATTCCCCTAGATCTGAAAAGTGGGGATGTATCATTATCATATCAACTCAAGGCACCTTTAGTAAATACTAATAAGCTCATCTTAGTACCTCGTACTACTTACATCATATAGCATTCCTGATATCCACTTATCCCTCTGTTACTAACAACAAGATGGGATTCACATAACTACTCCACAACTTACACAAAGTTGGGACTTACAACAGATATACTACTAGTTGTACAAAAACTGAGATTCACATTTCTTACATGCATAGTTATACTAGTACATATACATTGACCACTATTCTTCATTCATCACGGCTCACAAAGGTCTTATAACTCTCAGACTTAACCTTTCTTTCTTTTATTTCCACTATCTATTCCTTATATCGGGCTCCAATTGACCCTCCTTAGGGATTTCCATTATCTCATCATTCAGTTCCATCTCTAGATACTTTTTCCAGATCAGACACTAAATCTACCCTTGGTTCATTTCTTATAATCTCTCTGTTGTCTCTCCTTTCTAATCATCAAAACAATCTAAATTGCCATCAGTCATCTCTTAAATTTTTTTTTTGCATATAACATCATTCATCTCAATACTCTCAACTTTTGCTTAACAACTCTATATGAGTTCATTACCTTTGTCTCACCTGGCATTCCACCATAAAGCTTAATAACTTAACTAACACTTCAAAATATCGATATATTCATTATTTATCGAATCAATCATTTCCTTCTTGCAAACCTTAACCCAACAGATTCTAAGGTACCCTCTTTTCATCACAAAGAAACTCCATACCACATCACTTCAATATCTTATCTAATGAATAGCCACAAAAATTGATCAATAGCCACAAAATTGATCAATAGCATCAAATGATTAATCTAATTACCTCGAATATCTATAACTCCAGTTTACAATGGATCGTCCATACTTAATGGTCTTCACTTTACCATATTATCTCATCAATATACATTCCTCAAATTATTCACAAGCTTAATAACACCAACGTATGATCCAAATCCTCAATTTTAAGATCATAATAAATTTCTACCCAAAAATAACTCTATATGAGTTCTATCCCCTTCTATTCCTCTACATTCTCTCAGGTTATAGCCTAAGGACTCTTTCTCCTAAGGGTTATAACCTATAGCTTTGATACCAACCTGTGACACCCCCAAATCCGAGTTTCCTAACCTCGAATTCGGTGTTCACGATACTCAACAACAAACATACTTTCTAACTAATGCGGAATAATAAACATACAATGTCTATCGAAATAGTAATAAAGTCTTACAATCAAGGTCCCAAGGTTCTTTAACCTTAACTTAAAACGTACCCTTAATACCATAAGAGTTCACATAGCCAAATAACATTCAAGATAAACTAGTACATAAGCCCTATCAGGCAACTACTCTTGCACCTTCCCTTTTCCTTTGTCCCCTTTAGACGTTTCTACCTTAGCTGAAATAAAGATCATGATATAGCAAGGGTAAGCAACTAGTTTGCTTAGCAAGTTTATACACAAGGGAGATATATCATGAACAGAAGGAAGTTTCGCTTTCAATGTTCAACAACAGTATAAAAATGGTGAAGAAACATGAATTAATAGTCAACAGTTGAATATTCGAATACTTGAATGACAATTACTGAGTGGTTTAAAATAACCATGGACATTTACCAAGGTTCTCAGCATTTAAACTGGACCTCTTAAGAAGTTTTGGTAATCAAGGGGATCAGCCTTTCATACCCCGTGATTTATGCATAAACACTTAATAAACCAGCATTGATATCATGCCTTAATCAAATTTATCCTTTTCTCAGCCAAGAGTTCTTACCATAGCAATTTAATAAGAACAGCTTTTAAAATACCTTTGATTTAACAAATTTAGACATGCTTGATCTAGCTGATACAAATAGCATAGATCTATCTCATAAACAATTCATGCTTGAAAGAACTTTAATTTAATTCACAGTTCAATAATAATAAAATCGGAATTCAATTGCACAAAGTGCGAATCTCAATAATCAGTATAGATGTGAATAATCAACAATAATTATTCACTAACATGCTTCGGAAATAATAACTCGAGTTTGAGTTAGGGAACTTGCATGTCTGCTCAGCTACAAATAATTCTAGCTTTAACTAATTGGCCTTGAAAGACCTAACATTGATAAAGTCGATCTATCAATTAGTATTGCGTAGTTATACGTCTATACGTTCACTAAGGAAATTATCTACCACATAAGTTAATCACATAATGCACCTAGCACAATCTTGCTATCATTAACCCTAATCAAACTTAGGTTAACGATAGATTAACTTGAGAATATTTTTTCTAAGGGTTTAACACATTTTTAAGCCTTTAAACAATTGGGTTTACTTGTTTAATTAAGAAATTATTAAACACTTCATATTCAAATAGCTCATTTCTCATTTGATTACCATTCAATATTAATTGAATGGGAATCAATTAATTATCTTTAGTTATTATCTATCGAATAATAAATTAGGTTTAATTATTACCCATTCAATAATATTTCCATAAAGTTTTAATCTTAATATTTCTTTATTTACTTAAAAATATCAAATTCTTATATTACAAATATCATAGTAATACTTTAATAAGTTATTAGACGACTAAACAATTGATTTTAATTGTTTTACCCTTTATTAAACAACTTATTTAATACCCATAAAAGGTCATAAATATTATTTATCATGATAGATTATCAAAATACCTCACATAGGTTAGATTACACTATAATAGGAGTACCTAAGCTTTAACATCCTATTTTTCTCATTTATGACATTATTTAACCATTTATTTCCTTTTAACCATAACTATAATATTATTATGAAAAATAGCAAACAAGTTCAAAAAATTATTATCTTCTGGATCTGGATAATATATGACCTAACAATAATTTACAAATTTTCCTGGAATTTTAGAAAATGATTTACTATTTTTAAAGTACTCAAAACCTCTGAATCTTGTTAAATTTTTCATAACTCGAGTTTCGCTCAGACAATTCTGAAATTTTCAGGGTACACTCTCATAATGTATATAAACATACTGTAACAATTTCATATTGTTTCAAGGTACACACAGTGAGTAATCCGGGTAAGAATATTTAGGAGTCCTTCACGGTAAAAGCCATTACACAAAAACCACACATCTAAACGTGTTCATTCTTTTTCCTACTTGTATATAACTTCTTAAGGTACCTCTGTGAGTTTTTCCAAATTTTTAAAAGATCCATAACTAGCCGAAATAACCTTTGGAAAAACGAGGATAGTAAACTTTTAGGGTTTTAAAGCTTTAAGTTTTATAGCTGGACTGTTTTGGAAAAATAGCCCCCAAGGCTTCAAAAATTATTTGATTTGTGTTCTACCACTTGAGTTTACTAGCTAACTCATGTATCTAGCACCCCCCCTTCGACGGATCACAAATCCAAGTTGTAAAACTTGAGTTACACAAGATTTAGTGGAAGGAAAAACTAGGGTTTCACCCCTAGGTGAACATATGCTCACTTTCTTCCGCTAAATCTTTGATCTAACACTCAAGATACTTAGTTCCATTCATGATGATATTTAGAACTAGGGTATCTTGGGTATTAGTTCATAACCCCATCAAAACTTGCTATCTTGCTATAATACCAAATAGAAGAAGGAAATGAAGATTTAGGTTATACCATGTTCTAGTAGCAACCTTCCTTGATCTACCAAAGTAAGATATGAACTTAGGGTGCACTAATCAAGCTAGCACCCCTCTCCTTCCCCTCAAGAACCGAACCCCTCTCTCTCTCTTTTCTCTCTTTGTATTTTGCTAGCTTGGGAGAAAATAGAAGAAGAAGAATAGGAGAAAAAAAATGAAGAGAAAATGAAGTGTGGTGATTCAAGAATGTATCTTGCAATATAGTTAGATACAACTAGGAGTATAACTAATATCCCCCATATCTTTGTTGTCCATTGGATAAAAGGCTTACTAATTGAATAATAGCAAGATACCTCTACCTTTTGTCATCATAGGGCTAGTGAGAGTTTTGTGTCACTAGGGTGGCTAGTTGACATCTTAGGAGGCTACTTGACAACTTAGGAGGCTACTTGACATCTTAGGTAGCTATGTGACATCTTAGGTAGCTATGTGACATCTTAGGTAGCTATTGACATCTTAGGTAGCTATAACATCAAGTCTAAAATCCAACTTCCAACACAAGCTAGATAACACTTTAATTAAAATTTGAAAAACCAACTTGTTCTTTCTCTCTCTATGGTCCACGGCATATGAGGGATTTTTGTCCCAAAATGATGTCCCAAATATACAACCATTAAATCAATTAGTGTTACATCTTTAAATTACCAAGTGGGCTAGGTTTTGGGCAATACCTCAAATAAACTTTGGGCTTAGAATTAAATGATTGGGCTAATGAAACCAAACCTATTTAAATGTAATATAGGGCCTTTTAATTAAACCCAATGATAGCTCATTTAATATGCCACACAATTAATACCCAAATCGATGATTAATATAAATAATTGGGTTAGGTTCATTAATGAAGTAACTTAGTCACTTAGTAAATAAATTACTAAATTGACTATTAATATTATTATTCAATTTGGCCATATCTTATTAACCACTACTTTCATTAATTAACTCACACACCTTATTTACTAACTATATTCAATATACTTCAATATTTAATTTAGTAAATGCTTTGCCAATTCTATGGGTATAAAGCCTTAGGGTTTGTTCACTAGTTTAAATATACTACTAGTGACTCCCCTAACACAAAGTAGATCAATAAATCATATAGTCACATAATCCACCAATACACCCAAAGGTTTAAATAGGAACACAAAGCTAACTCATTAAAATTAAATTATATTTAAGTAATAATGACGGTTAAAATTCACGGACATTACATACTCTCCTCCTCAGGCAATTCCCAGTGCTCAGACGGATCCTTATCAGAATCAATCTCTGCCTTTGGATCACTCTCTACCACCACAACCGATACTGGCTCTAGTATCGGCTTAGGTGCCATCTGGACTGGAGTGATTAGCTCCTCATATACCACTGGTATATCTCTACTATCAGCGTCACCTGACATCTACAATAAAACTATTATCTTATTACCACATAGCATCAAATATATTACATATAACAAACAACAGTTGGATTTATGTTATTTTTACTTCTTTAAACCTCTTACAGATGAATTTCCTCAATCCATCTCTATACGAACTCTATATGAGTTTATTTCTTTTTCTTATCTCCAAGTCTTCTAAGGTTATAGCCTAAGGTAATCCCCACCTAAGGTTTTTAACCTACAGCTTTGATACCAACCTGTAATGCCCCCAAATCTAGGTACCTTCAAGCCCGTATCCGGTGCACCATGATACTAATCATCCACAACAAACATCTAAATAATATTAACGCTATGAAGGTAATTACTAGCTATTACAAACATAGTCTTACAATCCCCAAGTTCTCAGACCCTTAAAAGTGCATATATAATATTATGTAAGTATTATTACAATAAACCTAGCTATTACAAAGCACGAATACTCCGCTACTCGTTCAACTTTCCTTTCCCCTTATCCTTTCTGAAACCTTCTACGTGCTCAGGCTTAGCTGGAAACATTTAATTACTAGCAAGGGTGAGCATTTGATTGCTCAGCAAATAATAACAATTAACTATAACAATATTAGTAAGAATTAAATATTTCCATTTTCATATGCTTCAACAACCGAACAATATTTGTGACGGAATCTGAAACAATTCTGAATAACAAATACTTTTGAAACTACATATTGACTATCATGCTGAGCGGTCGAAAGACCAAGAACTTCTGTTTTCTTTTGAAAAGGTTCAACAGTAATTCAACTGTGAAACCGTCATATCTTACGGGCACGGTGGGTGATCAGCCCGTTATGCCCTGCATTGATCAACACTACATACTAGAAACGACATTGCGTTATTGTTTCGGCACTTGAAGCCTTGTCGGGAATGTCTGACTAAAATATTCCCCATATTAGGGTTGTTCATTCTCAGAATTGAATCCAAACCAAGTGCAATTGGTTGGAAAGCTCTACTTAAACCAATAACATTTCAGAGGATTATAATGAAATCAATAAAATGCTTAACATGTGTCTAGCCGGAACAATCGGCTTAGACTAACTTTGAAATTAGTTCAAGTATATTAGAACTTACCATCATAACAAAACTTGTTTGATATATATCATTGTAAGTTTGAAACTGTTCATGATATACGCATATTGCGTAATTATAACATACTTATAATTATTCATGAGAGTATGATCAAATGAATATAAAACTTGCACATAATAAATTTCACAAGGTTAGAACACTTGCCTTTGCGGACTCTAGACTTTTAGCGTTAATCGCCTTTTATATGTCCTACACATTCACTGCACAGAAACATACCAATTAGGCACACATTGATCGCCATTTATGGTTTACACTAACATTAAACTATATTTCTTAATGTCTATTGATTAGACTCAAGAATCTTAGTTAACGGGGTTCGTTGGTTTGGCATTCCGAAGAACTTATCTCGTTTTGACCCCTCGATTATTCATTAGCCCTGACTAAAGCTTCATTTAAAAATTATTTCCAACACTCAATCTTTAATTCTCATCGAATAAGAGTTGAGGTCTCTTCGTTAGATTTCCGAAACATCTTGAATTACTAAAATCAGAGTTAGTATGCAAAAGTTACGCTTGATCGAACAAAAGTCGGAAAATAGGAAAAACTGGTGCCTGGCATCCGCGCCCCCAGCGTGCCCCACAGGACTAATTTCTCCCTCCTCGGCGCCAACTCTCTGCCGAGTGCGCCCCGACGGGAATGCCTGAACCAACAAAACAAAGTGTTCTGCTTCTGCAGAACTTTGTCCGACGACGCGATTAATTCTAACGTCTAATCCTATCTCTAATATATCACATGAACTATATCTTAACATACTAGAAATAATTTTCCAAGATTTATAGCAATCTCAAACATTAACCCAAAAAGTCCCATTACGGACGGCTTTTTCAATAAACGACATTTTTCAATGTTAACTTCATTATAGCATAACTTGTTCACCTGACATTCGATTGGACTCGTTCTTGAGCCCACAAATCCCGTTTTTCATACACTTTAACAAGCCTATGGTTCTAGAATCATTCGAACACTATGGCCAAAAGTCCGCACCCCACTCGGAGTTAAATCTTATTAATGTTTTAAAACGCCTTTTTGGACATTTCTCGCCATAGCTTCGTTATGGCGAATTTGTCTCCCTTTTTACGAGGAACTAATCCTATTAAACTTGTGGACTATATCATACGACATAACCACCATCCTTTAGGTCCATTTTACGTCATCTATCGCATTTTTCATCCATTACGCATAGGTTAGGCTTTTAACTATCGTTATCGCTTCATAGCTTTTAACGGTAAGTTTTATCAAGGTTCTTATAAAGATAACTTCCTTATCTCTCCATGATCCTTCTTTGATCGTTAAACAACAACCACCAACAAGCACTTCCTAAACAACTAAAAAGCTTTTTAAAGCTATAAAACTAATAAAAAGACTAAATAAAGAACTTGGTTGTTTTTCTTACCCTTATTGGTTTCTTCTTGTTCTTAGATCTTGCTAGACTTCCTCTTTCTTGCTAGATGATCCAAGCTAATGATCTTGATCCTCCTTCTTAGATGATACCTCACAAACTCTCTTGGTTTCTCTCTTTCTCTTGATCTTTGTTCTTGCTTTTCTTTCTTTGCTCTGTAGCTTTTCTCTCTTGAAATAGAAGATGAAGATGAATGAGATGGAAAATGGCTAAGTATGGATAACCTAGCTTATTTCCCCCACCAACTAACCTAACCTTTTACATTGGTTAGGCTAACTAACCAAGGTTTAGAGACTTAATCATTACTTAAGGCTTTGTTTGGATAACTTAATGGTTTAACGAGGAACCAACCAATATATGTTTGTCTAATAATGGTGAGTCATGCTAGATGACTCACCTTCTCGTCCCTTTTATTATCACATGGCTGGCCACTTTGGCCCATAATGCCCCTCACTAGTTTTAGGAATTACAAGCTACTTTAATCTCAATTTCATTTAGGGTTTAACCCTAGGGCTTGAACCATGGCTCAACCCTAGCCAACCCTAGCTAACCCCCACCGAACCCTAACCGAGCCAACTTAGTAACTAGGCTCATTTCCCATTCAGTTACTATAAAACTTAGTTCCAATTTCTAGTTTCCCCCTTTTTTTAGTTAACTATATTAATCATTATAGTTAACCAAAAGTCCATTTTACCCTCTTCTATAAATATTTAGGGTTTACTCAACCGAAATCGCTCGGTTACCTGATTTAGTTCTAGTTAGATCTTCTAACTCATCACGAAGGCTAAAATCGTGAAATTTCTTTTGGCAGTTTTATTGGAGATTTCATCTCCCGTTCTCAAATAAATAACATCCCGTGATTCAAAATTTTGAAAAACGAGAAAGACATTTTCTGCGTTTTATGAATAGTGTTTTCAGTGTTTTTCTCGGAAAAAATTATTTTTTTCGTCTAGAAATCACACCACATATACAGAATCACATAACACATTCATTAGGTCAATATCGATCTTTAAACCACATAGCACACCATAACATCAATAAAAATAATAATTCTTATTTTATTGAATTATATTTAGAAACCCGAATTACAAAGATCCGAATATTTACAATCATTACACCAGCAGTAGCAGCTGCTGTAGAATCAAATTTCTAGTACCAACGCTGCGACGCCGAAGTTAGTGCTTGTTTTGGGCGTCGCAGCGCCACTTCTCAGTAGCTCGAGGAGATTCAGGCGCCGCCGTGCCATTTCAAGAGCAAATCGCGGTGCCGCAGCGCCGGATAAAATGAAGGCATCTATAGGGCAGCGCCAATTACAGCATGAATCCGAGCGTTGCAGCGCCGGGTCAGGATTTTAGCTAGATCTGAGCTTTTAAAAGACAAACCTAATGCCCAATATGAAGTATCTTTTCATTTCACCAGCAGCCGCAGGAAGAAAAGAAAGGAGGAGCAGCGACGACCGAAAAAAGAGAAGGTGGCCATGGCCTTTGGCCATGGTTCTTCAAGATGCTTCATTGGAGGTGCTCCAATGGAGTTTCATCATCCATTAAAAGGGAAGCCACCTTGTCTTCCTTTATTTTCTTCCCTTCTATGTAATTAATTAGTTTTTGTTCTAAGAATGTAATTGAACCATTTTGCTTAATTTGTATTGAATAGATTTTCCTTTTGATTGGCACCATATGAGTTTTTTTTTTTTGATAATATGGAGTTTCCCAACCGCAGTCGGACTAAGTCTCCCCACCCCGGGTCAGGCTTTTCATACAGCCTTGCGCCCGCGTCCCCGTGGCCCCATGAACCATTTCTGACCTTGACAAATTGTTGCTAGTGGTATTCGATCCCAGGACGTCCGAGTTTACGGCTCGCCCCGGGGTCTCATTTGAACCACTACGCCAACTATTGGGGTTAGCACCATATGAGTTGGATCGATATATTATGTGCTTAACGTTTAATTGCTAAGGAATTAGTAGTTAACTTGGTAATCTTTATGAAATTGGGAAATGGAATATTGATTGAGACCATAAATATATTGACATGTGATTATGTTTATTATGCGTGTGTTGGGATGCATAATTTGTGTATAGGATAGGAATATACTTATACATCATATGTAGCCAAATTGAGGATTTAATCTTAATGACTCCCTTATGTGAGAGTTTATTCATTTTAGGAGTGATTTGCGGGGGCTTCTATGACATGTGCCTTGTTATTGTTCCTAGAATTGAATGACTTGCTAGTATATAGGATAGGAATATACCTATGTGTCGCAAAGGGTGATAGTCATATGACCTCGGAAGAGGTATATGAATGCTTAGGTTTCTCGATTGACAAATCATCGTGACCGTATAATCAATTAGAGGGTTAGGAGATTTAAATGAAGTATTTGGGGGGTATTGTGTTCTTAGATAGTTATCTATCTATTTATGTTATTTCTTTTTGTTAGTTAGTTTAATTTTAATTCATATGTTCTGTTGTTTAAATAAGATCGAAACGATATACAGTTAGTACTTCGTTAAGCATTAGAGATAATTCCTCGTGGGATCGACTTTTACTCACACTTTATTACTTGTTGACCGTGTATACTTGCGCGTGTTTTATGACTACGAAAGTAGCCAACAAATATCGATATGAAGAGATATATTTATAAAAGTTATGCATCTAAGTAAGGGTATTGAATGATATTAGGAGTTCTGTAAGCACTGAGGTTACACTATTGAGCGCCGGTAAAATGCCAAAATTACTAGAATGCGCTCCTCTGTTGCCAAGAACAATCTTTGTTATTTATGCTGTGAAACTTGGATATATAAAATTATAGAATGTCTGAATCTTAAGGTTAAAATTTGACATATATATATGGTGTTATCCATATATACGAATGAACTACAAGTTGATACTTGTAGAAAGAATGAGATCGAGATCAAGTTAAGATCTAGGGATGAAGTTGATGAAATTTATAATTTAATTAGTTTGTAATAGACTAATTCAACCAATATGATTATGGGATCATTGATTAAGTTACAAAAGATGTTGAGTTAACGTCAAACCCTTATTCGGACGGCGATCGTCCGAATTCGGGGGCGTTACAATCTATACCTAAGCCACGAGATGATTATCAAATAATGGTAGAGATGGCATCAGTGCCTGAGCCAAGACTTGCTGATGGGTTGGCTATGAAGGATGTTATTCATGAGCCATGTAAAGAAGTTGATCTGGCATCTACACCTGAGCCCTAAGGAACTGAAGAAATGGCTAGGACGGATGACAAGCTAGAGCTCAAAGAAGGAAAAAAAGATTTGGCTAAGAAAGGATTGAGTCATGGGCCTCAAGTAGAGAAGAAGAAGAGATCAGAAGCAGAAAAACAGAAGAAAAGAGAAGAAAAGAGGAAGAGAGAAGAGATGAGGACTAAGTACAGAAAAGATTCTGCTCAATGATCGTTGCATTCATCAGATACATCTCCGCATGTGACTCATACTATTGAGATAGTCGTAGACGATGTCAATAAGGGTTATGACCCTTCGATCTAAAAATTAGAGGATCCTACATCGAGGGGGGAGCAACCTGTTGGGTATTCAGTTCCTCCTCCCTCCATTCCTTCTACATCGCAAGGGATTCAGAGGCGTATTATACTTGGAGTATATGAAGATCCCAACGTTACTCTCCCTGATAAATGGATAAGATCTGGAGAAAGACGAATGCGGCTAGTTGCAATGAGTGCAGATGAGCTCGTTAGAAGTTTCTTTGACCTGGAAATGGATCGTAGCACCACTCTCTACGACCCTGATCCTGATAGTGATCAAATGCTCATTTTTCTGCCACTTCTGACGCTTCTGAAGGCTATCAATTTAAGAGATCAGAGCTGTATTCATTGGAGTTACTCCAGATACCTCAATCTGAAGCTAGTGGCTATAAATTTCCCAAGAGTTCTCAAGTATGCCACAAAGCTGCTATGCTCTGTGCCCTACAATACTTCTCCTATGCCTCAAAAGGTACATATTGTCCCATCCTCTTTTCTAAGTTGTGTTTTTCCTTCATATGGCTGGGATAAAGGACTTTAAGAATCTATCTCTCAAGTTTATGAACTTTTGACTATTCCACCTCATCTTGCTGAAACTTCAAATAATCCTCCAATCACGGGATCTCCACACCTTACACCTGCTGAACCAATAATAAACTCTCCAATCGTAGAGTCTTAGAACCCTATGATTGATATCGATAACACTAGTCCTCCAGTCGTAGAGCTTCCACACTCTACGTCTGATACACAGACATCACCCTCTCTGATCGTAGAGTCTCAAAACCCTACAATCGATGTTCATATTTCTCCCTCTCTTGTACATCACCCTATACACATTCATACAGATTATCCCTCTCTCATTCAACTATCCACCTTACTAGCCACACCTAACCAATCACCAGTCCACTCAACTACCTCCTTTCCATTCTCCTCTCCGGTTGTAGACTTTCAAACTCCTCAGCCCACTAAATCCAAAGCATTTATTCTTGTATCTCCCAAACAATCACCTGTTAGTTCTCCTTTACATCTTCCCAAACAAGAATATACTCAATCTATTCTCTTTGATATTCCTTCCTCTTCCAAGAAAGAATTCTTCGATCTACCTTTTGCACTCCTCAACTTATCCCAAGGACCTAAAGACAGTCCTGAGCCCCCTCTTGAGCGCATCTTGAAACGTCTGGCAGTTATTCCCACTACTCAACAACTGACTGACCTGACCAGTACCATATCACATGACATTGAGGATAAACTTGAGCAAAACTCGACTGAGCTTCGTCACCGCATGGACGACATCATAACTATTGCAGGTCATCTACCTGGAGATTTGGGAAGAGAACTACAGAAGCAACTAAAATCTATGTTCAAAGAAATGTTTGGTCGTCTTCATGATCGCGATAAAATATTTCTCCAAGTTCTTGACGAACAAAAGTAGGTTGTGCGAACACTTCAGCAGCAGAATGAGCAGTCCATCAACTCTCTGACCACTAAGGTGAAAGTAGTATACACAGAAGTCAATCATATTTGATATGATAAAGCATGTACTTTGTAATCTTATTCGTTTATTAATAAAAAAAATTATTTATTCAAGGCATTTTATATTATCTACATGGTACTGTTATATTAAATGTGATAAACCCTTAGTTTAAGCAATATTTTTAGAATCATGATGATGATCATGCTAATGAGATCTAAATTCTTAGATAGCTTAAAACTAAAATAGTTTTTAATCGATAGATTACTAAAATGGGGATTAGTAAATCCGGATAAATTAGTACATATTTTGCTTGCTCTTAGGAAGAGAATGATTGATCTCATAATTATTTGTGTGTAAACACTAAAGCAAGGATGTAGGTACTTATTAGAGAATAAGTTCACTGAACGTGGCTCCCTAAAGGAATACGTAATAGAGTTTTACTCGTATGTCAATAGGAATTCCTCTAGTGATAGTAATACAAGTGATCCTTGAACTTGAGATTATCATATTATCTTGTGCTTGATGAATTATGCTTTGATATATTCCTTAATACCTTTAGGGTATGACATAAGGTGTGCTTGGATATAATAAGTTATACATGGAGATAGGTGAATAATCAATAGAGAATCTACCGCTTCTAGTAAAAGGAGAGAATGTCCTATGTGATTCGATAAATGACAATTCACTAGTCTTTGGCCAAGGCAGAATAAAATTAGAAAGTTGTTTCTAATTTGCATTATTTAGAATTGTCCATTTGTGAATCGAAATATATATAATTAAATAAAATAAGATTTGACAGTAATTTCATGTCCTATATTTAATTGGGACATTGTATAGTAGAAGAATTGAATTGTACGGTAACTATTCACTAAAAGGTTCTTTTGTGATTAATGTTGAAATCTATATTGTCTGGAAAGTCATTGATCGCTAAGGGGCTTACCCTTATTATAGAATAAATATTATTTATTTAAATGAATTAAATAGTTTAATTTATTTTATTAAATAAGATTAGAATTATTCTAATAAATTTATTCACAACCGGTTTAATGTGGAGAACCTAAAGGGTCACACCGCAAAAAGAAAATATTTATTTAAAAAGTAAATGGCATAATCGTAATAATAAGTAAAGTATATTTAATTTAAACTATGTTGATAGAATAAATTAAATAACTTAATATTTATTATTTAGTGTTTTGGAAATACTAATTATAAATTAATAAGAGGTGTCTTATTATTATTACTATTACTATTATTTAATTTTTAAATGGGTTAGGAATTAATTAATAGGAGTATTCTCATATTAGATCCTAATTAGATTAGGAATAAAATTAATAAAACCTTAAACCTAAATAGTTTAGTAGGGTTGCCTACATCTATAAATAAGAGAAGTCTTGTTATGATTTAAGGTTACACACTCTTCCATAAGAATTGGGAGAATACTCATAATTCTATAGAGTTGTCATCACCCATCTTCTTGAGTAAGTATTATTCTTTGGTGGATCACCTCTAGAGGCCAAACACTTGGGTGGCTTGCGTTGATCAAAAGAAGGAATCTTCGTGAAGTTTTTTGGAGTTGAACTCGTACTTGAGGAAGCTAATTTCTACAAAGGTATAATTTCTAATTCTCTATCTTCCTATGTTAATTAATAATTGCGCATAAAGATTGATCCTTGGATCCGTTTGTAAAATTTTAAATTCTGATTTACCATGCTTCCGCTCATTATATGCAATTTTGATTGTATGTTCGCATTATATACAAACCTAGTAGTGGTATCAAGAGCCAAACTTTATGCGTACTATTTATTGTTTTGATTCGATATATATGTTGATGTGTTTAAAACAATTTAATTGGGCATTATTGTTAGTATAGAATCATGTTTTTAGGAGAAAACTGCAAAAATCGCGATCTGAAAAAACATGAAACGAATGGACAGAACTTGTGGGCTGCGACGCACGTTTATGTGAGCCGCGACGCTGGGTGAGGGCCGCGACGCTCGAATCTGTTAGCTGCGGCGCATGAAGGCTGTAAGTTCATTTTGTAATTTTTCAGAAATTCTAAATTATAAATAAAGGAGTTTATTTTGATTTGGAATTGAATTAAAATAAAGAGTTATTTTACATGGTCTTATAATTAAAATAAGGAGTTATTTTAAACTTGAAATTGGATTTCATGTAACTTTAAATTGCCCATTAAATGATATCAATATATATAGATATTGAATGTTTTAATGTCATGAAATGAATGTTATTTATTGATACATATAGAGATATGTATAATAATAAATGGGATTGCTAATAGACAATTGACCAATGTGGATTTATTTTATGTGGATGCATGAATGAGGGGGTTTTATAAATGGGGTTTGCGTACCTCGTCTTCTCTAATTTTTCTTACGTAAATTCTATCTCCCTCCTATGTACTTCTCCTTATCTGCTGATCAAGGTTTCTATTTATTGTAAATAGTTTATGTAATAGGATTAGTTAGAATTATTTTAAAAAATTGGAGACGAAGGAGCAAGGAGCGCTTGAAGACCCGTTTGTAATGAAGCCGGGGTTTAAATGTAATAGTTATATTTAAATGCAGTTTTTGCACCCTTTAGGTTTGACCTTTTAGTTCACTTGGTGGCACTAGTGAATCAAACTAGAATAAAAATTCATAATCAATCCGAGTAGAATATAGTATTCTATATGTGCATGCTTACTATATATATATATATATATATATATATATATTATATTATCCAACATGCTTCGCATGTTTATTAATATGACGCGTATTATATATATATATGCATAAACACTTAATAAACCAGCCAATTACTGAGTGGTTGGAAATAACCGTAGACATTTGCCAAGGTTCTCAACATTTAAACTGGACCTCTTAAAAAGTTTTGGCAATCAAGGGGATCAACCTTTCATACCACGTGATTTATGCATAAACACTTAATAAACCAGCATTGATATCATGCCTTAATCAAATTTATCCTTTTCTCAGCCAAGAGTTCTTACCATAGCAATTTAATAAGAACAGCTTTTAAAATACATTTGGTTTAACAAATTTAGACAGGCTTGATCTAGCTGATACAAATAGCATAGATCTATCTCATAAACAATTCACGCTTGAAAGAACTTTAATTTAATTCACAGTTCAATAATAATAGAATAGAAATTCAATTGCACAATGTACGAATCTCAATAATCAGTATAGATGTAGATATTGAACAATAATTATTCATTAACATTGTAATGATCCGAAATTTTCAAGGTTCATTATTAATTAAATAATGAATTTAATTTCTAATGACTTATTTTGCATCTAAATTTTTTTTTTTTTTTTTTTTTGGGAACCAACATGAGCTTGGTTGTAATACTCGAGAAATTTTTTTAAACTTCGTTATTAATTAAATATAATATTTAATCTCTAATGAGTTAGTTTTGTATGCTCATTTTAAACCTATGTATGTGATACGTTTATTTTTGTGACTATGCAAGTTAATTTTTACTTTAATGGGATTCACTAATGGTCTAATTTAATTAGTGATCTAACCCTAAGAATTTAATTGCAAGAAAATTGGGAAGAAAATTAATAAATAATTTCATTATCGGATTAAATAATTCGAATAAAGAATTATGGTTAAAATAAATATTTTAAGTAATTAATTAAATTGGGTTAGTTATTTAATTTAAAATATTACAATTACAAGGTGACTAATTTAATTTGGATCAATTTTCTTTATTTAGATTGGCCCATTGCTCCTAATTATTATTAATTTGAGCCCAAATCCCTTTACTTTTTAACTTCCTTTTTGGGCTGTTTTTTTTTATTTAATTCAATCGGCCCAACCCTATTGGGTTGAGCCCAAAAAAAAAAAAAAAACTTTGCCAGCCGGGTTATAACATGGCAAGCGGGTCGATCCAATCAAATTGGGGAAAACCCAATTGGCATACCAATTTGGGGGAGTTCAGTCGAGCCAACGCAATCTCAAAACCCTCAAAAATCGATTAACCGAGCAAAGAATAGGGGATAACCCAGCTAGGGCACTCAAACACTCAAATCGAACTCTCAAATCAAACCTAGCTAGACCCAACCGAGCAATCAGAGATGGGGGTCACTAGAGCTATCGATTCGATCGGACGGGACAAGGGTTGAAGCCGGCGACAGCGTGAGCAACCGTCGGACGGAGCGGGGGAGTTAGCGAGCGACCGAGCGTTTGGCGAACGGACCAAGGGTCCCAGAAATTCGGCGACGCGACTGGTGGGGATGTGCGACGCTCGAGGAAGTGCCGGCGGAGCTCACAGGCGGCGTGATGGGATCGGTCGGATAGCTCACTTCCTTCCTACCGATGGTTTTTGGCGAAACAATTGAGGTAATACCCAATTATTTGGGTAACCAATTTCCTATAAATCGAGCCCCCAGAACCCTAACCCAAGCTGCTAAAAATTTTGGTTGTGCAAATAGAGGGAGAAATCGATAGAGAGGGAACAGGGGAGGAGAGCTACTGTAAATGTCCCAAGACTTTGTCACTTATTTCGGTAGGAGGAGAAAAATTTCAGTACGATCGATAACAAGGTACCTTAGTGAGCAGCTGAGTTGGTTATTTTTATTTTCCTTCTTTGATTGAATAGGTTATACATTGTATTTGGATTGAGTCGTGCTTGTATTGTATTGTTCTGTGTTAGTTCTTTGTTGGGAAACTGGTGAACCTTAAAGGTTCTAACAGATGATGGTATTAATTCATACTATACATTTGTTTTGGAATTGTATTGTATTGTGTTCGGTTATCTTAATTTAGAAATCTGGTATTATGATATTAATGGTATTGGGAAATATATTCTCTGTGATGGTTTATATCACTGTGTAGTTTTATATCAATGTGTTGGGTTATAGCAATGTGTTGGTTTGTATCAGTATGTTGGTTGTATGTAATACATTGAGTTGTTGGCATACACTGTATTGGGGATGATTATTGGGTCTCTGTATATTAAAGAACCCTAGGGTTCTGGTAGCTTAAATCTATACTGTAAACAGGTTGGTGTTAATGGTTGGGAAATGCTCAATATATGATGTTACAGATTTTGAATAATTATATAGTGGTAATATGGCTGCTATCAGGGACTGGAAATCAGTGTAGCCATAGATGAAGTCTATTTGGTTTATTTCTATGATCACACAATAACCTAAGGATCAACTATTATTTGAATTAATTATTGACAATAATTATTAATAATAATTAATCATGAGTAAAGTAAATAAAATAATTATTTATTATTTATCAATAAATAATAAATAGAGATAATAAATATTTAATTATTAATATTCAATAATAATTAAGTATGAACCGAATTAATAAAGTAATTATTATCAAATAATAATAAATAAAGATAATGAATATTCGCTTATTATTTAGTTTACATTAAATATAATAATAAAGTATGAGTATTATTATAGGTAAAAATAGTAATACCTATTGGTTATTTAATTAATAATTAAGTGTGTGTGAATTAATTCATTAAGTAGTTAGTTAATGATGAATAAGGAACAAGGCATAATAATTACTCAATTACCCTTAGGGGTGAATGGTAATTAAGAGTAAAACTAAATAAGTAATCAATGAGTAGCTATCATCTATTTTCGTAGCTAAAGGTCAGTAATTAATTTCCGAGTAGCTAATGTTAAATAGTAATTAAATATAGATGGTGAGTTGTTGATCTACTAAATAAATAGCATAAATGGGTGCATCGATATACCGTTATACAATGCTAATGGATAAATCGACTTTACCAAATGATAGGTCATCCAAGGTCGATTAGTTAAAGCTAAAATTTATCTGTAGCTGAGCAAACAGGCAAGTTCATCTTACTCAACTTTTACATTGAGCAAGTCCCTTATACCGAAACTTTACTTTATTGCAAGTTTCTAATCCTTGTTGAATTTGAGATTGCATAAGTACCCCGTACTATTGCAATTTCTTGAACTTATTATTTATTGCAAGTTTTCTACCCTGAACTTTTAATTGTGCAAGTTCCCTTTTTCTGAAACTTTACTTTATTGCAAGTTTCTAATCCTTGTTGAATTTGAGATTGCATAAGTACCCCGTACTATTGCAATTTCTTGAACTTATTATTTATTGCAAGTTTTCTACCCTGAACTTTTAATTGTGCAAGTTCCCTTTTTCTGAAACTTTACTTTATTGCAAGTTTCCTTGAACCGAATCTTGTATTTACTCTTATAATGCAAATTCCTCAACCTTACTCATTTTTATTCAAGCAAGTATTATCGTTGTACATGTTTCTTATCTTACCCCTTTCATTATTGAGTAAGTTCTAACTCTTGTTTACTTTAATATTAGACAAGGTTTCAATAGTATTGCAAGTTCCTAAACCCGAGTTATTATATTACAAACATGTCAGTGGTTTAATTATTAACAATTATTCCATATCCTTGATAATTATTGATATTCGCACCCTGTGCAAGTTGTTATCGACAGACAAGTTTTCTTTAATCTTACTCCATTGAATATTTAGGAAATTCTAATCCTTGTTGAAATTGGTATTACATAAGTACTCCGTACTATTACAAATTCATGCACTTATTATTTATTACAAGTTCTCTAATCTAACTAAAATTATTATTCAGTGGATTCTATCTTACTCGATTTGTTTATTGAGCAAGTATTCTATTATTATCGCAAGTTCCCTATTTGAACAATTTCTTGTGATTCTACACATTCTAAATTTATGCCTTGTCCCCACTCATGTGCATCTGAGATATTGTCAGATTCTTGAATCGCTTGTACCCAATAGTTTTATTTCGCATAAATTGCATCATAAGTATGGTCTATACCATTGTTCGGTTAGACCAAGTATTGAAGCATGAATTTTGAATTCATAAATTGTTTGCTAGCTTTCTTTAATCCTACTTATTGTATATTCGAGCAGGTTGTATTGCCATATTACGACCAGTTCTCCAAACCTAAATTGTCGGTCTCTTTATAGATCGTTCTTAACCTTGTACTTTAAATCGTACAATTATTTATAAACTCTAGATTATCCGAGTATACTAGTGGTTTAATTATTGTTAATTAGCCACCTCATTGACGATTATTGGTATTCGCACATAGTGCATTTGCATTTCTGTTCATTATCGAACATCTATTACTTGAAGTTCTTTATTCCTGAACTGTTTGAATAAAAGGCTACGCCACTAGTTCGGCTAGTCTTATGCATGAGATCATAAGAATTATTTTAAATGTAGTCTACGCAAATTGTTTCGGCTAGACATTTGTATATTTAAATTCATTTAGTTGAATATTGTTGCAGCTGTCCAAACCATTGTTGGTACGGACTCTTATAATCAGACTGAGCAAAACAACCCTTATAAAAGGGGTTTGATGTCGATTTATTCGACTTAGCGCGCACACAAGATAGTTAATGTTATGCATATACATTGGGTACAAGAGGTTTGGCCACCTCGCGTATCCACCTGAGTGTTTACAGTAGCATTAGCTGTTACACTACTCCTGAGTGTTTACAGTAGCATTAGCTGTTACACTACTCCGAGATGCTCAGTCAAGACCTGGGTAAGTTTCTCACGAGGTGCTTTAGGTGAAACGCCCGGTTAAGCCCTCAACCATGTTCAGGGTCTATAGTGACCAACTCAGCAGTAAATACTCTTTACCATTGATTTCGAATATCAATCCTTAAAGTTATTCAATCGTGCAAGTGTTATTTGAAGTTATCATTATGGATATCACTCTTGAAATTAATATTGTTAAGATCATCAGTTTTTTTCAGTTAACCTTCTAGCAGCATTATTGTTGACAGTTATTTACAATTACTGTATATTGTGAAATCCAAAGAATTGTATTCTTTTCATTCATGATATATCTTTATTGTCTATTTTAACTTGCTGAGCAATTTGTGCTCACCCTTGCTATATCGTGAACCATTTTCAGTTAAGTCCGAGTTCGTACCAGACGCCAACTTCCAGTTGTTCAACCATAACACATCCAGATATCAAAAAATACTGTCCTTAAATAACCCATTAGAAGGAAAACTGAAATTCCTTCCCTTATATTGCCCATATTGGGAGGGTACTTGGACAAGTTCGTAGTCGTATTCATCGATGACATTCTGGTGTATTCAGGGTCAGAGAAAGAGCATGCAGAACATTTAAAAATTATGTTAGAAGCTCTCAGGAGGGAGAAGTTGTATGCGAAGTTTTCTAAGTGTGAGTTTTGGTTGCAGAGGGTGCAATTTCTGGGTCACGTCATCGACAAAAATGGTGATTCGGTGGACCCAGCAAAAGTAGAAGCAGTTATTAATTGGGAACAGCCGAAGACACCAACAGAGATCCGGAGTTTCTTGGGATTAGCGGGATACTATCGGCGATTCATACAGGATTTTTCAAAGATAGCATCGCCGTTGACCAATCTCACCAGGAAAACAGTTAAGTTCGTTTAGTCGGAGAAATGCGAGAAGAGTTTCATGGAGCTGAAGAAGAGGCTTAGCCAAGCACCGGTGTTGACCTTACCCGACAACACTGGGGGTTTCGTAGTGTATAGCAATGCGTCACACAAAGGTCTCGGCTGTGTGCTGATACAGCACGACAAGGTTGTTGCGTACGCATCACGTCAGCTGAAGGACTATGAGAAGGATTACCCGACTCATGACCTGGAGTTAGCCGCGGTAGTTTTCGCCTTGAAGATGTGGAGGCACTATCTATACGGGGAGAAGTGCGAGATATATACAGATCACAAAAGTCTGAAATATATCTTCACTCAGAAAGAGCTGAACATGAGGTAGCGCCGATGGTTAGAATTGATCAAGGATTACGACTGTGAGATTCTGTACCATCCGGGCAAAGCAAATGTAGTGGCTGATGCCTTAAGAAGAAAAGGCAAGGTGAAATTGATGTAGTTGACAGTTCAAGAGGAGTTGATAAAGGACTTTGAACGTCTGGAACTGGAGGTTAAGTATCCGATGGAGACGGACAAAAACTTGTTCACCGTGACAGTAGGTCCGACTCTACTGGATAAGATAAAGGAGGCTCAAGAATTTGAAGAAGAGTGCATTATCATTAAGAGGCAACTATCAGAAGGAAAAACTTTGAAGTACAAGATTGACAGCACAGGGTTGCTGAGATTCGAGGGAAGGATCTGGATACCCTACGTACCAGACTTAAGGGAAGAAATATTGCAGGAGGCCTATAATACGAGGTTTTCGGTACATCCGGGTAGCACCAAGATGTATCAAGATCTTCGTCAACATTATTGGTGGCCGCATTTGAAGGGGGAAGTTGCAGAATTCGTCAGTCGGTGTTTAACTTGTCAGAGGATCAAGGCAGAGCACCAGCGGCCGAGCGGATTGTTGCAACCTTTGGAAATTCCAGAATGGAAGTGGGAGCACATCACAATGGATTTTGTGGTAGGACTTCTGACAACACAGAAGGGTCTAGACGCCATCTGGGTGATCGTAGATCGGTTGACTAAGTCTACCCACTTTCTACCGATCAAGATCAGGTACAAATTGGAGCAGTTAGCGAAACTTTACGTGAAGGAGATAGTATCGCGACATGGGGTGCCGGTATCTATTGTGTCTGACAGAGATCCGTGCTTCACGTCAAATTTTTAGAGGAGTCTACAGGAAAGAATGGGAACACAGTTGAGAATGAGTACGGCGTATCATCCTCAGACTGATGGTCAGAGCAAGCGAACGATTCAGACCTTGGAAGATATGCTCCGAGCAGTCGTGATGGACTTAGGGGGCAGCTGGGACGATCACTTGCCACTGGTAGAGTTCGCTTATAACAATAGTTACCATGCTAGCATTGGCATGCCACCATACGAAGCGTTGTATGGAAGGAAGTGTCGAACGCCGCTATGTTGGGATGAAGTTGGTGAACGGAGATTGTTGGGACCAGAGTTGGTACAGCAAACCGTGGAAATCATTAAAGTAATAAGACAACATTTAGTAGCAGCTCAGGACCGTCAGAAGAAGTATGCCGACTTGCATCGTCAGAAGCGAGACTTTGAAGTTGGCAGCTCTGTAATTTTGAAGGTATCTCCCTAGAAAGGGAAGATCCGTTTTGGGAAGAAGGGCAAATTGAGCCCTAGGTTCATAGGACCTTTTGAAATATTAAGGAGAATAGGCGAAGTGGCGTACGAGGTAGCATTACCTCCTGAACTTGAGCACATTCACAACGTGTTTCATGTATCAGTGTTACGTCCATATAAGCCAGACTACAAGTATGTTATTTCCTATGAGCCAATTCAAGTCGAGAAGGACTTATCGTAGGAGGAGATTCCTATCCAAATACTGGATAGAAAGGAGCAGAAACTGAGGAATAAAATCATTCATTCGGTTAAAGTACTCTGGAGGAATCACGCGGTAGAAGAAGCCACGTGGGAACTCGAAGAGAAGATGAGACCAAATTACCCCCAGTTATTTGAGTAACCTTAGATTGAAATTCCGAGGACGAAATTTTTATAAGGGGGAGAGGATGTAATGTCTAGGAATTTTAAACCTTGCTCTCAATTCATTTTGGTATATTTTACGGACTTAATTGGACCCATGGAGGTATTATTGTTAAATTATATAAATATATGGTTCAATAATTTTCTTTGCATTAAAGAGGCTCACTGATAGTTCGAATAAATTAGTGAGTTAACCCTAAGAATTGATTGGCAAGAAAATTGGGAAAAATTAATAAATAATTTCATTTTACTATTATCGGATTTAAATAATTCGCATGAGGAATTATTGTGGAAACAAATATTATAAATAATTAATTAATTTAATTAGTTACTTAATTTAAATAATAGAGGCATAGTGTTATTAATTTTATTAATCAAGTTGGTTATTTAAATTAGATGCTAAAAATATAATTATTATTAATCTTAGTTAGTGTATTGGACCATCTTCCTCTTTATTTTAAATGGCCCAACATTATTGTGTAGGATTAATTTCCCTTCTAATTCCTTTTGGACCACTTTTCTTTTATTTCAATTAACCCAAAATCAATTGGGCTGGACCCATTCCCCTTTCACTTCCGGTCGGATCTTTGCAAACGGGTTGGGGCGGTCCATACCAGTAAATCATTTGGGGCTAATCAGAACTTCAGTATCAAATCAAGAAGGGGTTGGGAGAGAAGTAGGGGTTAACCAGCTGGTGTCGAGTAGGGGTCGCTAGGGCTGCAATCGGATGGAACGGGGGAGCGCGACAGGTGTGGGCCAGCGTGAGGCGACCGGCGGCATAGGCGGGGAACGGAGCAGTGACCGGTGGCTATCCAAGAATCGAGGCGGGCGAAACCAGCGAGGGCATGGGCGACCGAGCGGCTATCGATCGGACCAAGGGTTTAAGCGCGGCGAATGACTGATGGGAACGCGCGGCTCGAGGGTTGCCGACCGAGCTTAGCTGGGCTCGGATGAGACTCCACGCGAACAGCCGAAACCCCCCACTCCTCCTACCGTTGGTTACTGGGTTGTCAATAGGGGTATTACCCAGCGTATTGGACAAACCTACCTCTATAAGTTAGAACCCACAAACCCTAGCAAGCTGCTGAAATTCTGAGTCCAAATTAGAGAGAGAAAAATTGCAGAAAGAAGAGAGAATAAGGGAAAATCAGCCGCGGGTTAGCTGGGAGGCGAATGTCCGATCTCGTCAATTATTTTGGGAGAAGAAGGAGGATAGCAAACCGTACCCCTTTTCGACTCAATAGGACCTTAAGGTATAACAATGGTTCGATGTTATACCAAGTTACTGTGATAATTTTCGTTGGTTTGTTTTTACTTTCCTTTTCTTTCCTTTGTGTTGGATTGTGTTGGGTTGTATTTGGGGAAGTCTGTGTATGAGAGCCATGAAAGGCTAGGAGGAACAAGGATGGATTTTGGTTGGGGAAATATCGTGTAATCACTGTTATTTTTTTTGAACATTACTATGCACACAAACTGTTTGTTGAAATGTCTATAAGAACCAACTTGTTAGTTTTGCCCATTTTGTTGATTCAGTGACCTGCTAGACTCATGTTAAGCAATTTGTTAGGCCTATAAATTCTAGTGTTTTGGCTGTGTGTGGCTGATTTGTGACTGTTTGCGGCTGGGACCGAGCGGTGGGTTAGCGCCTAAGCTCGTGGGCGTCGTGCCCGTGTGTTGCGCGAGCGGCAGCCGCGCCCTGGGGCACCTCGGTGCTGATGGGCTAGGCAAGCAGCCAGTCGGCATCCTCCCCCCCATATTGACTAATGTTATTATAATGCAAACATTAACACTGTTAATTTTGTAATACTACTAGAGGGCTGAATCCTTAGATGATAATGATGTTTAAGGAAAATGTGATTATTATCCTCAATAATATTACGTGATAATCTGAAAGTTATTAATAAGAGAATTTAATTATTTTTTTCAAGTTGGTTGACTCATTAGTTATTCGACAAAGATACTAACAAATGAACTCCGTTTGGTAAATTGTTTACTTTTATTTGATCAAGCAATAAAGTAGGGCAATGAATATTTAACTCAGTAATAAGATGTAATACCATGGAACTAATTATTAGTTATAATAATACACTAATAAAATAATTATTACTTAATTATTAATTTAATGAATATTAAATAATAATTAAGTAAAGTTAATAAATTAATTATTTATTATTTGATAATAAATAAAGAAGTTAATGAAATAATTATTTATTATTTATCAACAAATAATAAATAAAAATAATAAATATTTAATTCTTATTCCATTAATAAAGATAATAAATGTTTAATTATTATTTAATTAATATTAAATAATAATTAAGTATGAATAAAGTTAGTAATTAATTATTTATTATTTATCAATAAATAATAAATAAAGATAATAAATATTTAATTATTATTGAATTAATACTAAATAATAATTAAGTATGAATAAAGTTAGTAAATAATTATTTATTATTTATCAATAAATAATAAATAAAGATAATAAATATTTAATTATTATTTAATTAATATTAAATAATAATTAAGTATGAGCAATGTTAATAAAATTATTATTAATAAAGATAATGGTTACTTAATTATTATTAAATAATAATTAAGTATGAGTAGAGTTAATACAGTAATTATTTAATTAATGGCTAAGGGGCCATAATTACTTAATTACCCTTAAGGGTGAATAGTAATTAAGCGCAAATAAAACTAAATAAGTGATCAAGTATTATTTAGTTGCTATTAAACCATAATAAATTATTATTTTATAAATAATAAATGAGGATTATTAACTCATACTTAGAGACAAATAAGGGTAATAATCTGAGTATTCAAAGAATAAGTAATCATGATTAGCTATCATTTATTTTAATAGCTAAAGGTCATTAATTAATTTCTGTGTAGCTAATGTTAAATAGTAATTAAATGTAGATGGTGAATTGTTATCTGCTAAATAAATACCATAAGTGAGTGTATCGATATACAGCTGTGCAATGCTAATGGATAAATCGACTTTATCATATGATAGGTCATCCAAGGTCAATTAATTAAAGCTAAAATTTATTTGCAGCTGAGCAAACAGGCAAGTTCCCTAACTTCATTCTTTCTATATACTGAGTGCAAGTTCTCTATCTCGAAACTTTAATTGTTGCAAGTTTCTTTTCATTCGAGCAGGCTACTATTGCATTGCAGCTTGAAATTTTACTCCAAGAATGCTTAAGTGGTTTAATTAATTTACAGTTAATCCACATCGATATTATTGACACTCGCATTCGGTGCATTTGAATTCGTATATTTATTAGAGTTCCAAAATTCACGAACTATTCATGTTTAAGTCTGAACCCTTGTTCAGTTAGGCAAGTATGTGAGAATTTATATAAGCTATCCGAACCAATTCGATGGTAAGGATTCTTAGACTGAATGAACACCCCTTTTATTATAGGGGAGTACCCCAGGTACCGTATATAAGGTACAAACAGCAAAGTTAAATGTTATGCATATACATAGCGTACGCGAGGCAGATCCCCTCAAGTACTTATTCTGTAGCCAGTAACCAGAGGGTCAACTAGCTATTGACTCCTTTGGAAGTTATTGTTCAAAGTCTACTTGACTATCAATTGTTCTAAAATCAATTATTGTTCTTGCTTCTGATAATTATATTGTTGAAATCTCTTTCTATATTCCTTTCATCATGATATATCCTCATTGTTGTGCTTTAAACTTGCTGAGCAAACTCGTTGCTCACCCTTGCTATATCATGACTCCATTGCAGCTAAACCCGAGACATCAGGAAAGAGCAAAGGGAAAGAAAAGATGAAGTGATAGGCTTCACGTAGCTGATTTTATCATAAGTGTAGTTAATTATTATTAATGTAATTTAAACCCTGATAGTTATTTGGGGTATGGAATGGTGTTAAGTATTTAAGGTTATTGTATCTTGGGACTAGTAACACCTTTCTAATGAACAACATATGTTTGTTATATTCCGCATTTTAGTCAATGTATGTTGTTGGAGGTGAATGTTATATTGGATCGTGATGACCGAATCCGGGTAGTTGGAGACCCGAATTTGGGGGCGTCACAGGTTGGTATCAGAGCTGTAGGTTATAAACTTTAGGATCGCTAAACCTAGGTTATGACCTTAGATTTAAACTCGTATTGAGTACGCTAAGATAAAAATCAAGGAGATTCGAATAATGGCCTTGTCTGGGGGTGGATTGTGGAAATCGGCCAAGCCGAGTTGTACATGATAAAATATCCTTTCATTTTATCAATGAATGTATTTTATTATGATACTGACATTGTTGTCTCTGTCTGTGTTTGTAGGATGGCTGACATAGGAGGGACTAGTGGAGTCCAGGAGGAGGTATTCACAGATATACATTTGGTTACCGAGCAGTTAATGGGCTATGCACCTGTTGTCCCAGGAGTACCACTGGATGGGCCCGAACCAGAGGAGGACTATCTGGAGGATCTAGTAGAGCCGGTGATAGGTAGGGTAATGAGGTTCGGCAATCAGGACCCGGATGATGGCGAGGAGGACCCAGAGACTGACGGTGATGAGCCACCTGCTTATATTGATGGCATGGGCTCTACTGCAGATGATATCATAGAGGGACTGACCAGTAGGAACGAGGAGCTGGAGGACCGGGTAGCTCATTTGGAGGAGCAGAACAGACCCACCAGATCAGGGAGGATCAGTATAGGGAGCTAGCATATCAGTTGGAGCATGAGCTGGGAGTGTTGAAGGTACAGCTGCAGGGTTATGCTCCTAATCCAATTAAGAATTCTTGAGAGAGTACTTCTATTAATTAATTCCCAATCCCTATTAGGAATTAAATAATAGTAATAGTAATAATAATAATAAGACTCCTCTTATTAATTTATATTTAATATTTCCAAAATATTAAATAATAAATATTAAGCTATTTAATTTATTCTATCTCCATAGATTAAATTAAATACACTTAATTTATTATTACAATTATGTCATTTACTTCTTAAATAAATATTTTTCTTTTGCGGTGTGACCCTTTATATTAAACTGGTTGTGAATAAATCAATTAGAACAATTCTAATATTATTTAAATAAATAAATTAAACTATTTAATTCATTTAAATAAATAATATTTATTCTATAATAAGGGTAAGCCCCCTTAGCGATCAACGACTTTCTAGATAATATAGATTTCAACATTAATCACAAAAGAACTTTTAGTGCATAGTTACTATGCAATTCAATCCTTCTACCATACAATGTCCCAATTAAATATAAGACATGGATTTACTGTCAAGTCTTATTTTATTTAATCATATATATTTCGATTCCCAAATGCACAACTCTAAATACTGCAAATTAGAAACTCCTTTCTAATTTTATTCTGCCTTGGCCAAGGACTACTGAGTTGTCATTTATCGAATCATATAGGACATTTCACATTTTTTACTAGACGTGGTAGATTCTTTGTTGATCATTCACCTATCTCCATGCATAACTTATTATACCCAATCATACCCTTTGATATACCCTAAAGGTCTTAAGGGACATGTCAAAGTATAACTCATCATACACAAGATACTATGATGATCTCAAGTCCAAGTATCACTTGTACTACTATCACTAGAGGAATTCCTATTGACAGGCGAGCAAAACTCCATTAGGTATTCCTTAACGAGCCACGTTCAGTGAACTTATTCTCCAATAAGCACCTACATACTTGCTTTAGTGTCCCCACACAAATGATTATGAGATCAATCATCCTATTCTTAAGAGCAAGCAACGTATGTACTAATCTATTCGGATTTACTAATCCCCTTTTTAGTAATCCAATGATTAGGAACAATTTTAGTTTGTGAGCTATCCAGAATTTAGATCTCATTAGCATGATCACCATCATGATTCTAAAAGCATTACTCAAAACTATGGGTTTATCACATTTAATATAACAACACCATGTAGATAATATAAAATGCCTTTTAAGAAAATAAATTTTTTTATAAATAAATGAATAAGATTACAAAGTATATGCTACATCATATCAAATATGATTGGCTTGTGTGCATACTACTTTCAATCTCCCACTTGCACTAAAGTCAATCGCCATGGTATCTAATACCCATCTTCTCTAAGTGACGATCAAACTGCTGTTGTGTTAAAGCTTTAGTAAATGGATCTGCAATGTTGTCTTAAGAGTCCACACGCTCTAGGGTGACATCCTCTTTCAATGATCTCTCTAATCAAATGAACTGCCGCAACACGTGTTTGGATTTCTGATGAGACCTGGGTTCCTTAGCCTGTGCAACAGCTCTGTTGTTGTCACAGAATAAAGGTACGGCTCCTCTAATGCTAGGAACCACTCCAAGTTCAGTTATGAACTTCTTCATCCAAACAGCTTCCTTTGCAGCTTCACTTGCAGCTATGTACTCTACCTTTGTCACTGAATCAGCAACTGTTTGCTGCTTGGAACTCTTCCAACTCACCGCGCCACTGTTTAAGGTAAACACGTACCATAAAACGGATTTGTTGTCATCTTGGTCCGTTTGAAAACTTGAGTCTGTATAGCCCTCTAGTTTCAATTCAGACCTACCGTAGACAAGAAATACATCCTTAGTTCTTTTCAAGTACTTTAGGATGTTTTTCACTGCTTTCCAGTGCTCTTCTCCTGGATTCGACTGATATCTGCTCGTTACACTAAGTGCATGAGCGATATCTGGTCTAGTACATATCATACCGTACATGATAGATCCTATTGCGGAAGCATAAGGAATCTTACTCATATGGTCTCTCTCCTCAAGTGTCTTTGGGGTCTGTTTCTTGGAGAGATGTATTCCATGGCTCATCAGCATGAGACCTCTCTTGGAATCTTCCATGCTAAACTTCTTTAGCATCGAGTCAATGTACTTTCCTTGGGTCAAGCCCAACATCCTTTTAGATCTATCTCTATAGATCTTTATTCCCAAAATATAGGATGCCTCACCCAAGTCCTTCATGGAGAAGTATTTAGATAACCAAATTTTGATCGACTGTAGCATAGGAGCATCATTCCCTATCAGTAATATATCATCAATATATAATACAAGGAATGAAACAGCGCTCCCACTAACCTTCTTGTACACACATGGTTCATCCTCATTTTTGATAAAATTAAACCTTTTGATTATGTCATCAAAACGGATGTTCCATCTTCGAGAAGCTTGCTTCAATCCATAAATGGATCGTTGTAGCTTACAGACTTGGTTTGTTCCAACCGTTGAAACAAAACCCTTTGGCTGTATCATATATACATTTTCCTCAAGCTTTCCATTGAGGAAGGCCGTTTTCACGTCCATTTGCCAGATTTCGTAGTCATAATAAGCTGCAATTGCAAGCAAAATCCGAATGGACTTGAGCATAGCTACTGGTGAGAAGGTTTCATCATAGTCAACTCCTTGTCTTTGTTTGAAACCTTTTGCAACCAGTCGGGCCTTATAGGTCTCTACCTTGCCATCTGCTCCAGTCTTTCTCTTAAAGACCCATTTACACCCAATATGCTTAATGCCCTCAGGTGGTGAAACCAAAGTCCATACTTGGTTCTCATACATAGAGTCCATCTCGAATTTCATGGCTTCTAGCCATTTCTCTGAGTCTTCACTACTCATAGCCTCTTTGTAAGTCAATGGATCATCATCATCTATGATGCGTACCTCATCATCATCCTCTATGATGAATCCATACCTATCAGGTATCTTCGGTTGTAACGATTGTGAATTTTGTAAATAATTAAAAATATTTATTTATTGAGTTAATAAATATTTTATTGTTAATTTATTTATTGAATAAATAAATAAATAATAAAGTTATTGTGGAGTAATTCATGTTAAGAGTAATTGTGTTAGATGTTATTTGAATGTGATTTGATGTGGTTATTCTAATTTAATTTAATAATTAAATTAGATGATTAATTTATTTATTTGAGCAAATTATTTATTTGAATAAAATAATTTATTTGGCATAATGGTATTGATCAAATAAAAGTTATAATTGAATTAGTAATATTTAATTGGATTTATTTAATAATGGGTTTAATTAAATTGTTAGTGTGACAATTAAAACTATATGATATAATGAGTTATTAAAATAAATGGAAGAAGAGTTTTATTTAGTTAAACCAAACAAGGCCTTGTGGCTCTTGGTTGGTAAAAATGAGTTTTTTTCTTTAAGGTCTAGCCAAACAAGGCTTTGTGACCTTTTAGTTTTTTTAACTGATGAAGCCTTCTGGGTTTGTAACTGGTGAACGTGATATTTTATCAGTTTATTCTTATAAGCCAAAGAGGAAAAAAAATATACAGAGAAGAAGAGAGGAAATTTGAGAGAGAAATTGAGAGTGGAATATTGGAAAAATTGGAAGCAAGAATTCAAGCAAAGAAGATTGGATAAATTTTCAAAGCAGTAGAAGGTATAATTTCTTTTAAAATTTTGTTAGAAAGTTTTCACAGTATATGATTTTTGCCTTCCTGTATGTGTATTTATTTGCTAAATGTATGAATTACTTGGTTGTAATTGATAGTAAGCATGTAGTAGTGATTGTATGATGTTATAAACCAATTTGTAGGTATCAATCCATGAAAACATGCTTTAAAATAGAGGTTTTGGTTTTTACAGAGTTTCACTTTCATGTATGGCTTATATGTATAAACTTTCATGTTCAATTCGGATATTAATCGGTAAATTGACTTTTGATTGTATTAATATGATGAAAAACGAAAAGAATGCAAGTGAAATGGATTAAAATGGTTTAGAGATGAATTCACAGTGTTAAATTTTATCAAATAGGCCAAAATATGAATATTTTGTATAAACAGAGAATTTTGGGTTCTAATTGGTTGATTATGTGTTTTATAATAGTTAGACTTGTTAGAAGCATGTTGGGTAGCTGTTTTACAACATGTTTGGTGTCTGGGTATGTTTAATTTATGTGTTGGATGATAGAATTTGGAAAATTTGGTCTGTGTTTCGCTGGTTCGCGAACTGTGGGAGGTTGCAGTCGAGTTTCTCGCCCCAGCGAGAAAATTGTATAGGAAACTCTCGCCCCGGCGAGAGCTCGCCCTGGCGAGAAAATTGTAAAGCAAACTCTCGCCCGGCGAGAGCTCGCCCCGGCGAGAAAATTGTTAAGTAAATTCTCGCCCCGGCGAGAATCATTGCTGGAAAAGTTTTCTTTTCTTTTCTGGTAATTGCGTTATGTCACTCTATGCAGGATTAAAACTTAAAATAATATAATAAATGAATACCAAGATGTAAGATGGATTGTAAGTGAATATTTGATGATGATTATATAAAATTGTTATACCTTAACTTAAAGATAAGTTTTGGTGATTCTTAAAGTATTATATTGTTGTAGCCAAGTTTGTAGCTTCTGAAATAGGATTAATAATCAGTGATTAATTGAAAATTGAGATGAGGATTGGAGTGTTAATGTACGTGAATATTATAGCTAATTATTTCTGTTGCTATACAAACGGAATATGTAGGTTGTTTATTGTACGTGGTTTGTAATTAGGAAAACTACGCACGAGGCAAGTTTCCTATTCTCAACTCTTTCATACTAAACATGTTGTCAATCTTAAATTTGCTTGTCGCAAGTTTCTTTATCTTACCTCGATTCCAGTTTATGCAAGCTTCTAAATTCTACTTTCTCATCTAGCAAGTTATCATTGCATGTCATAGGCTTCTGATTGTTTTTGGATTCTTGTTGTTCAAAGCTCAAGTTAATTGAAGTCGTTATTCTAATATTTTGGACATACAAAATCCATATCATTGTATATCACTGTTGTTGATCTTTGATCATATTCTAAGTTGTTAAAATTCTATTTTCGCTGAACTGAATTCTTGGATGACAAAACTGAGAAGAACAGCCCTAGTATAGGGGAATATTTATGCGAAAGCGTTGAATGGTTGTGCACAATACATTGTACAACGGGCTGATCACCCCGAGTACGAGAAGGATAGTCCAGTTATAGTTTATTAAACTGTTAAAGGTTACAGCAAATTTATTTGTTAACCTAGGACATGGTTCGTAGTTTTGTGACCCTCAGTATATAACTCTCGGAATATGTTGATGTTTTATTTATTTTCTATCAAGCTTTCAGATGTTTCCATTCTTAATTAATATTCAGCAGAAAAGTCGTACCGTACAATTTAAATTATTGAAAAGTGTTCATTGTTATCTTGGTGGGCTTTTGTTTTGCTCACCCTTGCATACTAAACCCTTGCAGCTAAAACTGAGATAACCAATGAACCGTCTACTAGCAAAGGAAAAGGAAAAGTGAGCAAGTGAAGATGATTTGCTGTTACGTGAAGACTTAGTTATTTTTTTATTTATGGTTGTGTAATCGAGACTTATTAGTTATTTATTTATTTTTCCGCATTTTAAGAGATGTAATAAAGGTTAGAGAACCTGGGATTTATTTTGAGAAACTATGTAACCCTCTTATGGGAGATATTTCGTTATTATACCTTTTGTTTATGGGTAATCAGTGGTTGTGTATGGATAGTGAGCACCAAATCTGTGTGGTTTGAGGAAACCCGGATTTGGGGGTGTCACAGGTTGGTATCAGAGCCGTAGGTTTAGGAACCTTAGGTGGGGAAAAACCTTAGGAATTAACCTTTTAGGAAAATTGCAAAGATAGTAGTGCTAAACTCTTATCGAGTATTAAGGGATGAATTAAGGAATTCATTGAAGATAATAAAACACTCTATGTGCTTATGTGTTTAATAACCAATGTGCTCGCGAGTAGTAACGATTAAATAATTAAAATATTTTATTGTCAGGATGTCGGAGGTTGGACAGACTAGTCAGATTCCAGTTGAACAGATCCCAGTGCTGAGGGAGGATATCCTAGAGCCTGGAGATGAGGAGGCCAGAGATGTTCATGTGGTCAGCGAACGGTTGGTGGCTGTGGAAGCACCTGGGCAGAGGCTGGTCACTATTCAGGAGGAGGAGGATCCCGAGGAGCTGATGTACGAGCAGTTATACGATGAAAATGTCGAACTTCGGGAACAACTTCGAGTTTTGGAGGAAGTGTCAGAGACACGCCGAGTTACTATCGAGGAGAAAGACGGAGAGATCTATGATTTAGAAGTACGGTTGGGTGATGTAGAATGGAAATTAGTTCACGCAGAGGGTCAGCAGGAGCAACTGTTAGATGAAAACGAAAAGGTGAAGTCAGAGAATGAGGTGGTGAAGGCTGAAAATGGTGAACTGAAAACTGAGAATGATGAATTAAAGTCTGAGATCGGCCAATTGAAGATTGCGATGGAGGAGTTAAAAGAAGCTTTGAAGGAGGAAACTGCTATGCGTAACAGGGTTGAGAACGCTCGCATTAGAGTTTCTCAACGATTGGATCGTGCTGAAGGAGAGATTCGTGCGAAGAAGTTCAAGATCGATGACATGGAGTATATTTACCACACGACGATAGATAGGGCTCAAGATCGGGTTCGCCACTACCCAACACAGTTAGAGGATCATCCGAGGTTTGTGGATCGCCGAACTATGGTTCACATCATGGAGCAAGAGCGTGAGGAGGCTGTGCGTCGAGGGTTGTCTTCCTTAGTTATTAGAGAAATAATATAACAAGTATTCTAAATGTAAATCCCAGTTTATATACATAATGGGATAAGATGTTAATGGTGAAATGCCGAAGTTGTCTTCTTAGATGATGATGTATATAGTAAAACGTTATCTTTTGAGTTTGAGAATGAATGAATAAGGAAGTTTTTGAAAAATGTTATGTGTTCAGTTTCTACTTTTGAATATTTAAGTATGTTTTAATTAAGTTATAAGTACTTAAAAAAAATTTACCAATTGTCTAAAAGTCGCGGCCTTCAACAGAATTATGCCGCCAAGAAGAGTTGGACGACCCCGTCAGCAACCACCCCCAGAGGGGTCTACTAATAACAATAACAATAATCCACCCGATGCTAACCCAGTTCAGTAACTAGTGAACCTTTTGACTGGAGCTTTTGCAAATCAACCACAAGCTCAAGCTACGACCTTTAAGGATTTTAAGGCCGTTGGTCCCCCTAAGTTTAAAGGAACAATGGATCCGATAGAAGCCCAAACTTGGGTAATGGAAATGGAAAAAGTTTTTGAAGTTGCTAGGATTGGGAATGATCAGAAGACTGCCTTTGCGACTTTCATGTTAAAGTCGGAAGCCTGTTGCTGGTGGCAAGCCAACAAGACGAGAGTAGGAGAAGGTGTTATACCGTGGGATCGGTTTAAAGAGATGTTCTTCGAAATGTATTTTTCGGCTAGTGCTCAGAACCAGATGGAGGTTCAGTTTCTCGAACTTAAGCAAGGAACAATGACAGTGCCAGAATACGCGGCAAGGTTCAATGAACTAGCGAGGTTTGCACCATACCAAGTTAACACGGATGAGAGAAAGGCTAGACGATTCGAGCAGGGATTGAAACCTTGGCTTTATAGTAGGGTTTCTATGTTTCAACTCAACACATTTGTGGCGGTGTTAGAGAAAGCAATAATAGCAAAGGGAGGAAGTGATGCCTTAACCAAATACAACCAGGAGCAGAAAAAGAAAAGGAATGAGACCGAGAATAGGGCGAGTGGTAGCAATGGGGGAGGAAACCAAAAATGGAAATGGAATGATGGTGGTTCTACTGGAAGTCAGCAGAGTAACCAGAGGAAGAAAACTGAAGCTTGTGCAACCTGTGGTAAGAATCATGCAGGTGTGTGCTTGAAAGGAAAGAGAGTCTATTACAACTGTGGACAAGAGGGACACATTGCTCCAAACTGCACTGCCCCAAAGAAGGGTGCATGTTTCACGTGCGGGTTAAAAGACCATCTTGCTCGTGATTGTCCAAGGAAAGTAGCTAGTGGGGGAAATGGAGGCAAAGGAAGCAATAGTGGAGGTGCACTAACTATTTCTGGACCAGCTACAGCAAATCGCCCGACTGCTCGCACTTTTAATATGACGGTCCAGGATGCAGTTCGATCCAAGGAGGTGGTGGCAGGTATCTTACCAGTAAATAACTTGAATGCATATGTACTTTTTGATTCGGGTGCAACTTGTTCTTTCATTTCTGATGATTTTGCTGAGAAACTGGAGATACCCCGAGAAGAGTTAGATTTTCCCTTAAACATAGAGATTGCCAATAGGGAAGTGATACCTATTAGGTATGTATACAAAAATTACGAGATAGATATTCATGGTCATATGATGACAGTAGATCTTATTCCGATTAAACTTGGGGAATTTGACATTATTCTAGGGATGGATTGGTTATATAATTATGGGGCAATTATTGATTGCTAAAAGAAGTGTGTCAACCTTAAGACTCCGTCTAAGGTGGTATTTTATGGTAGCAAATCGCCGAGGCAAACAACTTGTCTAACGATTATGCAAGCCAAGAAGTTACTAAAGCAAGGATATGTAGGGTATTTAGCTCATGTGGTAGATACTCAGAAGACCGGTACAAAATTGGAAGAAATACCGTTGGTGAGAGATTTTGTGGATGTTTTTCCGGATGATTTGCCGGGATTACCTCCAGATAGAGAGATTGAATTCGTTATTGATTTAGTGCCCGGGATTGCGCCTATATCAAAAGCTCCATATCGAATGGCTCCTGTGGAGATGAAAGAGTTGATGGTGTAATTGCAAGAACTACTAGACAAGAAGTACATTCAACCAAGTGTTTCGCCGTGGGGAGCACCGGTATTGTTTGTCAAAAAGAAAGATGGTTTGATGCGCCTTTGCATAGATTATCGTGAGTTGAATAAGGTTACAATCAAGAATAAATAGCCGTTACCGAGAATTGACGATCTGTTCGATCAATTGAAGGGTGCTACTCATTTTTCAAAGATAGACTTAAGAAGTGGTTACCATCAGCTGAAGGTGAGAAGGGAGGATGTTCCGAAAACGGCGTTCAGAACTCGTTACGGTCACTACGAGTTTCTAGTCATGTCATTTGGTCTAACGAATGCACCTGGGGCGTTCATGGACTTAATGAATAGGGTGTTTAAACCATTTCTAGACAACTTTGTGGTGGTGTTTATCGACGACATTTTGGTGTATTCTAAATCACGTGAAGACCATGTGGAGCATCTGAGGCTAACTCTAGAGACATTACGGAAAGAGAAGCTTTATGCAAAATTTTCAAAATGTGAGTTTTGGTTGGATCGTGTTCAATTTCTTGGTCATGTAATTGATAAAGATAGGATTTCGGTTGATCCAGCTAAAGTCGAAGCGGTAATAGATTGGGAGCAACCGAAGACACCGTCTGAAGTAAGGAGTTTCTTAGGTTTGGCTGGATATTATCGACGGTTTATACAAGATTTTTCTAAAATTGCCACTCCATTGACAAATTTGACTAGGAAGGCGGTTAAGTTTGTCTGGACGGAGAAGTGCGAGGAAAGTTTTCAGGAACTAAAGAAGAGATTAAGTATGGCACCTGTACTATCTTTGCCAGATAGTACCGGAAATTTTGTGGTTTACAGTGACGCGTCGCATAAGGGCCTTGGCTGTGTGCTTATGCAAAATGGCAAGGTTATTGCGTACGCATCACGATAACTGAAAGATTACGAGAAGGGATACCCAACGCATGATTTAGAATTGGCAGCGGTGGTGTTTGCTTTGAAGATCTGGAGGCACTACCTTTACAGTGAGAAATGTGAGATCTACACGGATCATAAGAGCCTCAAGTACATTTTTACACAGAAGGACCTCAACATGCGACAGAGACGATGGTTAGAACTGATTAAAGATTATGACTGTGAAATTCTCTATCATCCGGGAAAGGCGAATGTTGTTGCTGATGCATTAAGCAGGAAGGGTCGAGAAAAACTTCTGTTAGTGACTACTCAGGAGGAACTTATTAAACAGATGGCGAAATTAGAATTGGAGGTGAAGTGTCAGCATGAATCAAAGGAAAAGATATTTCAGATCGAGGTTCGTCCGGTGTTGCTGGACCAAATCAAAGAAGCTCAACTTCAAGATGCGGAGTGTGAGAAGATTAGGAAGGAAGTCTCTGAGGGACAAGGTGGAAAGTTTAGTATTGATGCCAAAGAATTAATCAGATTTGAACATCGAGTTTGGGTTCCATTGGTAACGGATGTGATCTTGGATGAAGCTCACAATACACGTTACTCAGTTCACCCAGGGAGTACAAAAATGTATCAAGATCTTCGTCAAAATTATTGGTGGTCAGGAATGAAGCGTGATGTCACAGAATGTGTTGCCAGATGTTTGACGTGCCAGAAAGTGAAAGCTGAACATCAGCGACCTAATGGTTTGTTGCAGCCGTTAGAAATACCAGAGTGGAAGTGGGAACACATAACAATGGATTTTGTCGTAGGTTTGTCGACTACACAAAAAGGTTTTGACGCAATTTGGGTAATCGTGGACAGACTGACAAAATCAGCGCATTTCTTACCAATCAAGATTAGATTCAACCTAGACCAGTTAGCGAAATTATACATTAAAGAAATTATTTCGCGACATGGTGTTCCTATGTCTATTGTGTCTGATCGAGATCCGAGGTTTACGTCAAATTTTTGGAAGCGTTTACAAGAATGCTTGGGAACTCTGTTGAGAATGAGCACTGCATATCATCCTCAAACTGATGGCCAGAGCGAAAGAACGATCCAAACTTTGGAGGATATGTTACGCGCCTGTGTCATTGATTTTAAGGGAAACTGGGATGACCACCTACCATTGGTCGAGTTTGCTTACAACAACAGTTATCATGCAAGTATTGGCATACCGCCATACGAAGCGTTGTACGGCCGAAAATGAAAAAGTGAAAAGTTAATGCGCGCGCTCATTTTTAGCGCATTATTTGGACCACCTATGGGGCCCGAAATAGGTAGCTAATATTTTTTAAAAATAGTCTTATATGCCATATATAACATATTCAAAAATGAAAGCGATCCGATATACGAGCTAAAAGATAAAATTGCGCAAAGTAGCCGCGCCGCGAAGGGGCTGGCTGCTAGCAACAACAGCAGCCACATGGTTGTGCTGTGCGGCAGTCCAGCTGCCCACTTTTGACACGCTCTCAATTCGCATAGGTTATCCGAAATGCATAGCTTATTTTTTCTAAAAATAGGTGGATATACCACTTCTAATATATTCAAATTTTAACAGGACTGAATTTGTAGGATGGAAATTAAAAACTCGTAAAGTAGGCGTCGTGGCATGGAGATGTGGGTTGCTGCAGGTGGTTGGGCTGACCAGGCCAAGCCTGGTAGCAGCAGCACACGGCAACAGCAGCAGTTAGCCAACGTCCAATCAGTCCATTGTTGGTTTCGCGAAATTTATTTCGATGTTTCTGACAAATTAACTCAGAAAAATGGAATAGAGCGTAAATCCATTTAACGCACAAAAGAAGATATGAATACATTTTAACGCACAAGAGAAGCTATGGATACATTTTATAAACACAAGTTTACATATATACGTATAGCAAATCCGTGTAATGGGTTATTAATGGGATACGTTGACACATCTAAACGCTATCTTGTATATAAAAGAAATACATCGAAAGAAAGATATCAAAAATATACATTGAAAACAAATGATTTTTGAAATACAAAGCAAAAGCTATGAAAACGAAATCAAGAGTTCGTTAAATGAAATATGCAGGTACATAGATAAATGGTTATAATCATGACTATGTACGTACATAAGACATATAGATATTATATGTCTATCTATAAACTAAGCGAATGAGATATGGCTTTGCTTGGTAGTTGAAGTATATCTACAAGGAATATGTATATTTCATTGGCATATGTATACGTGAAATGTATAAAACATTGACATATGTACATGCTAAGTAGGTAAAGCAAATATATAGGTAAAATATGAGTTCAATCTATGTAATATATTCGCGAAAGCAGAGTTAAGCTATAAATACACAAAATAAGACACGAATACACCATATAACTTCAAATTTACATAAAGATATATACAGAGTTCGTAAAATGTGTTGTAAAAGATTTGTAAACTACAAATGCAACGTAATGACGTTCTAAAAGCCATATTGGAACTTTTTGAGCAAATAATGGCTATAGTAAGCCAAAGTTGGCTATAATAAGCCAAAGTCTAAATGAAAACAAAAGATATTGATGTAGTTGTTTAATTTATATCTATACATATTATGTGACATGAATATATAGCTAATGGGTGTATATATGTGATTGTAACTGTGTAGGGCTTATGGAGTGATGCTACGCTAAATTATAATTGTTAAACTACACACAAGGCAAGTTTCTCAGTCTATTTCTGTGTTAACATGTATTATGTTTACAAGTATGCGAATATTCATGATTTGCTTTATGTTGCTTCATGAATGATTAAAGCCAATATATGACTAATATGATTTGAGTTATGAAACTCAGTTTATTTAAAGCATGCGATATGAGTATAATGATAGGTTGATAATATTAAAGGTATGATTTGAATATGAAGCTATGTGCTAAGTGATGCATGATAGACTGTTGGATTTGCTGAGCTGTCGAGCTCAATCTTGCAAAAACATATATTTTGCAGGTTAAAGACATAATGTGATATTACTTGCTATCTGGATGTTAAGGACTAGAAGGCATGCGAAGGAATACATTCTCTTGTATAAAGCTATGTTGATAGTTTTGATATATGTAACTGACAGCTATGTAAAGTTGAAATGTTTTAATAAATAAGGAAGGTTTGTTCTGAAGTAAGTATGTATGGAAGCTATTACTTTGAAATGTAAAATCATATAATGACTACTCTGATAAAATGAATCATAAATAAACATGATTCCGAGGTATATAATCGTAAAGGTTGCGATTCAGGGAACGAAGGAAAGAAAGTTATATAAGTTTTAAATTATCCGCATTTTTAGCTATTATTTCATTAATTATGATGTAAAGCTAAATCAAGATAGTATCTAACGCACAAGGTCGGGATTAAGATTAGTCCTAATTTTGAATTAAGTTAGTCCCGATTTTGGGGGCGTTACAATAACACACTACAAACTCTTCGTAACACCTCCTGGAAACTTAAATTTTCGATCTCTCTTAATCAAGAACCTATCCACCTCATCACGATGCTCTTCCACATGAAGACCAAATTCTTCCAAAATACTAACTAGAACAAAACCAACTAAATTAGCAACTAAAGCAAAAACACAATCAAAACTTATACCTAATGACATAAACATATAGGTAATAAAATAAACGTAAGAAAAACTATGAAAAGTTCTATAACCTCCTGGATCAAAAATCAACACGTAGAACTCCTCATATTGCACTTTCACCCATTCACGAATTCTCAAATCAAAAATCAATATGATGATCTCGATCATTCGCAAATATACCCATCGACGAATTCTCGGATCAAAAGTGAATCTTATGATCTGATTATTCGTAAAATCAAGTACTTCACTACACCTAGGTCAAATACCAATCTTTGCAACTTTGCACATCGTATATGCAAACACACATGAATTCCTGAATTAAACACAAAACAAAACCAAGTAACATGTATCTTTTGTATAATCTCAAGAAACTCACGGAACTCAAAATCGTATGCATAGTCTACTAGAATAATATTCAAAACACTTCCCTGTAGACTTTCAATGCAATGCTCGAATTGTTTTGCCCATCGAATCTTGCTTTTCTCCTCGACGAGTAAGAACTCATCCCAAATCTGCAAAACAAAACTAACCTTTCCCTTTCTATTGACATTATCACATTCAAAATCAAACAATAGAATCAAAAGGTCACACTCAACGTCACAAGATGAAAACTCTTTTGCACAATTAACACCACGATGATCACAATCAAACTCAACAAGTGCTAAAGAATTTCCCTAAATGTGATTAAAAGTCAGAATATCATCAAAACAGATATTAACAAGTTTTCCCATGAAAGAATGCAAAATATGATTTAATTTGAAAACATCTATCACACTAGCTAATCCGAATGATTTAACTAGACATGCATATAAACCATATCCTACTCCAATTTGATGATAAACACTTTCCAACACAATATTAAATGATAACAAATCATACAATGAAGATTGCTCTAATGGAAAGACATGATTACTACCACTGTCAATTAACGACAAATTATGTAAAGATTGACTAGCATGAAAACCTAACTCAACATATGGATAAGAAAACCTAGAATGAATTTCATGTAAGTAAAAACATTGAGTACGAGAATAAATATCATGATCATAAACTAACTCAACAACTATCAAATATCCTCCATAGTTTATGACAAAGATGATTCTACCCTCAAAATAGCTAACAACAAATTTATCCATGAAAGTATGTAAAACATGTTTTAATAAATTCATGAAAACACTAGATGCATTAGCTAGTCTAACAGAAATAACTAACCACCTATACAAATCACATGTTATCACGATTTTCCATTTATCACAATCTCTTAAGCTAATTCGAATAGGCATTATCATCATATGGTCATCATCCAATGTAGATAAAACATAAGTACTATGCAATTTATCAAACATATTATCTAAGCAAAGAAAATAACAACGATATTTGTTTACCAATTGAAAATCAATGCACAAGCTCGATGTCTTATCCTACTTAGGTATTATGATCTTATCAACGGCACATGCACTCATGACTTCATCCACGATACCTCTCTCTATCAACTCTCCATCCTGCTTCGGTGACTCCTTCGTCTCCTCAAGAATACCATAAGCTAACGGATATGGAATGATAGCACTAGGTATATAATCCCTCACCTGTACAAGAGAAACAATAGAAGTAGACAAAACAGAGTTAACCCGGTTAGTATTCAAAAGCGTCGTCTTGTACGAATGCACAGTCATTGGCTTTTCAAAATACAACTCTCTTTTACTCTCACTCTCTTTTTCATAGTCACTTATTTTTTCTCTTTTTTTTGTGCTCATTCTCCCTCTCAACTTTTTCTCTCTCGTTTGTTTTAATCTCTCTATTCTTAATCTCTCTTTACTTTTCATTCTCTCTATTTTTAATCTCTCGTTTGTTTTCTTCCTCACTCTTTTCAATCTTTTCTTTTTCACGGTCAATCTTTTGTTCAATTTTTTTTATCGTTCACATTCTTTTTGTACAAACATTGATTCTTCATGGACTTCATCTTGCACACTGGAACCTAACAATTCTCCTTGGACTGCATATTCTTTTTCATCTTCTACCTCCCTCGGCTGATCTTGCTCCTTTTGCGCCTTAGAGTTATTTTGTAGTCACATCCAACAATCCTCCATCCCCTTATGAAATGAATCCATGATATCCTCCCTTACCTCCTTCAAAAATAATTTTTCCCTATTCACCTTAGGAGTTTCTCGAGGCTGTCTCCGATGCGAATATCCATGCCTATGATTATTCCTTTCATCATCCCAATTTGATCGCCTTAAAGTTTGATCGACATATCTTGGAGTTGCATATTCATTCCTCCTGTTAGGCTGTACTAGAACAAACCACTTTCTCATCACGATTTTTAACTCTACCCAAGTCTCGATCGAAGGCTCTCCATATCTTCTCCTGCTACGCACTAATTGATCCCACCATATAGCTGCATGATTGGAAAAGTCTTGAATCGCTAGTTTGACTTTCCCATGCTCAAAATAATCTTGATGTTCAAACTCCCGATCCTTCCTCCTCTCCCATCTCAAATACGCCTCTGGGTCATTCCCGCCTTGGAAAGTATAACTTCGAGACCTATAAGTATTTTCATAACCATAATTATATATATTTGTTGCAAAACAAAGGTTAGTAGATAAAGAAAAATTTTCCTCACACACTCCCTTAGGTGTTTCGCTCAAATAATGTATCGCACAATTATGAAATCACTCGTGTATTGCTCAATTGGCTTTTAACCTCTAATTAAACTCACACTCTTGCCTTTTACCTCTCTAATATTCCCTCTTGTAGGTTCGTTTTGAATTCACCAAACAAATATCATAGTTTACTATTCAATTTAAAAATAACTTATCAAGAACAAACATAGAAGGTATGACTACGATAACCAACAAAAATTCACGATTGCCAATTGTACCCTTCTTGAATGAATTCTCAACAATCTCAAAACTTACGGATACCAAGCAATTTGCCACAAATAATAATTTTCCCCAACAATAGAAACCAAACGAAATAACTGAATTTTTTTTCTATACTTTTTTTTTCACTCTTCAACAAGAAAAATAAAGGATAAGTAACCTGCTAGGAACTTAGCTTTGATACCAAATGATAGACTTCACGGCACGTTTGTATGAGGTGGTCGTCGCCCGGATAGTTTCTAGCAAGCTATTTGAGTGGAACTCTCTAGACACCGCAACCCAACGTCTATAAAGAGACGAGAACCTTAGTACAATCGATCAAGCAATGAAATCTGCGTTGAATGGAACACCAACGACACCTTGACCCAATGTCTATAAAGAGACAAGAACCAAAAGTACAATCCACGATTGATGCATGGTAGAAGACGCCACACACAACTATGTATTGTTGTATAATAAATCAATAATGAATCTTAAGAAAACTAAGAACTAGTCTAGGAATTCTTAAAGAACCAAAAGATGAGAAAAAATCTCACAAGAATTTTTATTAATCAAACGTAGTCTAACTATTACATTAACTATGTCTTCTATTTATACTAATAGAATAAAACCCTAACTCTAAAAGGAATAATAAATTGAATGGAAATATATAGAAATCCTAGATAACAAATCATAAAGAAATCAAATTCTATCTAACAAACATCCTAGTTACATTAGAATTGGAAAAGATACAATAAATCCCTAAAATTATGAAAGAAAATCTAATCAAAACGCGTTCCTCGATTTCTGTGGCGCGTTCTTAGCGCCCTGATGCTCTAAATTGCATTGGAACCAACGCCCTGACACTACCATACAAGTTGCACTCTGGATCCCAGCGCCCCGGCGCTGCAACAAAGCCAAATTTGGCGCCTTGGTGCTGGTCTGAAATTTCTGACCATTTTGTCCTTTTTCCACGTAATGCACCCTTGTGTTGTTGCATGATCATTTGAAATCTCCGCGTCATGCTTGGGCATCCACAACGTCGCGCAAACGTTAATCCCTCCATGAATTAGAATATAACTTCGTTGCGGATTAGATAACACAATTGGACACGACCTTGATGATTCAGCTTGCGTTGATTTGGTCTCACTAAATAGAATATATCTAGCAAACCTAAATAACATAATTGATCCTCTCCTCACGGTCTGCTTGAATTGAGCTCCAATGTAAATATCCTTGAATAGACTTTAGCCCAATTACTTGAAATCATTCGTTGAACCTTTCGAACTCGAGTTGAGTGAATGTTGTTCGATGCGAGCCTGAATAGGATTCTATCACAAGATTATAGGCATTCCAATTGGAGATATTTGTTTGGAGACTAACAGTAGTTGCAGGTTGATGCTGAAAGAAGTCAGACATGTTCCGGATATCCGTCTTAATTTGATCTCTACTAGTAAGCTTGATGAGAATGGTTATAAAAGTTACTTTGATGAAAGTCAGTGGAAGCTCACTAGCTAAAGGGACTCTAGTGGTGACTAGAGGTAAGAAGGTAGACATTCTTTACACTATGCGGGCACATGTGAGAGGTGTTGAAGATGGGGGAGTTAGGCAAAAAAAGATGTGGTATAAAGTCGTGCAAGATGGGAGAAAAGCCTTGCATGGGAACCACGAGAAGAAAGCTCTTCGCTTTAATGGGTACCAAAAGTGAAGAAGGAAAGTGATATCTCGCAGTCAGGGTACAAAGCGGTTGTGAAAGAATTTGACAAGTAAAAATCTGTCAAGTTTAAGTTGGATCCTCCCATCGAGAAAAACCATGCCGATGAGACGAAGTCAGACATAAAGAAAATTAAAAATTCCAAGAAGCTTAAGTTAAGCCAAGACTTCGTTGGAATTAACTCTGAGTGAGAAGTTGTGGTTAGTGATCCCTCCTCTCATGGGTTCGGAGGGGGAGATTATGTTAGGTTTGTATATTACGCAAGCATGCAATCAAATTACATAAATAGAGCGGAAGCGCGATAAAACAGATTTTAAAAATTTTAATATAAACCATCACCGTGATCCATCTATGTGCTCAATTAACGATATAAACGAAAGAGAAAGAGAATAAGAATTATACGCTCGTAGATCAAAGCTTCCTCGGGTACAAGTTCAACTCCTAGTCCTTTGTGTTCTCCTTGAAATCTACCAGTTAGATTCCTTCTTTTGATCAACATTAGTCACCTAAGTGTTTGGCCTCTAGAGGTGATGCACCAAGGAAGAATAGGTATTCAAGAAGATGGGTGTTGGCAAAACCCTAGTTTCTATCTCTATAGAAATTGCAAGTACTCTCCATAATTCTAATGCAAGAGTGTGTAATCCAATCTATGATAAAACTCTTCTTATTTATAGATATAAAAAATCCTCCTAAACTATTTAGGATTAGGTTAATTGTCTTAATTAAACTCTTTTAATTAATTAAACTCCTAATCCAATTAGAAATTTATGAGTACTTTTATTAATTAATTCACAAACCCTCTTAGAAATTAAATAATAATAATAGTAATAATAATAATAAGACTCCTCTTATTAATTTATATTTAATATTTCTAAAATATTAAATAATAAATATTAAGCTATTTAATTTATTCTATCTCCATAGATTAAATTAAATACACTTAACTTATTATTACGATTATGCCATTTACTTCTTAAATAAATATTTTTCTTTTGCGGTGTGACCCTTTAGGTTCTCCATATTAAACCGGTTGTGAATAAATCAATAAGAACAATTCTAATCTTATTTAAATAAATAAATTAAATTATTTAATTCATTTAAATAAATAACATTTATCCTACAATAAGGGTAAGCCCCCTTAGCGATCAATGACTTTCCAGATAATATAGATTTCAATATTAATCACAAAAGAACCTTTCAGTAAATAGTTACCGTACAATTCAATCCTTCTACTATACAACGTCCCAACTAAATATAAGACATGGAATTACTGTCAAGTCTTATTTTATTTAATTATATGTATTTCGATTCCCAAATGCACAACTCTAAATAATGCAAATTAAAAACTCCTTTCTAATTTCATTCTGCATTGGCCAAGGACTACTGAGTTGTCATTTATCGAATCACATAGGACATTCACATCTTTTACTAGATGTGGTAGATTTTTTGTTGATCATTCACCTATCTCCATGTACAACTTATTATACCAAATCATACCCTTTGATATATGATAGACTCATAATTTATACATTTTATTATCCCTAATTTTGTCATTTTAATTATATTAGTTTATTTAATTAATATGTTTTATTTTATTTTGTAGGATTTAATATTTTGTTACAATAAAGTCAAAATCTTGGTGATCAAGTAGTATTTAATGCTCTTATTTATGTAAGAAAATATCCAAGAAGAATCCTACAAGGAGAAGGAAGGAAGTGGAACAATCTTGGTGTGCAAGTCAAATCCAGCGAGAGAAAGGAAAGTCAATCTAGAAGATATCTTTGAGAAGTTAACTGCCACTAGGAAGTTGAAACCTACATGAAAAGGTTCAATGAATATAAATTAGGGCACAAATTTATTTTTCCTGTAAATAAGTCTCTTGTTTTAGAGAGAGGGGATATTAGTTTAGGAGTAGGAGTAAGATTAAATTATTTCTTCATTGTACGTTCGTTGGATGATTGTTAATTAAAGGGAGTTTTCTTATTTTATTTTTAATTTTCTACTTCTTCTTTATTTTAGTTAACTTATTTATTTTCATGTTTAGCTAATTTTCTTTAATCTAGGATGAAGATGAAATTAAATAATTATTCATGATAATATTTTTTTATCTTTTCTATTATTTATGCTTTTATGTTTAATTGATTTCACCTTCATGTTTCGCTATTGAAATACCTTCATTTTATAGTTCTTATGTGATTTTAAATTAATTAAGAGGTTTTGATAGATTATTATTAAAATATGAGTTTTTCATAATCCATACTTGCTCAAAGAAGTTTTGATGGGTTATAGTTAATTCTTAAATTTTCATAGTCTATACTTGCCCACGTTAATTATAAAATTACTAAATTAAAGGGAAGGGAGATCAAAATCATAATTAAGTTATAAAAATAGAAGAGATTGAATTACTTGTTATGTTTATTATTTAATGGATTCGAATTCCTAGATTGCTTCATTATTATTAATTAGTTAAATTTTAGTTAATTGATTCTCAATCTTTATTTCTAATTCACCTAAAATAGATATTAAGGATACATTAAAATTAATCTAGTCCATGTGGGTTCGACCTGTACTTACCAGTTCTTCAATTTGATACTGTGCACTTACAATAACTAATTTTTATCATATCAAGTTTTTGCCGTCGTTGCCGGGGACTAGATTTTATTTTGTATTCCTTCATTTTTATTTATTCGAGTTAGTTTTTTTTAGTTATAATATTATTTTTATTATTTTTTTCAGGATTACCGAAGCGGTTCAAAGGTGCGAAAAGACAAGATTATTGTTGCGTTATTCCTTGTATTTTGTATCGTAACTAAAAAAAATTAAAAAAAAATAGTAGCTTAGTTTTATTTTTTTATAGTTTTTATTGTTAGTTAGAAAACTAATTGCCGCATACATGCATTAACTCACGTAGAGCACATCCTGTTTAGGTTTTTATTTTTTTTGTTTGTTAAATATAAACTGTGGTAATTGTTGGAGGATTGAGGTACGTCAAATTTCTCTTTCTTTCGTAATTCACATAGTTTTAGGACACTTTATTTGTTTACAACTTTTTTTTTATTTTATTTGTGCATTCTCATTTGTAATTTAACTTAAGGGCACAACCCATAACAAGATAAGGTGGGGATTTCATTACCCTTCCTTGGCCCACAAATCACCCATTCATTTTGCATAACATTGCCTTAATAAAATCAAGTAAACGTTGACCCCTAACAATTTCGAGCTCAATTAGGACAAGTGACTCCAAGAGGAGGCTGAATTTTTAATTAATCAAACTATGGTGTCTAGGCAAGTGGTTCAAAAGGCAAACGCCTAAAGAACGTGTGGTTATTCAATGAGTCACCGTACCCACGAAGAGACTCCCACCGTTCTTACACTTACCTGGCTAGTGGTGTGATTAATTTCAAATTTTGTGGACCCTAAGGTGTAACTTGGAACAGTTAGGAGCTGTCTAGATTTTATTTAGGCTAACCGTAGAATTAGGATTTTTATTTTATTTTTTTATTTTTTTTATGACTTTCGTGGTTAGTTGTTTATTTGTTTTGTGATTTGTGGAAAGATGGACTCTTATTATAGTTGGAATAATAATTTTGCTTGGAATCAAGAACCTTATGAAAATTTTAACGAACAACAAGTAAATTTTTGTTTCCAACTTATGAAAATTTTTATCTAAGTTCATATCCATATCCGGATCCAGAGCCTCAATATCCACAAGAATTTTCAAAAGAAGAAGAGGAAAGATTAAGTACCTTAGAGAAAATTATGGAAGCTTTAATGAAAAATCAATTTAACACGAATCAAGCTATATCTCGTCTAGAAATTCAAATGAGTAAGTTAGCCACCATAATAAATGAACAAGATGTGGGTGAATTTTCTAGTGACTCTGAGGTTAATTTTGAAAATTATGATGACTATGGAAATGATGAGGACAATGAAAATTTTGGATTTAATTTTACACACTTTGAGTCAAGTGAATTTGAGGAGTCTAAAAATTATGAGTCTATGCCTAAAAATGATCATGTCACATTTAATGAGTCGGTTGAAAAAGTCTATAAGCCTAAAATTCCATATCTTGAAAGAGTTATTCCTAGAAAACAACCGAGTGATTTTGTGGACCAACCCATTAAAGTAAACATGATCCAAGAGTTGTCCATGACCTAAGAAATAATTGCAAATAGACTCATGATTGAAGATGATCCAATTGATTTTTTCTTAAATCACCTTGACCAAAATTGGAATGAATCTGAATATTTAGATAAGGTTAATGAGATGTTGAGATCCACTTCACATAAGTCAATAAAATGGAAACATGCATGCGAGCCAATTCGTCCACACTTTGAGCATATTAGTGAATGTTTTCCTGAGGTTGACTTTAAGCATAACTGTGATGAAAATTATGGTTATTTTCAATTTTCCTAGACCTCCTGAAAATCATGAAACGTTCACACTCACATACTCATTTGTATCACTCTTTTATCATTATATGTGTTTTAGGATTTATGAAATTCGTAGGTATGTACATTTGTTTTCTTTCTCACCACATTTTCTTGCAGCACAATACCCCCACATACAAGGTACAATTCTTTCACATCTTTGTTCTCTATTTTTCATTTGTATACATTGAGGACAATACATGATTTAGGTATGAGGGAGTTTGTATTCTAGTATTAGATATTTTTTTTTCTTTTTAGGAAAAAATTTTAATTTTTTTTTTTAAAAAAAAATTAAAAATTTTGTTTGACTTGTTATGAGTTGGATTAATTCTAATAAGTATCTGTGGAGCAGAATTCATGAGTAAGATTAAAAGATTTAGAACTATTGAACCTTTGATAAGATAAAAAAATCTTAGTTCGAAACACCATCTTGAGTAAAATAAAGTTCCTATGCATTTTTGGCACTTCACATTCGCAATAACTCTTAGTTGTGGGGTATAAACTATGATTTGAGCAATTTCAAGAAAAAAAGAAAACTTTTGAAGAAAAAAAGAAACAGAAAAGTTGGAAAAAAGTTGAAAAAAAAAACTGCTTCAATGTCCATTGAACGAAATAACTGGGTATCCAAGCCTCAGGAAGTATCGATATTCACGCTGAAAAGTGTGATGGATAGAAGCAGCTTGACTAGTCTAATTTTGTGGCCTTTGTTACTCTAGTTAGTAAGCCCTTAGGGGTGTTTCTACACCTAGTGCCTTAAAGCCAATTAGTTTGGGAGTCATTGGTCCAACGCTCACTACATGGGTAACTCTGAAAAGCCTAAGAAAATGAGACATTGTACAAGTCAAGGAAAAAAACTGAAAAAAGAAAGAAATGAAAAATAAGAAGGAAACAAACGAGTTTGCTTGATTTTAATGGTAAAAATCTCTACTAAGAGTTACATCACATACACATGCATCACAAGATATTAATTATATGAAGGATGGTGTCTAGAATGAAGATTGAGTATTTTTAATAAGGTGAAAGTGTGATTTTGAATTTAATATTGCTTATGTATAATGCCCATGTATACTTAGAAGTTTTCTTTCGATTTCATAATTGGTTAAACCCAAAAATATTTTGAATTTTGAATTGTGGGTATATTCACTGCAAACCCTTATGAGACACAACTCGTCCACTTGGGATAACCTTGGGGTTTAAAGGCTTATTGCACATGCTAAGTGCAATCTTGTTTCCTACGAAAATGAGAAAGTTTTGGTTTTTATTTTTATTTTATTTTCTTTTTGTTTTACTCGAGGACGAGCAAAAGCTAGGTATGGGGGTATTTGATAGACTCATAATTTATACATTTTATTATCCCTAATTTTGTCATTTTAATTATATTAGTTTATTTAATTAATATGTTTTATTTTATTTTGTAGGATTTAATATTTTGTTACAATAAAGTCAAAATCTTGGTGATCAAGCAGTATTTAATGCTCTTATTCATGTAAGGAAATATCCAAGAAGAATCCTACAAGGAGAAGGAAGGAGGTGGAATAATCTTGGTGTGCAAGTCAAATCTAGCGAGAGAAAGAAAAGTCAATCTAGAAGATATTTTTAAGAAGTTGATTGCCACTAGGAAATTGAAACCTACATGAAAAAGTTCAATGAATATAAATTAGGGCACAAATTTATTTTTTCTGTAAATAAGTCTCTTGTTTTAGAGAGAAGGGGGTATTAGTTTAGGAGTAGGAGTAAGATTAAATTATTTCTTCATTGTACGTTCGTTGGATGATTGTTAATTAAAGGGAGTTTTCTTATTTTATTTTTAATTTTCTACTTCTTCTTTATTTTAGTTAACTTATTTATTTTCATGTTTAGCTAATTTTCTTTAATCTAGGATGAAGATGAAATTAAATAATTATTCATGATAATATTTTTTTATCTTTTTTATTATTTATGCTTTTATGTTTAATTGATTTCGCCTTCATGTTTCGTTATTGAAATACCTTCGTTTTATAGTTCTTATGTGATTTTAAATTAATTAAGAGGTTTTGATAGATTATTGTTAAGATTCAAGTTCTTATGTGATTTTAAATTAATTATTGTTAATCCATGTTTACTCAAAGAAGTTTTGATGGGTTATAGTTAATCTTTAAATTTTCATAGTCTATGCTTGCCCACGTTAATTATAAAATTACTAAATTAAAGGGAAGGGAGATCAAAATCATAATTAAGTTATAAAAATAGAAAAGATTGAATTACTTGTTATGTTTATTATTTAATGGATTCGAATTCCTAGATTGCTTCCTTATTATTAATTAGTTAAATTTTAGTTAATTGATTCTCAGTCTTTATTTCTAATTCGCCTAAAATAGATATTAAGGATACATTAAAATTAATCTAGTCTCTGTGGGTTCGACATGTACTTGCCAGTTCTTCAATTTGACACTGTGCACTTGCAGTTACTAATTTTTATCACATCAATATACCCTAAAGGTCTTAAGGGACATGTCAAAGTATAACTCATCATGCACAAGATACTATGATGATCTCAAGTCCAAGGATCACTTGTACTACTATCATTAGAGGAATTCCTATTGACGGGCGAGTAAAACTCCTGTCGACGCCGGGAAATGTCGCCATGTCGCTTCTTTAGTGGTTATTACCCTTTCCAATTTTAGCCTTTTTAATTAGATGATTCTTTGGAAAAGGTCGGCACTTAATATCGACGGGGTTTTGAAATATCGTTTTTATGATGAGCCAATTAATCAGAGTCGCCAGTTAGTATATTTGAAATGGATGTACCAACTCATCCGAGTTTCATTTTCGTAAATCGCTGGCTCATATGTGACTCCGAATTAATTGGTCTGCGAACCGAGATTCATAGAGTTCGGGGGCTTGCTTAAGCGAGGGGAAGGTGTTAGGCACCCCCCGACTTCCGTGAAACACGGTTACCGCAATCTTGATGCTTTTCCTATCCTTTTAATTCTTAAAATATGTATGCGTGCGCGCGTGTGTGTGTGTGTGTGCCTATTGTAGACACCCAAATTTTGCGTTTCCTTCTACTAACCATGACAGGAGGGCGAAATCGTCAATTGAACCGGCTTGCGGGAGCAAAGGAGCGGACACAAGGGCGAGCGCCCGGCACCGCCGCAATGTTTTGGGCAACCCAAGTTTACGTGACAATAAAGCCGTCCGAAGCAGGCACTTCCAAATGAGGTGGCACGTCTCCCGGAAGTTCCCGGACTGCGGAATACGAGCCTGGCAGCGAAAACCGACGTTGCGGTACGAAAGTCGAGGCGTGGCACGAAAATCGAGAAAGTCAAGCCCGCCAGCCGCGGATAGATCTGCGGCCAAGTGGGTGCGCCAGCACGAAAACCGGGAAATCAGCACTCAGCAGCTGAGTGCGATGGGAGGCGTGCCAGCTGGCCAGCCGCAGATCCATCTGCGGCCAGCCGCAGATAGATCTGCGGCTGGCTCTGGCCAGCCTATTTAAGCCAGCTTCGGCAGCATACAGGGGGTTCAGCAGTTTTTGAAAGAGGAAGAAGAAATTCAGCAAGAGCAGCAGCAGAAAATCGGGAATAGAGAGGAAAAACACCATAAATTTTGCAACAAAGAGGAGAGAAAGGAAGATCAAAAGAGAGGGTTGTTACTCTTTGATTTGATTGTAACACACATATTTCTTCTATTCCAATACACAAGCCTACTTCCATTTTGGTATCAATTGCAAGGTGAAATTTCCCTTTATTCTAGCAATTTATCATATCATTTGGCTAAAATTAATGTAGTCTTCATGTAATTTATTGTGAAACAATGAATTAGGGATTATTTGCGAGGGTTCCATTGGAACAAAATTCTTCTTAATAACCCGATGATATTCACGTTTTGATTTCTTGCTTGTTGTATAAGAGATGTATTGGTTGTGGTTTCCTTTAATTTGCTATTTAGGATGTCGTGATATTGTTAGAATTTCCGCGTTGGTTATTTATTGTAATGTTTGATTTGTGAGTACGTAGTAATCGTGGTTGTGAGCCTAGGAAAGCGACCCCGTGGTCCAAATCCGATGATGGACATGTCTTGATGTATATAGCGGGTAGGATGTAGCCTCCTTGTAACATGTAACCGTCGGGCCTTAAAACGACGCCAAAGCGAGAATCGGATTTAAGGCCCCATATTAGTGGAACTTGTGATTGTAGGCGTTTGGGATTATTTTGATGGCTTACATGCCCATGAATAGCCCCAACGCATTTTAATGCTTGATTTGATTTACGACACGAAATTGATTTCAAAGATAAATGATAAGATTTTCATAAAATCAATCAAAGTAGGATATTAGAATCACGAGGTTAAAATTTGAGAAATGTTAATGAATGTCGATTCCTATCTAACGAGAAAGCTAAAGAAAAAAAATCGTTTTCCAAAACAACACACAAAATGATTTTGCAAATAAGTAACGTTTTATTAAATCTTTGTGCATAGGGCGAAAGAGATCCTAGAAATTGCCCATCATTTTATGAAAGCAACGTATAGATCTCGATTCCTATTTTGACGAAGGTTTAAAACTCTTGTTTTGTTAAAACGACACTTAATGAAAATCCCATAGTTTTGGACAATTAAAAGCAAACCTTCCCAATAAAGAATAAAGCTTTCTCGTAGAAGCCGAAGGACATTCCGAAGCATTCTCAAAGTAAAACACGATTTTCCCTAAAATCCAAATGATTCTTTCATACAAACTCACCACAACATTCACATAAGCACACATACACACACACGCACGCACACACACACACATTTCATGAATTAGAGGATAGGAGAAGCATCAAGATTGCGGTAACCGTGTTTCACGGAAGTCGAGGGGTGCCTAACACCTTCCCCTCACTTAAACAAGCCCCCGAACTCTATGAATCTCGATTCGCAGACCAATTAATTCGGAGTCACATATGAGCCAGCGATTTATAAAACATGAAAATTCGGATGAGTTGGTACATCCATTTCAAATATACCAACTGGCGACTCTGGTTAATTGGCTCATCATAAAAACGATCTTTCAAAACCCCGTCGACATCAATGCCGACCTTTTCCAAATGTCATCTAAATCAAAAGGCTAAAATTGGAAAAGACCAAAAGAGAAGGGAAAAACCCGGCGTCGACAGCTGGCGACTCTGCTGGGGACCTATTAGAGGGCTTAAGCCGCGTTCAAATTTTGATGCTATCCTGTCCTTTAAAAGTTCATGAATATGTGTGTACATGCGATATTTTGATCTTTTGTGCTTTTGTTGTGTGAATGCGTGTTTTGTCCAATAAATGAATGATTGAATGGGTTTGCTTTACTTCAAAGTAATCATTTGCATACGGTGAGGACGATGAATGTGAATGTATGTTGAGAGAGTACCTCCTCCTGAGGCGAACCCGTCGGTTGCTTATTACTGGACTCGATGGGGCTGCTCCCCGGAGATGGCTCAGGAAACGCACCACTCAAATCCGCTCCAATCGAAAGGGCTCAAACGAGTAGATTGCGAAGATTTGGGAACCTTCATGCCGAAAAGCCCGCGAGAGTAACCCTAGGGTAGGTCAGCCTCAGATTAACCCAACGCAGGAAAAGTCTCTTCATGCCTTTTTACGTTTATATGTCTAAATGTCATGATCTCATTCAATATTCATACATCCCTTTTCTATGTCAAAAGAGATTACTAACCGCTGTGAATTGCAGGGAATAGTTGGGGGAGCATAATAAAGCATGTTTAGCATTGGTTATGGCACTAAAGGACTACTAACTTTCTCTTTTGCAGGGAAAGATTAAAAAACCCCAAAACACAAAAAAGTTATAGCTTTAGCATGCATCCATGTTTTCATTTCCCCAGGACTAAACTTCGAACCGTTTGCCTGCAGGATTGCTCCTCAAACCCGTTCGCAGTCTAAGAAAGCCCAGGTCTCTACCTTTGAAATGGCTGATATTCCTAATCATAGTTCCATATCTCGGGAAGAGTTTGATGATTTTAAAAGACAGATGATGGAAATGGCCACGATCCTAAAAGAACAGTTCTTAATCAGACAGGATCCGGTAAACCAAGGATCGCATAATATTCCACCACCAGGGGATGATCAGAATCCTCCTAAAAGTGGTACAAACCTGCTTAAAGATGACCAACCCCGACTCAAGGACGAGCCAGTCATCCCAAAGGCCGTTCCCATATCTAACAGGACCGTGATTGCTATCCCAGAGGAAGGGGACACGGACGACCTTACGGAAAAAAAATGAAACACATGGAGGAGACCATCCAATCTCTAAGAGGCATAGGCTCCCTGGGTAGGGTTAATTACTCAGATCTGTGTGTCTTCCCCGGAACCAGATATCCAGAGAAGTTCAAGGTCCCCGAGTTCGAAAAATACAATGGAAAGGGAGACCCCTACACGCACTTGAAAATATACATTGGAGAACTCGGGTCTTATGCCGAGGACGAGGGGCTGAGGATGCAGCTATTCCAGAAAAGCTTAACAGGGGAGGCAAGGATCTGGTATGCCCGCCTTGACAATGCCCGAATCCACAACTGGGGAGGAGTTGGCCCATACCTTCTTAACTCAATACAGCTTTCAGGCCCAGATGGCCCCTGATAGATATCAAATGACAAAAATCAAGAAGCAACCAAAAGAATCTTTCAGGGACTATGCACAACGATGGAGGGGTATGGCTGCACAGGTGAATCCCCCGATGAGCGAGGCGGAAATGGTAATGACCTTTGTGGACATTCAGGAGGCGCCCTATTATGAGCGGGTGATATCGGGGATTGGGAGACCTTTTGCCGAGATGATAAAACACGGAGAAATGGTGGACATGGGGTTAAAATCTGGTAAGATCCGGGACCTCACAGCTCTGGAAGTGGTTGCGGAGCAAATCCAGTGTGGAAACTATGGCAGCACTTCCCGTAGAATTCAACAGAAAAAGGAGGAAGATGTTTCCCTCATCCTGCAGGGATCATCTAGAAAGGCAGAGAACAATCCTCCAGTGCAAATACAGAGAATTGTGCCACCCACCCCGACAACATAATCTCAATTATCAAAGGTCGGACGAACGAAGAAGATTTGAGACAGCAAGAGATCGGGTATTCACCCCGCTTGGGGAGCCTCTTGAACAGATTTTGGCGGTATTGATAGCACAGAGAAAGATAGGCGATTTGGCACCCCCAATTGATCCGAAAGGAGGAGAATTTGATCCGCGTAAGAAGTGTGCGTACCATTCGGGTTCTCCTGGTCATGATACTCAGGGAATGCTGGGCTCTGAAGCACAAAATTCAGAATATGATCGATAGCGGGAAGATCGTGGTAGAGCAGCCAGAGGTTATGAAGGAGGACCATGAGTAGATGCCAGTTGTTGTTCCTTATTTTAAAATTGTGCATGATTATGTTATTTTGTCATGTTATCTTAAAGATGATCATTGCGAGAAAAATGCCTTATATATGACAAATATTTTGTTTCATGCCAGGTGTACCAATTTGAGTGTCTCTTGCCTAACAAACGATTCTTCAAATTCGAAAGTTGACTACGATTTTGATATTGAGCTGGATTTCGATTTAATGGGCATTGAGCAGGATGAGACAGATAATGACGGCACGCCTGACGAGATCAAAGGATGGGTCGAAGACAAACCCCAAACCCAACTCAAACCAAACCATCACCATAAAAAAATTAGAACCCCTGACAAACCCAGGGAGCTCAAAATAGGAACAGATCTGACCCCCTAGCCAGAAAACAGAGTTGTTAAGCCAGTATGGAGATATCATTTGCCGAATGGGCAACCTGAGGCCTTAGTCTCCGACAATGCCAAAAATTTGAGCAGTACCCTTATGAAGGAATTATACGACCAGTTCAAGATCAAACACCTCAATGCTATCATTTGCCATCCTAAGATGAATGGGGCAGTGGAGGCTGCGAATAAAAATATCAAGAAGATCATGGCGAGAATGTCTGCTAAACATCGGGGATGGCCGGATCTGCTACCTTTCACCCTGCTGGCGTACCGAAAATCGGTGCGTATTTCTACAGGGGCAACCCCTTACACTCTGGTATACGGAATAGAGGTAGTTCGGCCATTTGAGGTTGAGATGCTCAGATAAACGAGGAGGGTTGAATGCAAGGTCGATACGACCAATTGGCCCTAATTGATGAGAAAAGGGTGGCTGCTATTTCACGCGGCCAGTTGTATCAGCAAAGAATCTCTCGATCTTACGACAAAAGATAAGACCTCAGAAGTTCAAAGAAAATGACCTAGTGCTAAAGAAAGGCATGCCTACTATACAAAAAAAAAAAAAAAAAAAAAAAAACAAAAAAAAAAAAACAAAAAAAAGAAGCGAAGCCAAAGGGAAGCTTGCCCCGAACTGAGAGGGGCCTTTCGTGATTAAGAAGGTGATATCCGGAGGAGCCCTCATATTGCAAGAGAGGGATGGAGAGGTGTTTCCATAACCCCTCAATTCCGACTCGGTGAAGCGGTTCCATAAAAAAAAAAAAAAAAAAAAAAAAAAAAAAAAAAAAAAAAACCAATTCCCAACAACCAGAAAAGCCTTTGAAAGAACCCATCATCATCATCATTTTCTCGTCGTTCTTTGAAAGAACGAACTACGTAGGACCTGATCTCCCGACTTGTGGGGGTACGTAGGCAGCCATCGTGGCACGGTCCCATTCCTTACAAAATAATACTTTCTTCTGCCAAAACCAATTCCCAACAACCAGAAAAGCCTTCCTATACCCTCAAAACCTTCCCGAAGTCAGCCACCTGATCAGCTTCATCTCAAGTGACATAACCCGGACCCAACCAAACACTTAGTCAAAAAAAAAAAATCTAAGACTCAGTCCGATGAAATCAACAGGGTGTGCGGTAGTATCTGTCAAATCTCCATCAAGACTTGAGAGGAAAAAGAGGGCAAGATATCAAAATCGTGGTTGACTGGATAAAATGAGGATCCGATGAAAGGCAACGATACGAAAAAAGGGGAAAATGACTGAATATAAATGCATGTCTATATATATAAGTCATTTCGTTACAAGATTTCCTTTTCGATAACAGATGAAACTGACATAATCTATGCAGGAGATAAAATGATCTACAGATCTGAAACTAACTTAAGCAGGATGGATAAAGTGGTGGATAGGTCTGAAGCATCGGCGTCCCCTGCAATCTACTCTACTGCCCCATCATGTCGATACGATCCAATAAAGAAATGGCTCGGCTAACGGTAGTAATCAAGGCCAGTCGGATCCGGCCATCCTCAGCGACCCGACTAGGGGCAAAATCAGCTGAGATGGAATCATATCTGGAGGACATATCCGTAGACTGGGGGGGGAATAAATACCTCTGGGGCGGTGTCATCAGTGAAAATCACTCAAGAGTCATCAAATACTCCAAACTGACTCAAACCAACCATGGCAAAGTCTCGGTGCAACCATTGCACATAAGCAGATGTCCGAATGGGGCAAATCTCACTTCGCCCGACTATGAACTGAACAAAGCAGCGGAAAAGCCTGCCAAATGACCCTGGGAAGGGCTGATATCCAAGCAAACCACGACAAGATGGTGAGCACCCTGGGAAGGGCTGATATCCAAGCAAACCACGACAAGTTGGTAAGCAACCTGGGAAGGCATCCAAGCAAACCACGACAAGATGGTGAGCACCCTGGGAAGGGCTGATATCCAAGCAAACCACGACAAGTTGGTGAGCAACCTGGGAAGGCATCCAAGCAAACCACGACAAGATGGTGAACACCCTGGGAAGGGCTGATATCCAAGCAAACCACGACAAGTTGGTAAGCAACCTGGGAAGGCATCCAAGCAAACCACGACAAGATGGTGAGCACCCTGGGAAGGGCTGATATCCAAGCAAACCACGACAAGTTGGTAAGCAACCTGGGAAGGCATCCAAGCAAACCACGACAAGATGGTGAGCACCCTTGGAAGGGCTGAGATCCAAACAAACCACCACAAGGTGGTGAGCAACCTGAGAAGGCATCCAAGCAAACCACGACAAGATGGTGAGCACCCTTGGAAGGGCTGAGATCCAAACAAACCACCACAAGGTGGTGAGCAACCTGGGAAGGCATCCAAGCGAACCACTACAAGTGATGACATCTGTAGAACAGTATCAAAAGACTGTACAGGAGTCATTTTTTCTCAATTTACATGTTGGGTCATGTGCATGAATAGATGATAATTCTGTCTGTGATCCATGAAATGAAAAAAAAAATCGAGCAGGTTAGGTGTCAAGGTCCTAGCCTATCAGAGTCAAAAGTGATGGCGGCCAAGAACGATGTACAAGGACGAACTCCAAGGATGCCTCTCAAACTAGTTAGGAGGATAACGTCCTTTGATGACAATGCGATGGGATAAGGTGATCGCGAGACGAGCGACCGGCGACGATACCCGGCCCCGACATGACGATCGACCGGCGACGATAACCGGCGATCATGAGATGGATGTCCGGCGACGATAACTGGCTCCGACAAGATAACCAACCGGCGACGATAACCGGGGGTTACGCGATGGGTGACCGGCGACGATACCCGGCCCCGAACGAGACGACAGATTGAAGGAGTGAACCCAAAGATTAACGAACACGGTCAAGGGGTTGATACATTGACACTCTTACGAATGTCTTGCATGCATTGCATCTTATGTTGCATCATAAGCTATATGTGTGAGACATCATGTATGCACTGTCAATTCTTATGCACTGTCATTCATGCATCGAGTGTCTATTCTTTATCCTGTTCATTTCATTTATCATTTCATAAACATGATAAAGAGGGGCAGCTGTAGACACCCAAATTTTGCGTTTCCTTCTACTAACCATGACAGGAGGGCGAAATCGTCAATTGAACCGGCTTGCGGGAGCAAAGGAGCGGACACAAGGGCGAGCGCCCGGCACCGCCGCAATGTTTTGGGCAACCCAAGTTTACGTGACAATAAAGCCGTCCGAAGCAGGCACTTCCAAATGAGGTGGCACGTCTCCCGGAAGTTCCCGGACTGCGGAATACGAGCCTGGCAGCGAAAACCGACGTTGCGGTACGAAAGTCGAGGCGTGGCACGAAAATCGAGAAAGTCAAGCCCGCCAGCCGCGGATAGATCTGCGGCCAAGTGGGTGCGCCAGCACGAAAACCGGGAAATCAGCACTCAGCAGCTGAGTGCGATGGGAGGCGTGCCAGCTGGCCAGCCGCAGATCCATCTGCGGCCAGCCGCAGATAGATCTGCGGCTGGCTCTGGCCAGCCTATTTAAGCCAGCTTCGGCAGCATACAGGGGGTTCAGCAGTTTTTGAAAGAGGAAGAAGAAATTCAGCAAGAGCAGCAGCAGAAAATCGGGAATAGAGAGGAAAAACACCATAAATTTTGCAACAAAGAGGAGAGAAAGGAAGATCAAAAGAGAGGGTTGTTACTCTTTGATTTGATTGTAACACACATATTTCTTCTATTCCAATACACAAGCCTACTTCCATTTTGGTATCAATTGCAAGGTGAAATTTCCCTTTATTCTAGCAATTTATCATATCATTTGGCTAAAATTAATGTAGTCTTCATGTAATTTATTGTGAAACAATGAATTAGGGATTATTTGCGAGGGTTCCATTGGAACAAAATTCTTCTTAATAACCCGATGATATTCACGTTTTGATTTCTTGCTTGTTGTATAAGAGATGTATTGGTTGTGGTTCCTTTAATTTGCTATTTAGGATGTCGTGATATTGTTAGAATTTCCGCGTTGGTTATTTATTGTAATGTTTGATTTGTGAGTACGTAGTAATCGTGGTTGTGAGCCTAGGAAAGCGACCCCGTGGTCCAAATCCGATGATGGACATGTCTTGATGTATATAGCGGGTAGGATGTAGCCTCCTTGTAACATGTAACCGTCGGGCCTTAAAACGACGCCAAAGCGAGAATCGGATTTAAGGCCCCATATTAGTGGAACTTGTGATTGTAGGCGTTTGGGATTATTTTGATGGCTTACATGCCCATGAATAGCCCCAACGCATTTTAATGCTTGATTTGATTTACGACACGAAATTGATTTCAAAGATAAATGATAAGATTTTCATAAAATCAATCAAAGTAGGATATTAGAATCACGAGGTTAAAATTTGAGAAATGTTAATGAATGTCGATTCCTATCTAACGAGAAAGCTAAAGAAAAAAAAATCGTTTTCCAAAACAAACACACAAAATGATTTTGCAAATAAGTAACGTTTTATTAAATCTTTGTGCATAGGGCGAAAGAGATCCTAGAAATTGCCCATCATTTTATGAAAGCAACGTATAGATCTCGATTCCTATTTTGACGAAGGTTTAAAACTCTTGTTTTGTTAAAACGACACTTAATGAAAATCCCATAGTTTTGGACAATTAAAAGCAAACCTTCCCAATAAAGAATAAAGCTTTCTCGTAGAAGCCGAAGGACATTCCGAAGCATTCTCAAAGTAAAACACGATTTTCCCTAAAATCCAAATGATTCTTTCATACAAACTCACCACAACATTCACATAAGCACACATACACACACACGCACGCACACACACACACATTTCATGAATTAAAGGATAGGAGAAGCATCAAGATTGCGGTAACCGTGTTTCACGGAAGTCGAGGGGTGCCTAACACCTTCCCCTCACTTAAACAAGCCCCCGAACTCTATGAATCTCGATTCGCAGACCAATTAATTCGGAGTCACATATGAGCCAGCGATTTATAAAACATGAAAATTCGGATGAGTTGGTACATCCATTTCAAATATACCAACTGGCGACTCTGGTTAATTGGCTCATCATAAAAACGATCTTTCAAAACCCCGTCGACATCAATGCCGACCTTTTCCAAATGTCATCTAAATCAAAAGGCTAAAATTGGAAAAGACCAAAAGAGAAGGGAAAAACCCGGCGTCGACACCTATGTGAATGTTGTGATGAGTTTGTATGAAAGAATCATTTGGATTTTGATGGAAAGTTGTGCTTTGAGAGTGCTTTAGAATGTCCTTCGGCTTCTACGAGAAAGCTTTATTCTTTATTAGAAAGGTTTGATTTAAATTATCAAAACTGTGAGATTGCATTAGGTGTCGTTTTGGCAAAACAAGAGTTTTCTAAACCTTTGTCAAAATAGGAATCGAGATCTATACGTTGCCTTCATAACTCAAATGATGGGCAACCTCTAGGATCTCTTTAACCCTATGCACAAGGATTTAATAAAACATTATTTATTTTTATAAAACCATTTTTGTGATATTTGAAAACGATTTCTTTCTTTTGCCTTCTCGTTAAGATAGAAATCAACATTCCTTAGCACCCCCAATTTCTTATCCTCGTGATGCTACTAACCTAGTTTGATTGATTTTATGAAGATCTTTATCGCTTAGCTTTGAAATCCTTTTTGGTGTTGCAATTCAAATCCAACATTATAATGCATAGGGGATTATTCACGGGCATGTAAGCCATCAAAATAACCCCGAACGCCCACAATCACATATTTTCACTATGACGGGGCCTTAAACACGATTCTCGCCTTGGCGTCGCTTTAAGGCCCGACGATTACATACTTACAAATAAAAACTACATCGCTCCTACTACTTATATCAAAAGATGTCCATCATCGGATTTGGACCACGGGGTCGCATTCCTAGGCTCACATCCAAAATGGCCAAACAAACACAATATCCTAAAATGGCAATCTAAACAACTAGGCCCAATAAATCATCATAACAAGCTAAATTAATTCGCTAAATGGACATCCTCGGGTCATTATGAAGTATTTCGTTCCGTGGGAACCTTCACTAATGGTTCCTAATCCATGTATCCACAACAATATACAAGAAAAATTACATTTCACATAACCCAATTGACAAAAAGATTAACAAAATGATATATCAAAATTGCTATAGAAATAATCTTTTCACCTTGCATATAATCCTCACAATGTGTATGAATTTGTATATTGAATAGAGTAGAAGGTATAGGATATATAATCTTACACAAAATATGTAATTCCTCACTTTTTTCCTCTCTTTTCTCTCTATTTTCTTGCAATTTCTTCCTATTTTTTCCTCTTTTCCCGAGCTGCTGCTGCCTCCTCTTTTTCTTCTTCCCCTCTGTAACCTCCTGTATGCTGAGTGAGGGATGAGCTGAAATAGGCTGGCCAGAGCCAGCCGCAGATGGATCTGCGGCTGGCCGCAGATGGATCTGCGGCTGGCCGCAGATTGATCTGCGGCTGGCTGGCCGCCACCCTTCCACTCAGCTGATTTTTTTTCGATTTCCGTGTTTCGAGTTCCGTGTTTTCAAAAGGCGCACTCATTGGCCGCAGATCAATCCGCGACTGGCTGGCTTGACTTTCTCGATTTTCGTGCTACGCTTCGATTCTCGTGTCGTGACGTCGGTTCTCGCCGACAGGCTCGTATTTTGTAGTCCGGGAATTACTAGGAGACGTGCCACATCATTCGGGAATGCTCATTTCGGACAGCCTTGTTGTCACGTCGGTTTCGGTTGTAAATCGTCGCGGTGGCGTCGAGTGTTCGTACTTGCGCCCATCCTTCGTTCTCGTAGGCCGGCTCAATGGACGAATTTGCCCTCCTATCAGGGTTAGTATACGAAGTGCAAAATTTGGGTGTCTACAGCTGCCCCTCTTTATCATGTTTATGAAATGTTAAATGAAATGAACAGGATAAAGAAATAGACACCCGATGCATGAATGACAGTTCACAAGAATGACAATACATACATGATGCAACACATGCAACTTATGATGCAACACAAGATGTAAGGCATGCAAAACATTCGTAAAGGTGTCAATGCATCAATCCCTGACCGCATTGTTAGTCGTCGGGTTTTGTCTTCCAATCGATCGTCTCGTAACCGCCGGGTCTCGTCTCCGGTCGATTGTCCTGTGAGTGCTGGGTCTCGTATCCGGTCGCTCGTCTCGTAACCGCCAGGTCTCGTCTCCGGTCGATTGTCCTGTGAGTGCCGGGTCTCGTATCCGGTCGCTCGTCTCGTAGCCGTCGGGTCTCGTCTCCGGTCGATTGTCCTGTGAGTGCCGGGTCTCGTATCCGGTCGCTCGTCTCGTAACCACCGGGTCTCGTCTCCGGTCGATTATCCTCAAAGGAAGTTATTCTCCTGACTAACTTGAAAGGCATCCTTGGAGTTCGTCCTCGTACATCGTTCTTGGCAGCCATCGCTTTTGACTCTGATAGGCTAGGACCTTGACACCTAACCTGCATGGATCACGTACAGAATTATCATCTATTCAATGCATGGGACACAACATTTAAAATGTGAATTTGATGAAAAAATGACCCCTGTACAGTCTTTTGATACTGTTCTACAGATGTCATCAGTTGTCGGGGTTTGCTTGGATCTCAGCCCTTCCCAAGGATCGCTCACTTTTTTGGGATATTGGCCCTTCCCAGGGGTTGTTCACCACCTTGTTGTGGTTCGTTTGGATGCCTTCCCAGGTTCTCACACCACCTTATTGTGATTTGCTAGGATGCCTTCCCAGGTTCACTCACCACCTTGTTGTGGTTGCTTGGATGCCTTCCCAGGGTGCTCACCACCTTGTTGTGATTTTCTTAGATGCCTTCCCAGGGTGCTCATCACCCTGTTGTGGTTTGCTTGGATGCCTTCCCAAGTTCACTTCTTGTTTGGATACCAGCCCTTCCCAGGGGTCATTGATTGTTTGGATCTCAGCCCTTCCCAGGGTTCGTTGATTGTTTGGATCTCAGCCCTTCCCAAGGGTCGTTGATTGTTTGGATCTCAGCCCTTCCCAGGGTTCATTGATTGTTTGGATCTCAGCCCTTCCCAGGGTTCGTTGATTGTTTGGATCTCAGCCCTTCCCAGGGGTTGTTGATTGTTTGGATCTCAGCCCTTCCCAGGGTTCGTTGGTTATTTGGATCTCAGCCCTTCCCAGGGGTCGTTGGTTGTTTGGATCTCAGCCCTTCCCAGGGGTCGTTGATTGTTTGGATCTCAGCCCTTCCCAGGGTTCGTTGATTATTTGGATCTCAGCCCTTCCCAGGATTCGTTGATTGTATGGATCTTTAGCCCTTCCCAGGGTTCGTTGTTTGTTTGGATCTTAGCCCTTCCCAGGGTTCGTTGATTGTTTGGATCTCAGCCCTTCCCAGGGTTTGTTGATTGTTTGGATCTCAGCCCTTCCCAGGGGTTATTGTTTGTTTGGATCTCAGCCCTTCCCAGGGTTCGTTGATTGTTTGGATCTCAGCCCTTCCCAGGGTTCGTTGATTGTTTGGATCTCAGCCCTTCCCAGGGTTCGTTGTTTATTTGGATCTCAGCCCTTCCCAGGGTTCGTTGATTGTTTGGATCTCAGCCCTTCCCAGGGTTCGTTGATTGTTTGGATCTCAGCCCTTCCCGGGTTCGTTGATTGTTTGGATCTCAGCCCTTCCCAGGGTTGGTTGATTGTTTGGATCTCAGCCCTTCCCATCGTTGATTGTTTGGATCTCAGCCCTTCCCAGGGTTCGTTGTTTGTTTGGATCTCAGCCCTTCCCAGGGTTCGTTGTTTGTTTGGATCTCAGCCCTTCCCAGGGTTCGTTGATTGTTTGGATCTCAGCCCTTCCCAGGGTTCGTTGATTGTTTGGATCTCAGCTCTTCCCAGGGTTCGTTGATTGTTTGGATCTCAGCCCTTCCCAGGGTTCGTTGATTGTTTTGAGTGATTTTTTTTTTTGAAATGGGATGTGTGATCGGCTTCTGTCCTGGATCTCCCACCAACATCGTCCATGTACCATGCCGCAAAAGCCATCACGGTCTGATCATTTGTGAGGTTGAAAGTGACGTGCTTGTACTTTCCCCTGAAGATTTTCATTTTGATCGTACATGTATGCATGCAAAAGATGTTATGCATGATCTGGCAGATATGTTATGGACAGATGCATGTGCACAACATATGTTTAGATAGAAATAACCCCTGTTCAGTCAACTGATACGATTCGACCGTCGTCATTGTTTGCCAACATTTGATTGGATCATGCCTCGTCGTGAAGTGTAGTTTCTAGACTTCAACATTGGTTTGGTACTCTGCCTGTTCTTGGTCGTCTTCATTTCATCGTGCTGAGGCAGTCTGTTTCGCTCTCTGTGATGATCGACAGCTATGTTGGGCTCCTTGGCCTTTTGATCATTTCTGCTGGTCGATATGCTGTTGTCCCGCATTATATCATCCTTGTATATGCTCATGCACGTGGATCATTTGGATGTCGAGGCAGTGATAGTCAGGATTGGGGAGAGGCCCAATGCCGAGAAGTTCTGTTCAGCCTCAGCTTCCTTCCATTTCACGATTCTCAACTGCCCCTGCCTTGGCGCGTGTTGTTACCAAGAATTTCTATCGAAAACTCGCGATGTTGACCGTTCTGAGTTATCCACAGCTCTGCAAGATCCTGCATATCAGACGACTAACAAATGCCAAAACTTGAAGGCTCGGGGCGTTGGTGTTATTTCAACACAAAGATATTATAATCTCGACAAAAGAGCAAATGCAGTTAAAGCACATGAAATTGAATATCTGTTGATCGCACAAACTAGGGAGTTGTGAACCGTGAATGTACTAGATTAGAAGTTATTTTCAATCCCTCGTGAGTTGATTTTCTATTTAACGAGTTATGAAATCGTAAGAACACCTTCAAGCATTCATGGTCATTGTGCGTGAGTAAGGTCGAGTTCAAAAGAACTACCCTCCCTCGTCAAAGGTATTCTGTCTCCATTCTCGACAACGTTCTTAGCAGGATCGACGTCATATGACAAATGCACTGTGCGATGCAGCATTCAGTAGGGGTTTCTCTTCCATGACTTCTTGTTTAAGGCCGAGAGTTTTTCCCTCATAATCATCCTCCACAATGGTTTATATTCATCATAATTCATTTTTCATAATGTTTCCTTTTTATTAGAAACAACATATTAAACAAGGTTACGAACACTTGCTACGGCGTCACGACGTTCGCATGTCCCACACCCGACTTGTCTTACGCGAACACCCAAACGACACGCTCTTGCGTACGCTTAGCACACCCATACAATTTGTCTAATACTTTTTGATTAATGATAAGTATTTTACATTCATAATGTTCGTCTTTTATAATTTAGAATAACATAGATTAACGCTTGAAAAATTACATGTCGCATGCCCGAACGCTCGACGTTCGCCGCCCGACGCCCTGCCTGGCCCTGGGCCGCACCAGCGCCGCGGCTCTCTGCCTAGCGCCGCGACTTTCTACCTAGCGTTGTGGCTCTTATGGACAGTGCTGCAGCTCTGAATTCCTGTCCCCGAATTGAACCAAAGCTCCAATTTTCAGTTTTTGTCAATTTTAACGTACCTCCTTCGTAACTTTATAACTCGTTCATCCCTTATCAGAAGGAGTCCATTCTTGAGCCATTCTTTAGCTCGTAACATTCTCTACAATTTTCCCTAGAAAAAATAATTTTTCTGATTTTCTAACAAATCTAAAAATTGGCTCAAAAATCCTACGTGCACTAGTTTTCGTTAAATGACGTTTCTAACGTCGGTTATTCGATTCTTCGTAACTTACTCATCTGAAGTCAGAATAAGCTCGTTCTTGAGCCTGTGACTCCCTTTTACTACGCTCTACACAAACCCCCAAAAATTAAAATTTTTCGAAAGCGTTAACTACTCAAAAACTTGGCCCGAAAGTCGTACCAAGCTAGGATTTTTGACTTTTAAATGTTTTACTAAAATTATAGCATATTTTTACTCTGTTCCAGTTGGAATTTTTGGAGTCTGCATGATTAGTATGATTTAATTTGATGATGAAAGCTCTTAATGTATATTTGTACCAGTAAGTTTTGTAAAGTCCTTAATAATGATTCAATGTACAAGGACTTAGAATTGAAAGATCAAAGTTGTTAGGTTGATCTCATTGAATTGATCTGATGTATAGTTAATGGGCTTAAGTTGTATGTAAAGTTAGTCTGCCAAAGTTGTAAAGTAAAGATGTTAGATCGTAGACTTAACTCTCAGCTTGTAAAGCATCAGACAAATCGCAGAGCTATTGCATCTATCGTAAAGTAAACAGAATCGCAAAGCAAAGCAAAGCTTTCTCGACAAAGACTGAATGCAGAGTGCTTCAGAATCACAAAGCAAAAGTCAAATGGTAAAGCACCTCAAAGTTCGTTCAGCAGAAGAAAGAATCGTATAATCAGCTATGAAATCATAGGGTCGATCCTCGTAGAGCTGAGAATAAAGGACATTCATAGAGCACAAATATCATCGTAAATCCATCTTCTGAATGTAGAGCAAACACTACGAGCTTCCATGTTCGTAGAGCTAAATCAAGTTTGACAAGAAGACTAACATGGGAGCGTTGCTGATTGAAGGTCCCAATGCAACCACCAAACATCCTTGGCTGAAATCAAAGATCAGAAGATATGTCTAACAACTATTTGCTGAAAATGACATGTCAAGGTGGTAGGTGAAATTGTAGACTGATGTGACAAGCTAAACAAAAGAAAGCTGATACCTAACCTCAAAATGTCAACATCAAGATCCTAGAATATCCAAAGTATTAAATGCTCCAACGGGATCCTAACAACGGGAAGAAATTCAGGCAGATTATAAAAGGCAACAGAGATTCAAAACTAAATTAACGAACAACAATCAAGAAAAGCCTAAACTCTGCTAAAGCAAAGAAGAATATACTTTACAATTTGAACTTCTAGTTCAAACTGCTAAGAACTTGAGAAAAGAAGCTTAACGCCAACTTAGCAGCACCTTTCAACAACATTTATACAACTGTTCGTTCTGGTCTTAGTGACCACACAAAGTTTCAAGTCTGCTGGGCTTGAAGAGGGCAAGAGTGTCTTTGTTGTAGTAACTAAATTCTTAGTGAATTCCTACTTGTTGAAGTAGAAGAGTGGAGTATGAGTTGTTCAGTCTCTAAACCACTTAAAATCTCTTTGTGTTAATTATTGTCTTGTTTTACTTTCTTGTATATTATCTAGTTTGATTGTGTGGCTAAGATCTAAACCTAAACTCAGACCTGAGATCTAACTAATCTACAAGGGCATTTTCAAAAAGTATATTCTGTTGTGCTTAATCTGATTAATAACTATCGGGTAATATCTTCTCAAACAAGTTATTTTTTAAAAAGAATCTATTCAACCCCCTCTTCTAGATCTTTAAGTACCTCTGGGAAACAACATGAACATTTCCATAATCTCCTTAACTAAACTTCCTTCTTCCCGGATTTCATAAATAAATCCCCAAACAACAATCTTACGAGTCCAATTTAAGCCCTCTACATAGTTTTTACATCCTTTACGCTTTGGTCTTTTGTTTTTGATCTTAAATTCGTTTATGACATGGATTAAACATATAATCTACATCATATTCCTCCTTATTACTTCGAATCCATCATGATTCCCAATCAAACCACAACGACCACTAACAAGCTAATTTACAAAGCTTTAAAAAGATGAATGGTTAGGGTTCTTAGGCTTACCTCTTGATGTTCTTTCTTCTTCTTTTTATTACTTAGCTAGATGATCAAAGCTTAATCCTTTTCTCCTTTCCTTCCTCTTCATGTCGAGCCTTCCCTTTCTCTCTTGCTCTCTCTCTCTCTCAAATTACTTAGTGAAATGAAGGAAGAATAAAAGAGATGATGACTTATCAAAGTCTTAAGGGCTAAGGGAAACAAAGGTTAGACAAGCATTCATTTCTAAGACTAAAACTTACTATAAATGGTAAGTTCCCATCTCACTTTGTCCCTCCTTGGTCCCCTCCCTATCACCGGTTCCTCCTATTCCCTTGCCTTCATTTAATTTTCATTTATCTTACATGCCAATTACCAATAACTGACACATGGCATCCCATTCTTTGGCTCCAAGAAACTAGGGTTTAATTCTAGCTTCAAACCCCTGGCTCAACCCTAGCCAAGACATTTACAAACCCTAGCCAAGCTTGTCAAATCCCAGGCTCAACCCTAGGAATCCCCATGGCTTAACCCTAGCCAAGCCATACAAACCCTAACTAAGCCTTTCAAACTCTAGGCTTGGTTAGGCTAAACTAAATTGGTTACTCATTTTCTTTTTAGTTAGGTTTTCTAACTTTTTCGGTTAAGTTTCGTAACTCGCTCGATTAGCCGACAAAAGTCGATTTTACCCTTTCATACTTTCGACTAGGGTTTACGCCCTCAAACTTAGTCGATTACTCTTTTCTTTCGAGTTGGATTTTTCTAACTCGTTCCTTAGCCACAATCGCGAAAATTTTTATTTGTTGATTTTATTGGAGATTACGTCTCCCTTTCTCGAATAAACACTATGACGTGATTCGAAAAGTCAAAAAACGAAAAAGGCATTTTTTGGCGTGAATAGTGTTTTTACGTCTTTTCTCGATTTTTTATATTTTCGTCTACGAAATCTTAATTCGTAAATTCTAACAAGTAAACACAATCTAGGTCATATTACGACCTTTAAACACATACAATCACATTTACACATCATAATATCCATAAAATTTATTTTATTACATATTTACATTGAAAACCTAATTACAAGGCTATCCGATTTCTCGGGTTGTCTCATCATCATTCCATGAAGAATTCTCAATAGCAAGGTTTTAACTCAAAAATATTCACCACCCAATTAACTCCCTAAGAATCAGTAACAGAAACTAGGGAATCAATCTTCACTTCTAATACAGCTATTGTTGACATTCCCCCTCAAGTTGAAGCATAGATGTCTATCATGTTCAACTTATCCAATGAGGTGTTGAACACCTTTCCTGAAACAGCTTTTGTTAAAACATCTGCCAATTGATTATCGGACTGAACAAATGGAAAATGTATGACTTTTCGATCAAAATTCTCTTTTATAAAGTGACGATCAACTTCCACATGCTTCGTGCGATCATATTGTACAGGTTTATGAGCAATTTCAATGGCTGCTTTGTTGTCACAATGCAAGTTCATTGGTTTCAGATGCTTGATCCCTAGATCTTTTAGTACATTTTTTATCCACAACAACTCGCAAACACCATGAGCCATACCACGAAATTCTGCTTCTGCACTTGATCTTGCCACAACCCTTTGCTTCTTGCTTCTCCACGTAACTAGATTTCCCCGTACAAATGTAAAGTACCCCGAGGTGGATCTCCAAGTAGTTTGGTCTCATGTCCAATCTGAATCTGTGTATCCTTCAATGTCAAGGTTGCCATTCTTTGAAAATAACAAACCTTTACCTGGAGAATTCTTCAAATATCTTAGGATTCGATATACAACATTCATATGTTCTTCACTTGGTGCATGCATAAATTGGCTTACAACACTTACAACGTAAGCTATATCAGGCCTGGTATGTGACAGGTATATTAATCTTCCAACCAAACGCTGATAACGACCTTTGTTTGATGGGACTTAATCTGTGAGATCTCCAAGTTTATGGTTCATCTCTATGGGTGTCTCTGCTGGTTTGCAATCAAGCATTCCAGTTTCAGCAAGAAGATCAAGCACATACTTAGCTTTTTGGTAATATTCCCATCGTCCACCAAAGAAATACTCCATCCGTTCCAAATTAATTGCTCAATTTTGACTTTTTAAAGTCAAATTGATCATTTTTAAAACTAATATTTTTACTATTTTTGCTAAAATATAGGTGAAGAGATTATAACCAAAAGAAAGTATATACAATTTATTACTAACCCCAATTTTTATAATTTTAGAAATATATTTATGTATGCTTAATTATTAATTCTAAAAATAGTCAATTTGATTTAAAAAAGTCAAAACTAAGCAATTAATTTGGGACGGAACGAGTACTAAGTTATTTTAATAAAAAAAATATGTTCACTAAAAGAATGGCTCAAGCACAAAAGTCAAAGCTATAAAGTGGGAAAAATACTATATTACCCCTTACTTGTGTCATAATTATATGGGGTTGACTAGTGATGTATTAAATCCATATAAAAGGAAATTGAAAATTTATTTATACTTTTTGCTCTAATCAGATATTCTATTCAGGGGAAAGTTGTACCTAAACCATTCTTTTGAGGATGGAGAATGTAGTATGGAATAAAGCTATGCGGGAACTCAGTAGTTTTTGACTAAAGCTTCGGATTGCATGTTATACTTTGTGCATACAATATTGTACTTTTTTACGTTTTGTACAATTATGTATTCATGAAGTTCAAGACTCGACTTTTTAATTAATTATTTGACAAGGATTGTTGAGCTCCCATTTTCTCTTTAATAAACTCTATAGCCAAATTTATTCATTTATGAATATAAAACCAGAAAAAAGATTAGCAATACAACCAAAGCTCATCACTTCTTCCATTTCAAAGTTAAAGCTCTAATCCTCTTCTTTTTCCCAAGCTTCAAAAAGGTTATGAAGTAACTTAGCTTGTTTTCTTTTTTAGAAAATTAAGGGCAGCTTGTTTTCTTTTTTAGAAAATCAAGGGCACTCTGCTGAACGTGTTAAGAAAAACTCGAGACATGACGGAGATAGTATTTCTTTTGCCAACTCCATATTCAAAATTTGTAGTGTTGGAGTCATACAAGTGTCCAATCTCTGTGAGCTTGCTTCATATCCATGAATTATGGTATGTAATGTGGAGATAATCAATAAAGATATTCTAATAGAATCTTACTTTTGATTCAATAATTTATCCATGTGCACTTTTCTCTCTCACAGCAGCTACCAAATGAGAATTTAGCTCAGTCCTCAATTTAGGGAGAACTGTTTGAATATGCATCTCCAGAATCTGAAATAGTATATTATCATTAAAGCCCAAAAGAAAAAGATAAGAGAGACGAGTAAATATATTATATTAAGAAACACAACGCACTCAATTATTCTTCTTTTGATAAACACTACCCACTTCATCATTTAACAACTATCAACTTTTATACTATGTTCTCATAGTCTACACTGTGATTTAAAAATGTAACAACTAAAAAACCACTTTCTGAATGAAATATTTACTTTCTCATTGCAATTATTTTTATCTGCTGAAGATTAATAGCAAAAAGGAAGGCAGGAAAAACAAAAGACAGAATGGAAACAGCAACAACGAAAGCATCATCACATCTTTGACGCCCAATCTAGTGCAGTAGAACCAAAGACGCATCAGCAATATGCAGGCTAACTAATCTTAGAGCTATAGTAAACCTCTAGACATCTTTGTTTGTTTAGTCCATGCATAAATATTTATTACTCTAGAGCTTTTGCACGGAGTTATGAACTAATCATGCACTTGTAGGTTTGACCAGGCGTCATTCAGGTCAAGTTTAGGTACAATTACCAGTTTTACAAATTGTGCTAAATAGTCATTGTTTTCTTCCATTAATAATTAAACCCATAATTCATTTATCTTCACTAATAATGACCGTCTTTGCAGGACCACCCACCACAAACACATATATGGACACAGCTAAAAACTGGACTATTCAAACACTTTAATACAACTTCCCATAAGCACTTGAAATGTTAATTCTTCTCCACATATCTACATGTGCTCAGTCATATATAGCTCTATATTTGTCGGATTAATTTTAAATTAAAATATATATTTATTAATTTCTAATTTATTACATGGTTAAAAAGAATACGAGTCCTGAAAGACAGATGCGCACAAACACATTGTGATACACATATTGTGGATATCAATCCCCAATATTTTTGCGTTTGAAATCAATCCGGAAGCTAAAGCTATGGACCAAATTTGTGATTCGACGCACAGGTATTGGCATCCTATCTGATGAGGACATCCTTAGTTTGGAAACCCATGACAAAGCCCGAGAAGACCCATTACAATTGCCACTTGGACCCGTTACGAGAGCTCGAGCTAAACGTTTTAAAGAAGGACTTAACGGGATGATCCACGAGCCTAAATGGTCACTACTATATCACTAGACGATCCTTGCCTGCACTCATCCTCCTAGGGAATAAAAGATAGATTAAGGTGGGAGGAATATAGTAGTTGTTGTTCTTCTGTTTGATACTATTTTAGAGCTCTTAAGTGGAATGATAATTCTGATTTTCATTGGCAAAGTATTCAGAAACTAGGTCTCCTAGGAAGGTGGACTTTTTCGTTGACTGCAGCAAGAAAGAGGAGGCTACTTTTACCAATGATAACCTTAGGACGAGGCACATGTTTATCATAAATTTGTGTTTCCTGTGTCGATGTGCAGAAGAATTGGTGAATCACTTGTTGCTTCATTACAAGGTGAGGACATATTGTTGAGTCATTCAATTCTTTTGCATAATTAGGTGTTCCAGGTTTAATAACGACGTTTGTTGTTGTTGTTGTTTTTTTTTTTTTTTGTTTTTTTTTGGGGGTGGGGGTGGTTTGAATGAGAGTCTAAATGTATTTACGGGTCTCAGGGCAAGTATCCTGAGAGTTGTTTTCTGCTCTGATCTCCGATCTACTACGGCTGCGGCTTTCTCTTCTATTGCTGATTTCGCGACTTCCATCCCACGTCTGGGGAACTTCTTCACTTCATGTTCACATCTTTGTCTCCCAAGTGAGTTCAGTTAGCCTCTCCAATGGAGTACTTCTCCTTTCTAGACCAAAAAATCCGTAAGGAACCACCACTAGATTCTGGCTTTAAGGCTGAATTGGCATTGTGCTGCCAGAGGACAGCAAATGTACTAGAGTAACTTCCAATTGAAAGGATCTTCTGATCAATCCAGAGATCCTTTAGATTCCATTAGTAATGGTGGTTTGAATGGGAGCCTAAATGTATTTACCTTGTATGGGGAGGTTGTTGCTTGTTCGGGGCTTGCACCATTGCTACTTTGTCTACATCATGCGTACTTGTTTCTTATTGTTTTCCTATATAGGCATGCCTGGAGCCATAAATGAGTTGAGAAGGAAACAATGCAGGTTGGGACAAAATTATACATATCACAACCCCCTTCACGAACTTGTACTGTATTCCAGCCCTCAACTACAGGAAATTGATAAGACCCCTTTTTTTGTTTGATAATTCCACTATATATCGATAGATGAAAAGAGAAAATCTTAGACCAAGCAAAGTAACAAGAAGAATAAACAAATAGCGTTGTGAGCATATATAAATATAGCCGAGTTCTAAAAAGCGGGCGAACCTAGGCGACAGATGGGGTGCATAGACAGTCTTCATTATTTATCTTTCTATTGTATTTGCATTTATCTGTATATAACTATATCAAGCAAATAGTAGATATATTCAAAAATCTTATAAGGCTCAATAAATTCATTTCAAAGCCTTCATTAAATTGATATGGTAGAGGACTAATTCCAACTAGGCGGGAACCTAAGCGCCAAGCCAAATCGAGGCAGTAGAGGACCCCTAGTGCCTTGGCAAGGGTTTAAGTGGACCTAGGCGGAGATTTTTAGAAGACTGAAATATACGGATGCCAATGGACAAAGAGAGAATAGAGATTGCACATTTGGAAACAACAGATATTCTTGCACAGAATAACTGTGTGATTGGGAACATCATCAATTACTTGGTCAAAAAAAATGTAACAAGAAAAGAGCATATCTCAATAGTGCAGCAACACACGAACTATATTATTACACGAATCATGGAAGTGAAAGTTGTGCTTTGGCAAATGGTAAACCATAATGAGTGGCCACAGTGCATAAATATTTGGGTATATGTTGTATAGCTTGATACAAGTGCAAAGTTAAGGAAATAAGTTGGTGAAAAATTCATAGCAGGTAAATAATTCCATACAAGCAAGGAAGTTGAATGCAGTAAGCCAACCTGATTCAACTTCTTTGCCAACTGGGGGATGCCGCAACAATCAGAGAGACCATTATATATCTTCAACATACATGGCATTCAACAAACACAAACTAATTCAGAACCAGCAACACAGCTTTCCAAGTATCGTCAACATAATAATCTTTAAAAGCAAATAGTACAGGATAATCATGGAAGAACTTTTCCTCATATGCTAGTGCTTCTGCAATGCTCCGATTCTTATTGATGTCGTGAAATAAATGTACAAGTTCAAAGAATCCTAATTAGACTGATCTATATTTATAGATTTATAGGGTAATAAAATCAAAACAACACCAAGAAAGGGGTTTTGAAATCAAAATCATTAAAATGATCCATCAATACTGTGTTATGTTAAGTTAATTGCTTTAGCTAACTAAGCTAAGTGCCACATTTGAGAGTTATCCCTTTCAAGGGATTTGTGATTCCCACTGACAATGACGCGGGCACAGACTAAATTATAATTTTTCAATCAAATCAGCATTACTATTTGTTTAACAAAAGAAGAAACTTATTAGAAGAGAGTACATAAATTGAGGAGGACAAGATATCCTCCAATCATGAAAGAGAGAAAAACCAAGTATTCTAATCATTTTCAGTTTCCAACTAATACACCAACCAAAAAATTATAAAATATTTAAAGAACCAAACACTGCATATTATAAGGATTAATCTATACATACCTTCGAAAATGTTCTACATAGTTAAAAAACTGCCCCTTTTCTTTCTTTCTTTCTTTTTTTTTTCTTTTTGTGTTTAGCTGGTGATCTAAATCGAATCAAAGTTTCGGTAAACCAAGGTTCAAGTCTTCCCACTTTCAAGTTTATCATTAATGTAGTTTCCTCTTTGTTCTATTTGTACATTAGATGCACCATGCACGCTAAGTCTTAGAAGAAGAGTTCATAACATGATATAAATTGTCAAAACCACTTTCTGTCCGAATAAATTAAACAGCCATCACTAATGGTGTATGTCTTGCTTTAAACTCTAAATCTTTGAGCAAAGTTTTTCTTATTAATATTTTTAGTAATTCATAATTTCTAAGATCTCCAATAGTATCAAATAAGGGCCGACTGAAAATAATAATAATAACAAGACTGGGAAAATGTTAGCAATGTGGCAAACATGATGAGCACGGCATTAAAAAAAATTAAGCATTACCTCCTGACACCGATTCACAACTCCAACATAGCCTAGATGAAGTGGTACAACTTTACCGAGGAGAAACTTACGAGCATCAGTGCCCCTGTCCATTATATCAAGCTACATGCATGACAAAATTAAGAAGTATTTATCAAGCAAAGTAACTGGCATGTGACCATAAGGAGTTAAAATAGGGAGAAACTCAAGGACTCTTAAATAAATGAAACACCAACCTTTGTAATCACACCAATTGTCCGAGAATTGAACCTGTTGAACAACTTAAAAGTCAATGCAGTGCAAATGAAGATTGTTGAAAATGGTGTGTGTGTATATAATGGCATCTATTAAACATCTAAACAAATATTAGCCAGGATCGGATTGAGGAATAGTCCACGGCATATCACTAAAGCAAGTAACATCAATAACATATATACCAGCTGGATCCAACTCTTTAGCCATCTGTAGTGCATCTGAATTAGCCAGATCAGAATTTGCAGGACTAACAGCCAATATAATACAGGTTTCTTGTTTGATGTACGAAGTTATCATCTTTCTGATTCTTGTTTCTATATCAGTTGGTTGATCTCCCACTGGAACTTTGGTAATTCCCGGTAGATCAACAAGAGTAATATTAAGAACATTTGGAGAGGAAATTTTGTAACAGAATTTGTTTATCCGAAACGCCCGTGTTAGATACTACTTCTCTTTCAGTCTCAGTCTGCAATAATGAAATAAAATTGGATCAGCTGAGGAAATGATCACCTTTTAGAGAAAAGCATTTATAGCATAAAGGAATATCGGCTTTACTTACTGACCTCCTATTAAAGAAATGGTCCAAGATTAAAAATTAAAGCAATACAGGGAGTAATTCAAAATACTTAGAGCTTGTTTATTTAATGAAGAGAAGTCCTAAACACGAGACAAAAAATTAATTGCATTGCCATCTTTGAGTTTAAGAATATGTGAATAATTCACTCATTCTTTGTGAACCTATTCCCATCTGTTAACAGCTCTTTGATGACCAATTACCTAGCAAGGACAAGAAACAAGTTTGAAATAAAAACCCACAAAGATATCACTCCGTCAGATTGTAGAAAACATGATATGGCAACTGCATATTGTATAATAACCATATGCTAAAAATTTTGATGCCATTATAGTGCCACTGCCACTAAGTTTATTCCACTTGTATTTCCCTGAAGGCTCTTAGTCAGAAGGAACAAGTCCCTTCTTTTGTAATTTAAAAACAAAAAAAATCAGTTAATAGTTTGAGCTTCACAGATAGGAGAAGGTCATCTGTTATTTCCATGCAATGATAATGAGTAATTACAACTGCTTGATGTAATGTTAACTATGCTAGATTGCCTTGTAATATAAACTGAGGATATTCCAAAAATATATACGACTACCGCAGTACCGCTCATCAATGGAAATTCAAAAGTAAAGTAAATGGTGCTTATCGGAGATTTTTAGTATCCATAAGGATGCAATCAAAAGAGGAGGGAGGGAGGAGGTAGAACCTTTGCCTCAACAGTTTTCTAGTCAGAAAGTGGCCAAGTGGCAAGCACCTATGATCAGTGCATATAAGAAGTCCCTAGTGATACCTAGTTATTTTTGAATTTATTGAAAAAAACAAGCACGGTGAACGAATCAATATACTAGCATGGAGTAGGGGTGAGGAAGCAGCAACAGCCTAGACCCAAGAAGAACGCAACGAGATCAGGTTGCTGCCCAACAAAAACCTGTTTATTAATAGAACCCTCCAAAGAACTATACATTACATCTATGCGCTAGAAGCAAAAATTGCCTTTCAGCAAACTCATCTAAGTTGTCCAAAAATGGGATCAAAATACCAGGCCACTAATCTTTGCACAAAATGATTATAAGATTTAACATCAAGCTACAAACTTTGCAGACAGTATCTACACACCCTCAAACTATCTCATGTTGCATTCCCTTCAAATTGACAACAAAAGACAATAGGGGATGCATCCAACTCCTTTCTTGCCTGCTTACCCACCCAAGCACCCCTACCAAGCCAACACCACTCTAAATAAACGGTCATTAACCAACACAACCCAAAGAAAGCCAAAAGAATAGTAGAACACTTCACAAGTAGAGCTAGCCATCTCACAAAAGATGATCATTGCTATTCTCTAATTACCAAGAAGGTGACAAAGAGAAGTAAACATCTCCCATAGGAGCAACCATTCTCCAAATGGCTATTAATAATGTATGTATTAATGCATCATCATTGTTCCAATTCAATATGAACACTAAAAAAATTATCAAAAACCAATATAAAAGTTTATTCCCTGTTTTAGTAGCAAATTCAGGCTCACTTTCTGTTTTTACTTTCAACATAAAAGAAAACATGTGGTTCATTTAACAACAGTTTCAGTAAATATCTGAAACAATCTCCACTTAGCGAGATGGTCAAATGCTCATCTGTTGATGCTTTGTCACGGGTTCAAGTTCTGGAAATAATTAGGTAAGGTTGTGTGCATTGGGTACAACATTTTTATCCATCTTCAAGACAAACAAGTAAATCATGTGTTTCTGCATTTGCAGAAGCTACTATGACACTTCAAATATTAAAGGAAGTCCTTTCTCTTATTTAACTTTTTCTGGTAATTATTTGTTTTTTATCTTCCTATAATCTTATTTAAAAAGGATAACCATATACACTTCACATTTTCAGAAAATTCCAGAAACAAAATTAATCAACATCAAGAACAGGAAAGTAGATATGCCAATCAAACCTGACCTTAACTCAAAGGTAAAAGCATTCACAAAACGATTACTTTCTGTATCCCAAATCATGTGTTTCCTTCAGTCTAAGGTATTTTTAACTATTAAGGCTATCTTTGGAACTTTAAAAATGAACAAGACAAAAAGAAATGATGTCCAAAAATTTATTTGAGCTCTATTTACTTTCGATTACAGTACACTTTAACAACTACTATTTGAATTTATTAAAGTATAAATAATCACATTTATGTCTCAAGCAAAAGTCCCTATCACCTCCCTTTCAATCATGGTACCGAAATAGACACCAAGTTCCAAACGTGGCTAAAGAAAATTACAAAAATGGTGCAAAGTTTAGTAAAGTTGCAAACTGGCCCTTTCTTAAGGGTAATTATACATAAATTTAATTCTACCTTTATCCCAAAATTAAAGATACATTTGGACTTTTCAAGTCGATTTGGGAAACTATAACATATATAATTATGTGAATTCATTAAAAATTTAGAAACAAATAAATATGGTAATTAGTAGTATTATTTTTTAGCTACTTAACCATAGTTATATTTGTTTGTACAAAAGTTAACTAAATTTTACCAATTTTGTAATTTTTGAATGTTAAAATTTTGGAAATTGACATAAAAATAATTGAATGAATCTCCAGTTTTGGAAAGAGTAGAAGCCTAGAAGGCCATAGTCAAATTTACTTCATCCAAAAAAAAATAAAGTTTAAAGCAGACAAAAACTAGTTAGCAAACAATTAAACTAAATGCCGTTCCCTTATTATACCTGTAAATCCCAATATTTGTAGCATACATATCCACATTTAAAAAAAAAAACGAAACACAATCGTAATCTATCTTAAAAAAACTACTTGAATTTCGCGGCGAATCTTCGAGAAATCGTAGAACCTTTTTCCAGGCAAGTGCCGGAACTCGCCCCATTCTCGACTATCACTGGAATTAGAATCGACCGGCCGGTTCTCCAACTGCAAAACCAGCGGCCTACGAGTACAAATATCGCAACCGCGGGGAAGCAAGTCCCGCCCGACGAGTGCTTCGAGCACGCTCGACTTTCCGCTGCTTTGGCTGCCGATCACGGCAACCTGAGGCAACTGGATCTTCAGGAGCTCGCTGCCACCGAGTGGGCGAAGATGTCCTGGAGCTTGTTGATGATCGGGGTTACGGACGAGCCGATCGACGGAGCGGCAGAGGGTTTGTGGAGGTCCGGCCTTGAGTTAATCAGATAACTTGCTGAACAATTTTTAGAGAGAGAAAGTTGAGAGGGAAATAGTGAGCGTTTTAGAGTGAGAGAGAGAAGGGTTTAAGAAGAGTAGGGGGGGAGTATGGGTTTTTGTAAAAGGAATTCTTGTTGAGGAAGGCAATTGGAGAGGACAGAGAGTTGGTGCTACAATAGCCTATTTTACATAAAACTTTGACTTATTTTTACATTTTGTTTTACCAAAATTGACCTTTTGATTTATTTTTATAATAGTTGACAATCGGTCAAATAATAATTGAATGCTACCTCTTTCTTCTTTTTTCTTTTTTTGGATTTGACTCACCTCCGTTATATATTTCCTTTAATTTCATTCAATACAACAATTATTTAATTTTAATAATTTTGTTAGTAATGATCAAAATATGTTAATAGATAGTTGTTGATATTAAGATCAATTTTACAAAAAATTAGAATCATAAAACATATTTTTACTATTAAAAATTTAAAAGAATTTTCATATATTAAAATTTTGATGAAAAATTCACATGTTCATCAAATGGTAAAAAGTGTCGGATTAATTTTATTTTTGAAACAATTATGCTATGTAATATAATAAATTAATTGATCAATATCGATATTAATTATACCATTCACAACTGTAAAAATATAATATATTAGATGAAATTAGAAGAGATGGGTAATGGAAGGGATTCAAATCTTTTTTTAAACATAATGGAAAGCTATTTCCGTTTCAAAGAAAAGTCAAATCCTAATATTTGTTTGGAGTTAATTAATGAGTTTTAAAATAAAAAATAATATATCTTTCTTTGAATTTTGAAGAAAATAAAGGAAACTTTACAATTATTCATACTTTTAGATGGAAAAAAGGTGATTTGGACTTGGGAATGGGCATCTCATTTCTATACTTATCATAACAATGTTTGGAATCATTTTACAAAATCTATCTATTCGGGTAGGGGTAATGACAAAATTGTTTCTCCAAAATTGATAATTTTTTTGTTTTTAACTTATAAATTAATAAAAACAGAAAAAACTTTTTCCTCTTGTCGTCTGACAAGTTTCTTCCTCATGCCTAGGGCATGTTAGTTCTTGCTTGAAAGGTTTATTTTTTCTTCTTGTATCTATGGAACGTGTGCACCCCAATACCCAACCAGATCTGGCCGATGCATGCCGAAATTTGAACCTGAATGATGCTGATTCAGAAGGTCTTATTCTCGATGATGATCTGATTCCATCTCTAGTGGATGAATACCAATTGTGTCTAGTGGGCCGATTCCTCACCGAGAAGAAGATGGATTTTGAAGTAATGAAGAATACTCTTATTCCGATTTGGCAGCCGATTAAGGGCATGGATGTGCAAGAGATAGGTCAGAATCGCTACATCCTTCGTTTTTTCCATGAACGTGATCTATGTCGTGTGCTTAATGATGGTCCCTAGTCCCTAAGCAACCAGATTCTCATTCTTCGTCGTTTGCTTCCTGGCGAACAACCGTCACAAGTCCCATTGGATCATGTTGAGATGTGGGTGCAAGCATATGATTTACCACTGGGTTATCTGTCAGAGAAAATTGGTCGAACAATTGGGAACTATATTGGTAAATATGTTCTTTCTAATGAACGTAACTTTAATGGTCAATTGAAAACTTTTATGCGCATTAGGGTTGCGATGAATATTTACAAACCTATAGTCTGTAAGATGAAACTGAAGAGACCTGGTGGGGAGTGGTTTTGGATTCACTTTAAGTATGAAAGATTGCCCACTTTTTGTTTTTATTGTGGTTTTATGGATCATTCAGAAAAGTTCTGCCACCTCTCATTCGAAAATCCCATTCCTCCGTCAGAATTCCCTTTTGGTTTGTGGCTCCGCGCCCAACCCCGTCGCAATACCAACCGCTTGGCTGATAAGTGGCTCCGGACTTCCCTCCAAGACCGCCCTCCTCCGGCTACTGGCGAGTCCAATACTGGTGTTGACATGGATTTGGGTTCTCCGAGTAATCCGAGTACACCTAGGACAGTTGTCTTGTACGACAAAAGTCTCCCTAATTATCAGGTAAAAATGCCTCATTTGACAACTGCTACCAAAATTTCCTATGATTTACAAGATCTCCCTGCTGGAACGTCAATCACCCCCATTAGTGATCCTATAAATGTGGAAGTTGCTGTGGATAATGGGTTGATTATTGCGGATCAAAAACGCCGCCGTACTGATGGAGAATTAATAACATCTGATCTGTCATTGACTGATGTTACTGTTGATAAAAGCTCTGATATGATGATGGTTAATCCGACACCAAACAACAGATTGAAGGTAGGTTCTGGTGTCCAGGCCCACCAAGCTCAATGATGACTTTAAGCTGGAATTGTCGTGGTTTGGGCAATCCACGTACAATTCAAGTTCTGGTGGATTTAGTCCATCTCTATAAGCCCATGTTTGTGTTTTTAATTGAAACAATGGTTCCTCGTGACAGAATTTTAGCCATCAAAACTAAGTTAGGGTTCAATGGCTTCTTTGCTGTAAGTAGTATCGGCCATGGAGGGGGTCTTGCACTCCTTTGGAAGGAAAAAAATAGTGTCAAGCTTCTTAGTTACTCCTATAATTACATTGATATTGAGGTGTCTTTACCGTCAATGTCTGTGTGGCGCCTCACTGGCTTTTATGGGCACACGTCGAGAGCTCAACGTCAATTGTCTTGGAATCTTCTTCGTTATCTGAGTCTCAACTCCACTACTCCTTGGTGCTGTCTAGGGGATTTTAATGATCTCCTCCATCCTTTTGAAAAGCTTGGTAATATTCCTCATCCTACCCGTCTGTTGGAAGGTTTTCGGCTTGCTGTGGAAGACAGCGGTCTTCTCGATATTGGTATGGTTGGACACCCTTTTACTTGGGAAAGGCGTAGGGGTCTCTTGGATGGTGTTGAAGAGCGTCTTGATCGTGCTCTTGCTTCCTCATCTTGGTGTTCTTTTTTCCCTTATGTCAAACTCCGTATTATTGAAGTTACTATGTCTGATCACTCTGCTATCCTTCTAGATTTCCTCCTTTCTTCCCAGGTGTACAGAACCCGCACTTTTAAATTCGAGAATGTCTGGTTAAGGGAACCACAATGTAGGGGCGTGATTGAGTCTAGTTGGGTGAGTACTGCAGGTATCCCAATCCAACTAAAATTAGAAAGATGTGGAGAGGATTTACTTGTTAGGTTTGTACATAGCGCGAATATGCAATCAAATTACATAAATAGTGTGGAAGCGCGATAAAACGGATTTTAAAATTTTTTATACAAACCATCACCATGATCATCCATGTGCTCAATTATCAATTAAACGAAAGAGATAGAGATTAAGAAATTATACCCTCGTAGAACCGTGCTTCCTCGGGTACATGTTCACCTCCAATTCCTTCGTGTTCTCCTTGAATTTCACACCGATTTTATAATTCCTTCCTTTGATCAACGTTAGCCACCCAAGTGTTTGGCCTCTAGAGGTGATCCACCAAGGAATAATAGTTGTTCAAGAAGATGGGTGTTGGCAAAACCCTAGTTTCTATCTCTATAGAAATTGCAAGTACTCTCACTCTCTCCAATTCTTATGGAAGAGTGTGTAACTGTCTAACCCCGAATCATGATAAGACTCCTCTTATTTATAGATATAGGGAACCCTCCTAAACTATTTAGGATTAGGGTTTTTATTTTAATTAAACTCCTTTAATTAATTGAACTCCTAATCCAATTAGGAATTCATGAGAGAGTACTTCTATTAATTAATTCCCAATCCCTATTAGGAATTAAATAATAGTAATAGTAATAATAATAATAAAGACTCCTCTTATTATTTTATATTTAATATTTCCAAAATATTAAATAATAAAAATTAAGCTATTTAATTTATTCTATCTCCATAGATTAAATTAAATACACTTAACTTATTATTACGATTATGCCATTTACTTCTTAAATAAATATTTTCCTTTTGCGGTGTGACCCTTTAGGTTCTCCATATTAAACCGGTTGTGAATAAATCAATTAGAACAATTCTAATTTTATTTAAATAAATAAATTAAACTATTTAATTCATTTAAATAAATAATATTTATTCTACAATAAGGGTAAGCCCCCTTAGCGATCAACGACTTTCCAGATAATATAGATTTCAACATTAATCACAAAAGAATCTTTCAGTGAATAGTTACTGTACAATTCAATCCTTCTACCATACAATGTCCCAATTAAATATAAGACATGGAATTACTGTCAAGTCTTATTTTATTTAATTATATGTATTTCGATTCTCAAATGCACAACTCTGATAATGTAAATTAGAAACTCCTTTCTAATTTCATTCTGCTTTGGCCAAAGACTTCTGAGTCGTCATTTATCGAATCACATAGGACATTCTCTCCTTTTACTAGAAGTGGTAGATTCTTTGTTGATCATTCACCTATCTCCATGTATAACTTATTATACCCAATCATACCCTTTGATATACCCACAGGGTCTTAAGGGACATGTCAAAGTATAACTCATCATACACAAGATACTATGATGATCTCAAGTCCAAGGATCACTTGTACTACTATCACTAGAGGAATTCCTATTGACAGGCGAGTAAAACTCCATTAGGTATTCCTTAGCGAGTCACGTTCAGTGAACTTATTCTCTAATAAGCACCTACATACTTGCTTTAGTGTCTCCACACAAATGATTATGAGATCAATCATCCTCTTCATAAGAGCAAGCAACGTATGTACTAATCTATCCGGATTCACTAATCCCCTTTTTTTAGTAATCCATCGATTAGGAACAATTTTAGTTTGTGAGCTATCTAGAATTTAGATCTCATTAGCATGATCACCATCATGATTCTAAAAGCATTGCTCAAAACTATGGGTTTATCACATTTAATATAACAACACTATGTAGATAATATAAAATGCCTTTAACAACTGAATAAGATTACACAGTATATGCTACATCATATCAAATATGATTGGCTTGCGTGCATACTACTTTCAATCTCCCACTTGCACTAAAGCCAATCGTCATGGTAACTAATACCCTTCTTCTCTAAGTGACGATCATCCTGCTGTTTGGATAAAGCTTCAGTAAATGGATATGCAATGTTGTTCTTGAGAGTCCACTATCTCTATAGTGACTTCTCCTCTTTCAATGATTCCACTAATCAAATGAAAGTGCCGCAACACATGTTTGAATCCAAGATGAGACTTAGAAACTATTCCTAGTTCTGTGATGAACTTTTCATCCAAACAATCAACTTGCAGCTTCATTTACAGCTATATACTTTGTCTTTGTCACTAAACCAGCAACTCTTTGCTGTTTGGAACCTTTCCAATTCACTGCACCACCTTTCAAGGTAACGATTTACCTTAAAGTGGATTTGTTATCGTCTTGGTCAGTCTGAAAAAACTTGAGTCTGTTTAGCCCTCTAGTTTTAATTCAAACCTACCATGAATTATGATTACATCTTCAATACCGGTTAAGTACTTAAAGATGTTTATCATTGTCTTACAGTGATCTTCTCCAGAATATGACTGATCAACATCAAGCCTAGTATATTCATTGCATACATGATAGTAACTCATGTGATCTCTCTTTCAATTGGGGACAATTTTAGAGAGATACACTCCATGGCTCATCATCATGAGACCTCTCTTGGAGTTTGCCATGCTAAACGCCTTTAGCATCAAATGAATATACGTTCCTTGGGTCAAGTCGAACATCCTTTTAAATCTATCTATATAGACTTATATCCCCAATTTATAGGATGTTCCTCCCAAGTCATTCATGGAGGAAAATTTAGACAATTTTATCTTTACTGATTGTAGCATTGGTGTGTTATTCCTTATCAGTAGTATATCAACATATAATACCAAGAATGTCACAACGCTCCCACTGACCCTTTTGCATACACTAGGTTCATTCCCGTTTTTGATAAAATCAAACTCTTTTGATTGTCTCATCAAAATGAATGTTCCATCTTTGAGAAGCTTGCTTCAATCCATCAATGGATCATTGTAGCTTAAAACACGATTTGCTTCAACCTTTGAAACAAATTCTTCTGGCTGTATCATACATACATTCTCCTCAAGTCTTCACTGAGGAAGGACGTCTCCACATCCATTTTGCCAGATTTCGTAATAAGCTGCAATCGCAAGTAAAATCCAAATGGACTTGAGCATTACCCGGTAATAAGGTTTTATCACAGTCAACTCCTTGACTTGAAAAACCTTTTAAACAGGTCTGGTTTTATAGGTCTCTACCTTGCCATTTGCCCCAGTCTTTCTCTTAAAAGACCCATATTCACACTCTAAGCACTAAGCCCTTATGTGGAGTAACCAGAGTCTATACTTGGTTCTCATACATGGGGTCCATTTCGGATTTCATGGCCATCTACCATTTCTCTGAGTATCTTATACTCATAGCCTTATCGTATATAACTGGATCATCATCCTCTATGATGCGTACCTCATCATCATCCTCTATGATGAATCCATACCTCCCAGGTATCTTCGGTACTCTTCCAGATTTACGATTCGGTTGTGGTACAATAGGTCTATCTACAGGTTCCTCGGTTCGACTTAAAGTGCTTTGTGGTTCTTGAACTCCTTCAAGATCTATTACCCTCCCACTAGCTTCTTCAATGATAAACACCTTTATCTAAGAAGGCAGCGTGTAGGATTATAGTAATAATACCCTAAACTTTCTTTAGGATATCCCACAAATCTGCACTTGTCAGATTTTGTCCCAAACTTATCTTTGAAACCTTTTTCACATAAGTTGGACAGCCCCTTATCTTAACATACTTAAGAATAGGAATCCTCCCTATCCATAACCTTTTATGGAGTATTGGGGCCAGATTTTTGAGGTTACCTTATTTTGTAGATATGCAGCCGTTTCTAGGGCATAACCCCAGATGGATACTAGAATGTCGGTAAAAATTATTATGGACTGCACCATGTCCAACAAGGTACAATTTCTCCTTTTAGATACACCAATCAATTATTGCGTATCATGAGGTTTCCATTATGAGAAAATACCATTTTGAGATGATCTAGAAACTTATTGCACAAGTATACTATTCCTCGATCTGATCTAAGAATCTTAATACTTTGTCAATTTGTTTCACTTCTGAATTCTTTGAACATTTCCAATGATTCAGACTTGTATTTCATCAAATACACACATTCAACTCTTTGAATGACCATCTCCTTTTTCTTTTATTAGTTTGTTCAATTTGTAAAATATTTTTCATGTAAGTCAAGTTTACAAAGTCTATCAAGTGATCTTTCAGTTTCAAACAAAACATTATCATTATAAATAGAACAACAATTGTTCTTAAATATAATACCAAAACCTTCCTTGTCCAACAACGGAAGTAATAATGTTTCTAAAGAGAACTGGAACATAATAACAACTTATTAACTTAATAGACTTGCCCGTAGGCACTGCTAAACAATAAGTTCCTATGGTTAATGTAGCAACCTTTGCTCCATTACAACACACAAGATTACTACTTTGTTTAGCTTTCTACTTCTGCTTAGTCTCTGCATTGGATTACATACGTGAGAACTACGGCCGGTATCCAATACCCAAGTAGAACCTTGACTTATAGAAAAATTTATTTTTAATCATGAACAAATCTATATCTGTAACCGAAGCTTCATTAAGCTTCTTCTGGTTAGCCTCTGTAAGATTCTCCTTACAGTTTTCCTTTCCAGTATCCAGGCTTATTGCAGTGGAAGCAAACTCCTTTGCTATCTGCATCAGTCTTGTTCTTATTATCCTTTGTTTTTGCCTTTCCATTTACCTTCTTGAATTGTTCTTCTTTTAAGAAGATCCTTTGGACCTCTTCCGCTTCCTGGAAGAAACATCTACCAGTAAGACTTGGTCTTTCTTGGTTGGAAAGTGACTCTTACAGTTTTCAACATGTTTAAGCAACTCAGGCAGGCTGACATATAGCTTGTTCATGTGAAAATTCACAACAATTTGTGAGAAAGAGTCTGGAAGTAATTGCAAGATCAAATCTTGGATCAACTCTCCATCCATTAAAACCCAGTTGTCCCAATTGTTCAATCAGATTGATCATTTTAGGACATATATCTGTACTGTAGTGCCATCGGTCATTCTAGATCGGAAGAGCTCCCTAGATATCTGATATCTAATAGTCCTACTTTCCTCACCCTTCAACTCCTTGAAGGTGCAGGAGTATAGTAGGAGCATCCATAGTTTCATGCTGACGCTGAAGCTCGTTACTCATGGATGCGAGCATGATGCATTGAGCCAACTGTGCATCATCTTGCCACTTTCTAAAAGTAGCAATCTCTTCCTCTGAGGCATTGTCTGCAACCATTGCATGGATAGGCATATTAAGGACATAAGATAGCTTTTCAGCCTTGAGAACTATTCTCAAATTCTTTAACCAGTCCTTTTAATACGGTCCGATTAATTAGCATCTAATATGCTCCACAGTGATAGTGAATTAGACATTGTAAAATTCTATAAATGAATTTGTAATTTAACAACATTTTAGCATACATTCATTTTATTAATTAATTACCAAAATAAATTAGGTCTTTATTTTAAATTGGTATCTCCCACTATTTTCATCAAACTATATTACCCTCAATATACAGTTCGGCAAATCTAATTAAAGATTTGCTAGTGAGAATAAGGATCCCATTTCAAATGTATATAGCCTTGTGTGACACAACAAACGATATATAAATAAATAGGTAGACAACTATTGTCAATTACATCACTATGTAACTCCTTTCTAATTTGCCTCTTAGATTATTTTGATCAAGTGTGACACATCCGAATCAAAATTATCCAAGTTAAGTCCAACCTAGCACTTCCATATATTCGAAAGAAAAACACTGTCCTTGTGTGACACAACAAAACAGCATCGTTCAGTCTATGTATAAGCATCAAATGTGATAAAGCAACATCTTAAATATTTAATACTTGCCTTGTGTGACACAACAAACTCATATTAAATATTTTAATACTCTATTGCTTTACCATGCTAGAAGGCGACGTTCGATATTCCAAATATCTTTGAACGCTTAGGACTTAATATTATTACTTTGAGGGGTTTGTTATTATTTGTCTCATCTTGTTTAGCGCGCATGCACATATATATATATAAAATACGCGTCATATTATTTAACATGCGAAGCATGTTGTATAATATATAATATATACATAGCAAGCATGCACATATAGAATACTATATTCTACCCGGATTGATTATGGACTTTTATTCTAGTTTGGTTCACTAGAGCCTCCAAGTGAACCAAAAGGTCAAACCTAGGGTGCAAGAACAAAATTTAAATATAACTATTACATTTAAACCCGGGCTCCTTTACAAACGGGTCTTCAAGCGCTCCTTGCTCCTTTTCTTCAATTCTTCAAAATTAATTCTAACTAGTCCTATTACATAAACTATTTACAATAAATAGAAACCTTGATCAGCAGTCAAGGGGAAGTACATAGGAGGGAGATAGAATTTACATTAAGAAAAATTAGAGAAGACGAGGTACGCAGACCCCATTTATAAAAACCCATTCATTCAAGCATCCACTAAAATAAATCCAATCACACATTGGTCAGTAGTCCATAATCAATCCCTATTTATTATCATACATATCTCCATATGTATCAATAAATAACATTCATCTCATGAATAATAAAACCATTCCATATATGCATTGATATCATTTAATGGGCAATTAAAAGTTTACTAGAAATCCAATTTTGAAACAAAAAATAAACTCCTTTATTTTAATCAAAATTTAAATCATAATAAACTTATTTATTTTATTTTATCCAATTTTGAATAAAAATAAACTCCTTTATTTTTAATCAAATTCCAAATCAAAATAAACTCTTTTATTTTAATTAACATGGAAACCAATTTCAAGTTCAAAATAAACTCCTTTATTTTTAACTTAAAATTGCTTGGAAAAATAAAATATGTTAAATCCTATTCCTTATCAAAATAAACATCTTTATTTTTAAGGAAACATGGAATCATATTCCATATGTGAATAAACTCTTTTATTCTAGGAAATATGGAATCCTATTCCAAATGTGAATAAACTCCTTTATTCTAGGAAACATGGAATCCTATTCCAAGTTCAAATAAAACTTTTAATTTTAATTATATTCCAATTAAAAATAAACCTTTTATCTTAATTGAAAATAAATAAAATCAAAAATAAAAATTTTCAAAATCTGCAGACCAGCGCGGCCGCGCTCAAAAATGAACTAGGAGCGGCGCGGTCGCGCTACACCCCCAGAAACGTTTTCTGGGTTCAGGCGCGGCCGCGCTCCAGAATGAACTGGAAGCGGCGCGGCCGCGCCGCGTAGCAGAGTTCGAAATTTTTTTTCTTTGCCCAGAAAATCGATCCAATCACATACCCATACATACATGGAATCATAATAATCGATAATTAGCACAAGGTTAGGCTCTGATACCACTGTTAGGTTTGTACATAGCGCGAATATGCAATCAAATTACATAAATAGTGCGGAAGCGCGATAAAACGGATTTTAAAATTTTTTATACAAACCATCACCATGATCATCCATGTGCTCAATTATCAATTAAACGAAAGAGATAGAGATTAAGAAATTATACCCTCGTAGAACCGTGCTTCCTCGGGTACATGTTCACCTCCAATTCCTTCGCGTTCTCCTTGAATTTCACCGATTAAATTCCTTCCTTTGATCAACGTTAGCCACCCAAGTGTTTGGCCTCTAGAGGTGATCCACTAAGGAATAATAGTTGTTCAAGAAGATGGGTGTTGGCAAAACCCTAGTTTCTATCTCTATAGAAATTGCAAGTACTCTCACTCTCTCCAATTCTTATGGAAGAGTGTGTAACTGTCTAACCCCGAATCATGATAAGACTCCTCTTATTTATAGATATAGGGAACCCTCCTAAACTATTTAGGATTAGGGTTTTTATTTTAATTAAACTCCTTTAATTAATTGAACTCCTAATCCAATTAGGAATTCATGAGAGAGTACTTCTATTAATTAATTCTCAATCCCTATTAGGAATTAAATAATAGTAATAGTAATAATAATAATAAGACTCCTCTTATTATTTTATATTTAATATTTCCAAAATATTAAATAATAAAAATTAAGCTATTTAATTTATTCTATCTCCATAGATTAAATTAAATACACTTAACTTATTATTACGATTATGCCATTTACTTCTTAAATAAATATTTTCCTTTTGCGGTGTGACCCTTTAGGTTCTCCATATTAAACCGGTTGTGAATAAATCAATTAGAACAATTCTAATTTTATTTAAATAAATAAATTAAACTATTTAATTCATTTAAATAAATAATATTTATTCTACAATAAGGGTAAGCCCCCTTAGCGATCAACGACTTTCCAGATAATATAGATTTCAACATTAATCACAAAAGAACCTTTCAGTGAATAGTTACTGTACAATTCAATCCTTCTACCATACAATGTCCCAATTAAATATAAGACATGGAATTACTGTCAAGTCTTATTTTATTTAATTATATGTATTTCGATTCTCAAATGCACAACTCTGATAATGTAAATTAGAAACTCCTTTCTAATTTCATTCTGCTTTGGCCAAAGACTTCTGAGTCGTCATTTATCGAATCACATTGGACATTCTCTCCTTTTACTAGAAGTGGTAGATTCTTTGTTGATCATTCACCTATCTCCATGTATAACTTATTATACCCAATCATACCCTTTGATATACCCACAGGGTCTTAAGGGACATGTCAAAGTATAACTCATCATACACAAGATACTATGATGATCTCAAGTCCAAGGATCACTTGTACTACTATCACTAGAGGAATTCCTATTGACAGGCGAGTAAAACTCCATTAGGTATTCCTTAGCGAGCCACGTTCAGTGAACTTATTCTCTAATAAGCACCTACATACTTGCTTTAGTGTCTCCACACAAATGATTATGAGATCAATCATCCTCTTCATAAGAGCAAGCAACGTATGTACTAATCTATCCGGATTCACTAATCCCCTTTTTTTAGTAATCCATCGATTAGGAACAATTTTAGTTTGTGAGCTATCTAGAATTTAGATCTCATTAGCATGATCACCATCATGATTCTAAAAGCATTGCTCAAAACTATGGGTTTATCACATTTAATATAACAGCACTATGTAGATAATATAAAATGCCTTTAACAACTGAATAAGATTACACAGTATATGCTACATCATATCAAATATGATTGGCTTGCGTGCATACTACTTTCATTACTATGTTGGGGGAAGTCTCTATCTTGTCGACTTAAGGAGCGTATTAAAGACTGTCGGGCTCAAATGAACTCCCTTCGATCCAAATATGATTCAGTGTCTATCCACCAATTTGAAGAAGCTAAAAGGAATTATAATAAACTCTTAGCTCAACAAGAGGTCTTCTGGAAGCAAAGATCAAAACAACATTGGTTAAAGGAAGGTGACTGCAATTCTCGCTATTTCCATATTTCTGCCTCCGCAAGGAAAAAATGCAATTCTATTTCTCAGTTAAAAGACCAAAATGGATACTGGCAGACTTGGGATTCTGGTCTTGCCGACTTGCTCACGTCGTATTTCAAAGATATATTTTCTTCTCGTGGCTGTGTTGTCGGCGAGATTATTAATAGCATTGACACTTGTTTATCTGAGGAGCAACAAAATCTTTTGGTTGCAGATTTTACCAATGATGAAGTGAAGGAGGCTCTTTTCTCTATGGGTCCAGATAAAGCCTCGGGTCCGGATGGTATGAACCCGGCATTCTATCAGAAATTTTGGTCTATTGTTGGTGCGGATGTCTCTTCTGCATGTCTTGATGCTCTTCATAATTCCTCCCTCCCGATTGGTCTTAATCATACCAATCTTATCCTAATTCCTAAGAAAAACTCACCGGAAGTGGCATCTGATCTACGGCCTATTGCGTTATGCAACGTCCTTTATAAGATAATTTCGAAGATGCTGGCAAATAAACTCAAAGTTGTTCTGAGCAGTTTAATTTCTGAGTTCCAAAGTGCTTTCATACCGGGAAGATTGATAACCGATAATATTATGATTGCTTACGAGGTATCCCATTATTTGAAGAGTAAGCGTCAATGTCGTGATGGGTATGCAGCCTTGAAGATCGACATGAGCAAGGTTTATGATAAACTTGAATGGGCTTTTTTAGAGAAGGTGATGGTTCGAATGGGATTCCCGATTAAATGGATTAATTGGATATTAATGTGTATTCGGTCGGTGACTTATTCGATTGTTCATGGGGGCTTTGAAACTGAAAAATTCACTCCTTCTCGAGGGTTAAGGCAAGGTTGCCCCCTCTCCCCCTATCTATTCATCTTATGTGCGGAAGGTTTCTCGGCCTTGTTGAGAAGATATGAACGGCGGGGACTTCTTCATGGCTGTAAAATTTCCCAAAGCGCTCCAGTTATATCTCATTTATTTTTTGTCGACGACAGCTTTTTATTCTTCCGGGCAAATATGCGGGAATGTGACATCATCAGAGCTTGCATCAATGATTATGAGCGAGCCTTGGGTCAACAAATTAACTTCTAGAAATCTTCTATTTCATTTAGTGTGAATACTCCTTTGCCTTTACAGAATTTAATTTGCTCTTCCTTGAATGTTCAACAAACTATAGGCCATGGCAAGTATCTTGGTCTACCCTCTTTTGTTGGAAGAAATAAGACCCAAATTCTTTCTTTTCTTAAAGAGAAGTTTTGGTCTCGTTTGGCAAGTTGGAAGAAAAGGTTCCTATCAAAGGCCGGCAAGGAAGTTTTGATTAAAACAGTTGCCCAAGCTCTACCAACGTATGCTATGAGTGTTTTTCTTCTTACTTTGAATTTATGTGCGGATCTTGAAAGAATTATGAGCAGATTTTGGTGGCGATCTAACTCTGAAGAGTCCTCGGGTATTCATTGGAAGAGCTGGAATGCTCTTTGTGCTCGTAAACAATTTGGGGGACTTGGCTTCCATAAGCTCCACGAATTTAATTTAGCTATGTTGGGAAAAAATGGTTGGAGACTGTTAACTTTTCCCAATTCTCTTGTTGCCCGTGTCTACAAGGCTAAATACTATAGAAGAACTGATTTTCTGCATGCCAACAAGAAGAATAATGCCAGTTTCATTTGGAACAGTATATTGGCTGCCCAGGATCTAATTAAGCAAAATGTTATATGGCGAGTGGGAGATGGTTCATCTATTAATATTTGGGCAGACGCTTGGCTCCCCGATGAAGCTAACCCTCGAATTTCCTCTCCTCCGATTCCTCGATTGATGTGTGCATCGGTACAGTCTTTGATGACCCCAAATAAACAGTGTTGGGATATTGATTTAATCAATGATCTCTTCATTCCTCGAGATCATGCTCTAATTCTATAGGTATCTCTTCCTGCTCTACGTTCCTGTGATAATATTTTCTGGTGCAAGGACACAAGTGGTATGTATTCAGTCCGTAGTGCCTATCGAACTCTCACCGCTCATTTGAATTTTATTAATCCTGCTCATTCCTCTCAAATTTGGAAGAAATTATGGTTGCTAAAGATCCCTCCTAAAGTGCGGAATTTAATTTGGCGCATTTGCAATGGTTGCCTTCCAACCAAAGAGAATCTAAGACAAAGACGCGTTGATGTAGATTCCTCTTGCTCAGTTTGTGCTCAGTCCATGGAGACGACTTCACATCTATTTCTTCACTGCCCAATTGCTGTTGAGTGTTGGAGACTTTCAGCTTTACTGCTTCCCTCTCTCAATGGTGCTAATATTATCTAATGGATTGAAGCTCTTATGATGGGCAACAACATTGAGGCCATCCAACTGTCCTGTGTGCTTTTATGGTGTCTATGGAAGAATCGTAATGATGTGGTTTGGAAAAACTTGCGTAAATGGCCTTCGACGATTGTAAACCTGGCTGGCTCTTTTCTTGCTCAATGGCAACATGCCCAAATCCTCATAAATGGTGACCTCCACTCTGATCAAAATTCTGGCGTTGTGAGCTGGTGCAAACCTGCCTGCGGTTGGCTGAAATGTAATGTCGATGGAGCTGTGTTCTCATAAGAAAGTAAGTTGGGTTTTGGCATGGTTCTTTGTAACTCTGAGGGGACGATGATAGAAGCTCGATGTGGTTCAATTTCGGGTCCTGCAGATTCTGTTTTGGCTGAGGCAGTCAGTTTTAGGGAGGCTTTAAGTTGGCTTAAAAGTCTTGGTGCTTCACAGGTAATTGTTGAATCCGACTCTTCCATGTTAATACAAGCTATTCAGGCTTCCTCTTCCTCTCCGAATTATGTGGGTTTGGTGGTGAATGAATGTAAGGATTTGGTTGCTTCTATAGTCGATTGTCGCATCTATTTTGTTAGGAGGTCAGCAAATTCTGTTGCACATCTCTTAGCTCGTGCTTCGAATTCTATGTCTGATGTCCAAGATTGGGGCTCTATTCCCCCTTCTTTTATTTGTAATGCTCTAAGCTTTGATCTCCGGTTATGAAATTCAATTTTTCCTCAAAAAAAAACTTATAAGTTTAAAAATAGACAATTAACACCCTAAAGTTTTTTTAGGAAACAATGTCGTTCCCTTTGGCCGAATCCAGCTAAGTAATTGCCTGAAAAAGACATGTGTCAACATTTTAAGACATTTATACGTTTTTAAAAAGAAAGAACTACGTATTTACATATTAATTTGTACCATAGATTTAATTAAATACGTATTCTAAGACAAAAAAAATTAACATTAACATTAATCACTTTATTAATATAAATTAAATTATATTAAGCTATATTATAACACTACTAAATAACATTTAAATTATATACACTAAATTATACTCTTTCCATTCCAAAAAAAAGTACAATTACAATTATATTATCATGGAATCATAATTAAACAAAAGATTCAATAAAATTATGACTAAATATAATAAATATATCATTAAAATTTAAATAATTTACAAATATATATATATATATAGGAAAAATCTCTCCAACGAACTGAAAAAAAGAACCAAAAACGAATCGGCTATAGCGACGGTTTCGTCCGTCGCTATAGCATAAAAATCAGATTTTCTGAGGTCCGTTGCTATATCATAGAAAGCAGGTTTTCTGAGCTATAGCGACGGTACGAACCATCGCCATAACTATGACGTCGGCTTTTTATGATATAGCGACGGATGAAGCCGTCACTATAGTCGGTTCGTTTTTGGTTCGCTGAAGAGACGAACCCTATATATATATATATATATATATATATATATATATATATATATATATATATATATATATATGGGTAACCATCCATGGCAACCGGTTGCCATGAGTACTATTTCAGCAACCAAGATCTCCACAGTTGATCAATATAATAGATGGCTAGGATTAAAAAAAATGGACCCTGCCGCTATAGGCTATAATGGCAGGCATATCCCTTATAGCGGCAGTTTAGTTTACCAAAATGCCCCAAATTTGGCTTACCTGCCGCTACAAGCTCTAGCGGCAGGGATTTAATTTTTGTTGTTGTTGTGATAATTGGAGTTAGCTTACAACGTGATTAAGCATATCAGTTTTTTGGTCCCCTTATAAACTTCCATACCTAACTGTCATTATCATAAAGTATATTATAAAAGCATACAAAATTTTAGTTTCCACCTATATATTAAAAACTTATAGATATATTTTATTTTTAAGTTAATTTATGAAATACTAAAATTTTAAAAGTAACAAATAGAATTATATTAATTAATTAATTATGTTAATTATGTTCAGTATAATTATATTAATTAGTACACAATAATTATGTTAATTGTGTTAAGTATAATTATATTAATTATTGTGTACTAATTAATATAATTATATTGAACATAATTAATTAATTAATATAATTATATTTGTTACTTTTAAAATTTTAGTATTTTATATTTTAGTATTTCATAAATTAACTTAAAAATAAAATATATTTATAAGTTTTTGATATATGAGAGGAAACTAAAATTTTTTATGCTTTTATAATATACTTTATGATAATGACAGTTAGGTATGAAAGTCTATAAGGGGACCAAAAAACTGCTTGATCACGTTGTAAGCCAACTCCAATTATCACAAAAAAAAATCAAATCCCTGCCACTAGAACTTGTAGCGACAGGTAAGCCATTTTTAGGGTATTTTGGTAAACTAGACTGCCGCTACAAGGGATATGATTGCCGCTACAGCCTGTAGCAGCAAGGTCTATTTTTTTTTTAATCCTAGCCATCTATTATATTGATTAACGATGGAGATCTTGATTGCTGAAATAGTACTCATAGCAACATGTTGCCATGGATGGTTACACACACACACACACAGACACAGACACACATATATATATTGAATAACTAGTACAAAAATAGTTAAAAGTGTATACATACCAGCACATGGCACATTCTGGCAAAAATCGATCGATTGAAAGGGAAGGAGTTGTCTTTTTAAAAAGAAAATTAGGGTGTTAATTGTCTGTTGTTTTCTAGAGACACAAAGACGAGTGGAGGTTGAATAGATCCTTTAAAAACTTTTGATTTATTAAAAACGTATTACCAAATAATTAATTAAATCAATTTAATTAAGCACAACAGAATATTAGTTTGAAATTCCCTTAAAGATATAATGAAATTTCAGCTCTGAATTTAGTTCTTGTGAATTTAAGACATAGATAAATATAGCAATTAATACCAGAAATATAAATACAGAAAGTAAAAGACACTAGAAGTTTTAAGTAGTTCGTAGTATAAACAATTCCTAATCCACTATTCTACTCTACGAGTAGGAAATCCACTAAGGATACTTGAGGTCACTAAGACCATATCACTAAGATCTATTACAAATGAATCACTAATATTCCTTCAAGTCACTTAGACTTGGAAGATGACACTAAGTCAGAAGTCACTAAGACCAAATCACTCAGATCTCTTCAAGTCACTTAGACTTGGAACTGTGGTCACTTAGACCAGCAAATCACAAATAGTTGATTGCCTGTTGAAGTGTTACTAAGTTGCGTTTAAGCTCAACATCTGAATACTTAGTAGCAGAACAAGTTGTTCTTAAATCGTAGAGTTGGACTTTTGAAACTTTGGCAGAGATTTACTTGATGATTGGTGATTCATACTATTGATTTGAATTTCTTTGCCCTTTTATAGACCTCCTTGAGAGCTTCCCATTTCAAAGTTCCCGTTAACCATTTAATGCTCCGATACTTGAAGATCTTTGATATTAACTTTTAGGAGGGTTGTGTCAGCTTGCTTTCGGCTCTGACATGTCACATTAGTCTGATGCTTCACCAACCACGTGGGTGTTTCACTTCGCCAAGCTAGCTGTTAGACACAACATACTCTGATCTTCAATTTCAACTAAGGATGTTTGGCAATTTGTCTTCGGTTTTTCAATTTGCAACGCTCCTTATTGTAAGTCCTTTGTCAGTCCTGACATGCTCTACGATTTTGATTGATCGTAGAACTTTATGAAGACCGTATAGTATTGAGCTTGATTCACTCAACGATCTGAACTCTACGTTCTGCTCTACGAAGCTTGCTCTACGAGTAGAGAGTCATTCTACAATTGGCTCTCTATGATTTGCTCTTCTACGATTCTTGAGTCACTCTGCGATCCTTACTTCACTTTATAACCTTAGAGTGAACTCTACGATTTGACTGCAGGCTCTGTGAACTTGTCTTAACTCTGGAAACTTCTGGCAGGCTCTGCGATCTTCTATTGAATACTCTACGATAGGAAGGCTAACTCTGCGAACTTCAATACATTTTACGATTTACCAAAGTAACTTTACGATCGTCCAACTTGACTAAACGATCGATTTTATCCTATCATCTATACATCTATTCAGCTCATAAGATCAACCTAACAAGTTTGATCCTTGTACATCATACTCTTATTAAGGACTTTACAAAAAACTACTGATACAAATATACATTAATCATATCATCATCAAATTAAATATGCAGTTTATAATAATCTTTGTAAGTCCCCGACTTTTATGAAATTATTAACATAATATATTCAAACACATTATTTTATATTTAATTTTTTTAATCAATAAAAGAGGAAATGAAATAAAATTTTTAGAAGAGCAGCCCATGTGGGCGCTGAAATCTGATAAGAGAGGAGATAGAGAGTTGATGGGATATAAAAAATGAACGATGGGAGAGGAAAAGGTGGGGGACAAAGAAAAAGAAAAATGAAAGAAAACAAAATTAGAATACTCCACCCATTTCCCGATTACTTAGCCCACTCGGCTATTTGAGGAGAAAGAGGAGAGAGAGGGGGAGTGATGAATGAGTTTTATACCTACGAATGGAATATCTTTCAGGCTCAATTTTTTGCTATCTTTAAGTATTTTTAGTATTATTTTACTTGTTATTGCATTGGTTTTGTAGGAGGTGGCTTCAGATGGTTATTTCTGAAAAATTTGGGCTTAATGGCATTTTAGTAATTCTGCAACACTGGCCGGCACCGGGGCGCGAATTCTTAGTACAATTCCGTGCCGGGGCAAGCTCCATTTTTGTCTGCGCCAGGGCGAGCTCCCCAGGCCAAATCTGGCGCCGAGGCGAGCTCGTCAGGATTTATCAGCGGCTGGGTTTGTCTTGGTCTGCCGATAGTGGGATGGCTTGGGAGGATTTTCAGGAGCTTGATTGAGACATGAAAGAGAGAATGATGAGATTATTGAGCTTAGATGGATTAGAAATGGATTATCGAACTTATCATAGAGAATAAATAGAGAGAAGGAAGAACCACCATAACATCACCAAGGAGCATGAGAATACAATTTTGGAGAAGAAAAGCTAGGAAAGAAGATACTACCAAGCAAGCAATTCAGGAATTAATCTGAAAAGGGTTTTATCATTCTATTTTCTAGTATTTCATTCTTGTTTTGTAATTTCAAAACCATGTTATGTAAATTAAATATGATGTTATTTAGAGCTATCATGAACTAAACTTTTATTTCTAAGATTCCAATGGAACCCAACCCATAGTTTGTATTGAATACTCTCTCTTTGAATACTAGTTAATCTCTTGTGAATTTGATTTCATAACCTATGCTTATGGATTAATTGCTTGGCCCGTAATTACCTTGATAACCTATATGAAATTGAGAAATAGAGTATAGTGTTGAGACCTAGTTATGAGTTCATGTGAAAGTTGGATATTCTTATGGGTATTTTATGAGATTATGTGGCGTGTGTCTTATTTATTATCCTCAAAGAATAGATAATTTGATAGTATTTAGGATAGACATATACCTAAATACCGCATGCATCCATTTGAGATTCTATGCTTAATGATTTCTATTGCGAAAGTTGGTAATTGAGAGAGTAATTAATGAGATTTTACCGTGACATGTGTCTTGTTAATTATTCTTGATATTGGTTTCTTGATAGTGTGTAGAATAGAGATATATCTATACGCCACATTAGGGAATACGTATTTGACCATCGAGAGAGGCTTTTATATAAATGTGATTTCTCGGATGACCATTTTTGTATTCTAACTAGTTGAAAAAGAGAGAGTTATAATATTCAAATGAAGAGTTGGGGGAAATTATAATCTTAGATCTTCTTATCTTGAATTCTTTTTGTGTTGTATTTGATTCTTGCTTTCTTTATTGTCTTTATTAGTTTTAAAAATTAAATCAATATATTCTAGTTAATTATAATTTCACGAGTTTACAAATCATTTATCATTGGTTTAATAAAATCGAGTTAGTATAAGATTAGTAATTGTTAGTATACTTTGCAATTATTCTCCGTGGGAACGATACTTTACTTTCACTTTATTACTTGTTGACCACGTATACTTGCGCGTATTTGTCATTATATAAAACAGACAACAAGTTTTTGGCGCCGCTGCCGGGGAATTATTATATAATAATTTTACCAATATTGATTATAGTCAAATTTTTCTTAATTTAGACTTGTATATAATATTTCATTTTATTTTGTAGGCACTCTTGATTTGTATGCGATACTCACAAAGTCTAGAGTTATTTTCTTACGATCCTAAGATCGAGAGAAATATTCGAAGACTACGAAAAGAAAAAGCTAGAGGTCCTAACAACCAAGAGGCTATGGCGGCAGAGGAGCATAAAGCATTGAGAGACTATGCAACGCCGCGTATAAATGAATTGCAATCTAGTATCGCAAGGCCAGCAATAGCTGGCAATATCTTTGAAAATAAACCGGGAACAATATAAATGGTGCAAAACTCGGTACAGTTTGGGGGTATAGCTAATGATGACCCAAATGAGCATTTATTGAGCTTCATTGAGATATGTGATACTTTCAAGTTTAATGGAGTGTCGGATGATGCTGTGAGGCTTAGACTCTTTCCATTCACATTGAGAGACAAAGCTAAGAGTTGGCTTCACTCGTTACCGCTGGGTTCCATTATTATATGGACAGACTTAGCACATAAATTTTTTGGCAAAATTCTTTCCTCTTGCAAAGACTGCTAAGATGAGAAATGATATTTCAACCTTTGAGCAACAACATGGAGAGTCATTGTATAAGTCATGGGAGAGATACAAAGAATTGCTTCGGAGATGCCCTCATCATGGATTACCTCAATGGATGCAAATAAATACCTTTTACAATGGACTGGGAACTCACACTCGAACTAGTATTGATGCAGCTTCGGGAGGGGCATTCATGGCTAAAAATTATGAAGAAGCATATGAGTTGTTAGAAACCATGGCTACAAATAACTACCAACGGCCAACTTCTAGAGTCAATCAGCAGAAAGTGGCCGGGGTATTAGAAGTGGATGCCATCATAACTTTAGCAGCTCAGTTGTCAGCTATGTCAAAGAAAATTGATTCCATGTCCGAGTCAAAAATGCAACAGGTATCCTTTGTTTGTGAGCTTTGTGCGGGGACACATGTCACCAACCAATGTGCCATTAATCCTGAGGCAGTTCAGTTTGTGAGTAGCTACCAGAGACCGCCAAATCCATACCAAAACACCTACAATGCTGGAAATAAAAACCACCCCAATTTTTCATGGAGGAACAACCAAAACCATCAACAAGCTCCAAGACCACACTATCCCCCGGGGTTCCAAAATCAGCAACAACATCATGCAGCATAAACTTCACAACCAGAAAGAAAGCCAGATTTGGAAGAACTCATGATGAAATACATGGCAACAATGATGTGTTGATAAAAACCTAAGCGGTAAGCATAAAAAATTTGGAGAATCAAGTGGGGCAAATGGCTAACATGTTGTCAAATAGACCTCAAGGATCTATTCCTAGTAACACAGAAGCTAAACCAAGGAGAGAAGGGAAAGAGGAATGTCAAGCAGTAACACTTAGAAGTGGAAAACAAGCCCTGCAGGCACCTGAAATACAAAGGGAGGCAACACAGTCATGCCCCTCCCCAGACTTAGAATATGTAGATTTTTCTAAGGAAAAGGACAACAATGTGGAACCTGAGCCAGAACAGAGAGAAACCACTGATAAAACCCATGTTGCTCCTATATCAAAACTGTTCCCACCAATTTTATTTCCTCAAAGACTTCAAAAACAGAATTAGATAAACAATTTGCCAAATTCCTCGAGGTGTTCAAAAAGCTATAGATCAATATACCTTTTGCAGAGGCTTTAGAACAGATGTCGAGCTATGCCAAATTCATGAAGGGTATTTTGTCCAGAAAGAAAAAATTAGAAGATTTTGAGACAGTGGCCTTGACTGAGGAATACAGTGCAGTGCTACAAAGAAAGCTACCTCCTAAGTTGAAGGATCCTAGTAGTTTTACCATACCTTGCACGATTGGTAGCTTGTCATTTAACAAGTGGTTGTGTGACTTGGGTGCTAGAATAAATCTCATGCCTTTATCAGTATACACTCAGTTGGGACTTCCTGCACCAAAGCCAACAAACATTTCTCTTCAGCTTACAGATAGGTCTGTTACTTATCCGAGAGGGATTGTGGAGGACATTTTTGTAAATTTGGATAAGTTCATCTTCCCAGCTAATTTTATCATTCTAGACTATGAGGAAGACAAAAACGTTCCCATTATTCTTGGGAGACCATTTCTAGCCACTAGGAGGACTCTAATAGATGTTCAGAAGGGAGAGCTGACTATGCGGGTTCAGGACCAAGAGGTCACATTCAATGTATTTAAGGCAATGAAATTCCCTTCAGACGAAGAAGAATGTTTTCGGGTGGATGTGGTTGAACATGCCGTGAATGATGAGTTTCTGAAGGTTATGAATGATGACCCATTGGAGACCACACTAATAGGGGATATTGACATGGATGATCCAGAGTTGATTAAATACTTGGAGATATTGGATGTAGTACCACGGGTAAGCACATTTAATATCCCTTTTGAATCTTTGGAATTTGCAAACAAATCTTCAGATCGTTTAAGGCCATCTCTTGAGATACCTCCTTCACTTGAGCTTAAACCTTTACGTAATCATCTCAGGTATGCTTATTTGGGTGAATCATCTACTTTACCTATTATTATTGCATCTGTACTTAACGAATTTCAGGAAAGTAAGCTGATACGAGTTCTTCGAGAGTACAAAACTGCAATTGGATGGACCATTGCTGATATCAAAGGAATAAGCCCCTCTTTCTGCATGCACAAAATTCTAACGGAGGATGATATAAAACCTACAGTGGAACAATAGAGGAGACTCAATCCAATTATAAAAGAGGTAGTCAAGAAAGAGATCTTAAAATAGCTGGATGTTGGAATTATATACCCCATTTTTGACAGTTCTTGGGTGAGTCCGGTTCAATGTGTACCAAAGAAAGGGGGAATGATTGTGGTAGCAAATGATAACAATGAGCTGATACCGATAAGGACAGTAACCGGTTGGAGGGTTTGCATGGATTATCGAAAACGTAATAAAGCAACCCGAAAAGATCATTTTCCATTACCTTTCATTGATCAAATGTTGGATAGATTGATTGGACACGAGTACTACTGTTTATTGGATGGATATTCGGGGTAAAATCAGATTGCAATTTCTCCGGAGGATCAGGAAAAGACGACATTCACTTATCCGTATGGTACATTTACTTTCAAAAAGATGTCATTTGGGCTATGCAATGCACCGACAACTTTCCAAAGGTGTATGATGGCAATCTTTTCAGATATGGTGGAACGTAATGTTGAGGTGTTTATGGATGACTTTTCAGTTTTCGGTGATTCGTTTGACACTGTTAGGTTTGTATAACGCGAACATGCAATCAAATTACATAAATAAAGCGGAAGCGCGATAAAATCAGATTTTAAAATTTATACAAACCATCACCATGATTTTTCTTTATGCACAATTATTAATTAAATGAAAGAGATGGAGAATAAGAATTATACCCTTGTAGAATTCTAGCTTCCTCAGGTACAAGTTCACCTCCAATTCCTTCGCGTTTTCCTTGAATCCCACCGATTAGATTCCTTCATTTGATCAACGTTAGCCACCCAAGTGTTTGGCCTCTAGAGGTGATCCACCAAGGAATAATATCTATTCAAGAAGATGGGTGTTGGCAAAACCCTAGTTTCTATCTCTATAGAAATTATAAGTACTCTCCACAATTCTTATGCAAGAGTGTGTAACCCTAATCTATAATAAGACTTTTCTTATTTATAGATGTAGGAAAAACCCTTCCCAAAACTATTTAGGATTAGGTTTCTATTCTAATTAAACTCCTTTAATTAATTATGCTCCTAATCCAATTAGGAATTCATGAAAGAAAAAATACTTCTATTAATTAATTCCCAATCCCTATTAGGAATTAAATAATAATAATAGTAATAATAAGAATTAGACTCCTCTTATTAATTTATATTTAATATTTTCAAAATATTAAATAATAAATATTCAGATATTTAATTTATTATATCTCCATAGACTAAATTAAATACACTTAACTTATTATTACAATTATGTCATTTACTTCGTAAATAAATATTTTTCTTTTGCGGTGTGACCCTTTAGGTTCTCCATATTAAACCAGTTGTGAATAAATCAATTAGAACAATTCTAATCTTATTTAAATAAATAAATTAAACTATTTAATTTATTTAAATAAATAATATTTATTCTACAATAAGGGTAAGCCCCCTTAGTGATCAACGACTTTCCAGATAATATAGATTTCAACATTACTCATAAAAGAACTTTTCACTGAATAGTTACCGTACAATTCAATCCTTCTATCATATAATATCCCAATTAAATATAAGACATGGATTTACTGTCAAGTCTTATTTTATTTAATTATATGTATTTCGATTTCCCAAATGCACAACTCTAAATAATGCAAATTAGAAACTCTTTTCTAATTTCATTTTGCCTTGGCCAAGGACTACTAAGTTGTCATTTATCGAATCACATTGGACATTCACATCTTTTACTAGACGAGATAGATTCTTTGTTGATCATTCACCTATCTCCATGTATAACTAATTATATCTAATCATACCCTTTGTTATACCCTAAAGGTCTTAAGGGACATGTCAAAGTCTAACTCATTATACACAAGATACTATGATGATCTCAAGTCCAAGGATCACTTGTACTACTATTACTAGAGGAATTCCTATTGACAGGCGAGTAAAACTCCATTAGGTATTCCTTAGCGAGCCACATTTAGTGAACTTATTCTCCAATAAGCACCTACATACTTGCTTTAGTGTCTCTACATAAATGATTATGAGATTAATCATCCTCTTTCTAAAAGCAAGCAACGTATTTACTAATCTATCCGGATTCACTAATCCCCTTTTAGTAATCCAACGATTTGGAACGATTTTAGTTTGTGAACTATCTAGAATTTAGATCTCATTAGCATGATCACCATTATGATTCTAAAAGCATTGCTCAAAACTATGAGTTTATCATATTTAATATAACAACACAATGTAGATAAAGTAAAATGCCTTTAATAACCAAATAAGATTACAAAGTATATGCTACATCATATCAAATATGATTGGCTTGCATGCATACTACTTTCAGACACTTGTTTAGAGAATTTGATTCTGGTGCTGAAAAGGTGTGTGGACACTAATTTAGTGCTTAACTGGGAAAAGTGTCACTTCATGGTTCAGGAAGGGGTCATTCTTGGTCACAAGGTATCTGCAAAAGGGTTGGAGGTAGATAAAGCTAAAATCGAGAAGATTGAGAATTTGCCACCACCGACATTAGTTAAGGGAATCCGGAGTTTTCTTGGGCATACTGGTTTTTATCGTAGATTCATAAAGAACTTCTCCAAAATCACTAAACCTTTATGTAGCTTGTTGGAGAAGGAGGTGTCTTTTAAGTTTGACAAGGACTGTCTGATGGCTTTTAAGCAGCTAAAGAGGAAATTGACGACAACACCAGTGATTGTGGCACCGAATTGGACTATGCCATTTGAGTTGATGTGTGATGCCAACGATTATGCGGTTGGTGCAGTTTTAGGCCAACGTAGGAATAAAGTCTTTCATGCCATATATTATGCTAGCAAAATATTATCTGATGCTCAACTCAATTACACGACTACCGAAAAAGAGTTACTCGCCGTGGTGTATGCTTTTGACAAGTTCCACTCATACTTAATTGGAACTAAGGTTGTGGTGTTTACGGACCATTCAGCGATTAGATACCTAATTTCGAAGAAAGATGCAAAGCCAAGATTAATTAGATGAATACTTCTTCTTCAGGAATTTGACTTGGAAATCTAGGATATGAAGGGCACAAAAAATCAGGTGGCAGACCATCTATCAAGGTTGGAGAACAGTGAACATGCAGAGGGAGACAAGACAGTGATTAATGAGTTATTCCCGGACGAACAATTGTTTGCAATTCTGGCAGAAGTTCCGTGGTATACAGATTTTGTCAATTATTTGGTTAGCAACGTACTCCCTCCGGATTTGACAAGTCAACAAAAGAAAAAGTTTATGCACGATGTACGGAGATATTTGTGGGATGAACCATTCTTGTTCAAACAATGTTCGGATCAAATGATAAGAAGGTGCATCCCGCAAAGCGAAGCAGAAAGTATCTTACATCAGTGCCATAATTCATTATATGGGGGACATTACGGAGGTGAAAGAACAACTGCAAAAGTTCTATAAGCGGGGTTCTACTGGCCTACTTTGTTTAAAGATGTCCACCAGTTTGTGCTTAGATGCGACCGTTGTCAACGGGTTGGGAATATCTCAAAGCGCCATGAGTGTTGCTCAATACAATATTGGAAGTAGAGATCTTTGATGTATGGGGGATTGATTTCATGGGGCCGTTTCTATCGTCCTTCAACAATGAGTACATATTGTTGGCCGTAGACTACGTGTCTAAGTGGGTAGAAGCAGCTGCATTGCCTACGAATGATGCCAAGGTGGTGCTGAAATTTCTGCAAAAGAACATTTTCACAAGGTTTGGCACACTTAGGGTAATAATTAGTGATGAGGGGAGCCATTTCTACAACAAACCATTTACAGCTCTCCTAGCTAAGTATGGGGTAACCCATAGAATTGCTACTTCTTATCTCCCACAAACAAGTGAATAGGATGAAGTGTCTAATAGGGGAGTGAAGCAAATTCTGGAAAAGATAGTGAATCCGAATCGGAAGGATTAGTCATTGAAGTTAGATGATGCTTTTAGGCTTACCGAACTGCTTACAAGACTCCGATTGGGATGTCACCATACAAACTTGTATATGGGAAGGCATGTCACCTGACTGTTGAGCTCGTACACAATGCTTATTGGGCCATTCAAAAGTCAAACTTTGATCTTAATGCAGTAAGCGAGAAGCAATTGCTACAATTGAAAGAATTGGATGAGTTTCACCCGCATGCTTATGAAAATGCAAAGTTGTACAAAGAAAAAGTTAAAAGATGGCATGATCATAAGATCATTGAAAGAAAGTTCGAGCCGAGCCAAGCGGTGTTACTTTTCAATTCCAGATTGAGACTCTTCCATAGAAAGCTAAAATCTAGGTGGTCAGGCCCGTTTACTGTCAAACAGGCATTCTCACATGGCGTCGTTGAAATAGTTAGGCGAGATTCTGATAATCCATTCAGAGTCAATGGACAACGCCTAAAGCACTATTGGGGTGGTGATTTTGATCGCCAAAAGTCCTCTATTGTTCTCGCCAATGATGCATAAAGCAATGAGTGGTCAGGCTGAGGACTAAAAACCAAGCACTTAATCGGCAGCAATCCATTTACTCCATCTGTATCCATTATGTTCAGTTGTTATATTTCAATTACCGCAAGTTTCAAAATTTTAAGTTTTCTAAGTTTTCAATGGATGCGTGTTTTTAGTTCAATTTTAGAACTTGATTTTCTCTAAAGTCTCAACTTATGCTCAAAGAGTCTAATTTATACTTGGTGCGTTGCATTATATCAGGAGAAGAGCATTGAGGATGATTGTCGTGTTGGAAATTGAAGAAAAATAAATTTTGGAAAATCAGGGATTCGCGCCCCGGCACCAGTTTCATGAGTAAATCTCGCGCCCCGACGGCAAATGCAGCACAAATTTCGTGCCCCGCGCGCGGAATGTAAATTTTAGTTTTTAAAACTCCTTCCAGGCTTGATCATTTTATCCTCTTTTTCAACTCTAATCCTATCCATCACTTATCAAATCACCAACAAAGCATCTGAAACCCATTCAAACTCAAACCCACACCCAATTTCCTCTCCCATTCGGATTACAACAATCAAACCCACACGAATTCCACCTATAATTGCATTTGGGAACTGTCAAATTGGGGAAGTTTTGCTAGGGCTTCTATTCGGTTTCATCTTGCGCAATTGGGGTAATTATTCAACCATTCAAAGCATTTGGTAAGTTCCATGAGATTTCTATGATGATTAGTAAGCTTTGATTCAACAATAATTGCTCTAAATTGATTTGTATACACAAATTTGGGTTGATATTCATACATTATATACTTGTTGAATTGGTTAAAATTAGTTGCCCAATTGAGTTTGTGTTGGCTCAATCGGAAGATTTTAGGATATACATTGTATTGTTTGCAGCTCATTGAAATTTTTTGGTTGGAATTGGGTTTTGGGAAACTCTTGAGAGTGGTTTTCTACTAGTGCACGCCAGTTACTTGTCATATTGCCCCAAAGACAAATTCAGTGGTTTGAACACAGTTGTTGATAATTCTTGAGTTTATTGATCATGGCACCAAAGAGACACAGGGGTGAGGGTTCTACCTCAGCACCGAAAGGGCTTATGACCACAACAAGTTTGTTAGTGCCAAGGCGGCTGAAAGATTTGAAACGTACATAGCGGGTAAAGCTCTAACTCCCGAGCGTGGCCTTTGGCCTGACATGTTATATGATGGGGAGATGGAGCAGCAGATTACAGAGCGGGGATGGGATACTTTCATTGATCACCCTGACCCGACAGTTGTGACAATTGTCCAGGAGTTTTATGCCAATGCACAAGACAAGCCACCATATGCTGTTATTGTAAGGGGAAGAGGAGTCTCGTTCAGCGCCCAAGCTATCAATGAATACTATAATTTGGTGACTCCTGAGGTTTGCCAGTACTCGGATTTCCTGTGTTCAAGCCCTGATTATGACAAGATTTTATCAGACTTATGCAAGCCAGGGACTACTTGGGTGTTAAAAGGCAGCCAGGGAGCTACACTTTTCCATAGCAAAGATTTGAGCTTGTATGGAAAAATCTGGCATGCCTTCTTGTGTACTAAGCTCATGCCATCCCAGCATGTCAGGATGTGACTAAAGATAGGGCGGCATTGCTATATGCCATCATTATGGATTACACAATCAATGTAGGGCATATCATTGAGCACATCATCCGTAGGTTCTTAAGGAGTAATATTAAGGGAGGGTTACCTTACCCATCCCTTATCTGTGGACTGTGTCGTGCAGCGGGCGTTCGGTGGGCTGATGATGAGGTAGTACAACAACCCTTACAGCTTCTCGACCATAAGCTTATTGAACGATACAAGGTATGTGATGGAGCCGAATTGCACTGAGGGGACGAGGCTTTATCCTCCATTCTACTTCCGAAGACGAGGAGGATCCTGATGCACCTGCAGCTTCCAGCTCACAGCCTAAGGCTCATTTTAGCTCTTTGCTCCGGAACTTGCAGCTATACACTAACAGGCGTACTAAGCGGCTAGAGAGGCAGAACAAAAGACTAGCAGAGCGTCAAGAGCATATGTTCAACTACCATACGAGCTTCAACGCAGCATTAGCCGAACAATTTGCAAGGTTGAACCCCGGTGCCCCTCCAGTCCAGTTTCCAGTTCTCAGCTTTTACCTCCTTATCTACTACCGACTCTGATGATGAAGATGTCGGTCAAGCATGGCGCTAGACCTATGAGGGAAGTCCTCAGTTTTCAATTCTGTATTTTATAGACAATGAGGACATTGTCCAATTTAAGTTTGGGGGTGGATTGTTTCATTTAGTTAGTTAAGTTAAAATGCATTGTCATAGTAGTTGCATTCACATATTATGTTTATAAGTATTGACATAGTTAGAAATAATCATGTGAAATATCATCAATATTTCATGTGAAATATCATCAAAATGACTTTTCTTGCTTTTAATGTTCATATTCGATCTGTTCATTACATTTTGATGATCATGGTACATATATCGTTAATAAATAAAAAAATAATTGCATTTAGGAGCATTGCAGCAGTATATTTTAGGAAGGCCAATGATATGATGTCGATCAATTTTCTAATGTATTCAGTATTACGGATTAGGATTGCTAAGTTAGGAATGTTAACTGTAGCTGGTTTCGTTAAATTTGTGACCCTTTGATCTCATATTGCACAAGTCAATGTTTTGAACTGGTTAGGTTTTAGTTCAATTTTATGAATCTGGTGCTCATTGAGGATAGGAAAACCTCTATCACTTGTTGGAACACAAAAATATGAATAATTATTGCTTCGATATCTGTCTAAAATGCAGGAAATAGTTGAAATTAACTAAAATGAGAATAATAGACAGATATGAGCAGATCTTGACTAGTTTATTTTTGTGGCCTTTGTCATTCGAACAAGTAAGCCCGTTGGAGTATGCACACAAGCCAATCATATTTGATATGATGTAGCATATACTTTATAATCTTATTCGGTTGTTAAAAGGCATTTTACATTATCTACATAGTGCTGTTATATTAAATGTGATAAACCCATAGTTTTGAGCAATGCTTTTAGAATCATGATGGTGATCATGCTAATGAGATCTAAATTCTAGATAGCTCACAAACTAAAATCGTTCCTAATCGATGGATTACTAAAAGGGGATTAGTGAATCCGGATAGATTAGTACATACGTTGCTTGCTCTTATGAAGAGGATGATTGATCTCATAATCATTTGTGTGGAGACACTAAAGCAAGTATGTAGGTGCTTATTAGAGAATAAGTTCACTGAACGTGGCTCGCTAAGGAATACCTAATGGAGTTTTACTCGCCTGTCAATAGGAATTCCTCTAGTGATAGTAGTACAAGTGATCCTTGGACTTGAGATCATTATAGTATCTTGTGTATGATGAGTTATACTTTGACATGTCCCTTAAGACCTTTAGGGTATATCAAAGGGTATGATTGGGTATAATAAGTTATACATGGAGATAGGTGAATGATCAACAAAGAATCTACCACTTCTAGTAAAAGGAGTGAATGTCCTATGTGATTCGATAAATGACGACTCAGAAGTCTTTGGCCAAAGCAGAATAAAATTAGAAAGGAGTTTCTAATTTGCATTAATCAGAGTTGTGCATTTCAGAATCGAAATACATATAATTAAATAAAATAAGACTTGACAGTAATTCCATGTCTTATATTTAATTGGGACATTGTATGGTAGAAGGATTGAATTGTACGGTAACTATACACTGAAAGGTTCTTTTATGATTAATGTTGAAATCTATATTATCTGGAAAGTCGTTGATCGCTAAGGGGGCTTACCCTTATTGTAGAATAAATATTATTTATTTAAATGAATTAAATAGTTTAATTTATTTATTTAAATAAGATTAGAATTGTTCTAATTGATTTATTCACAACCGGTTTAATATGGAGAACCTAAAGGGTCACACCGTAAAAGGAAAATATTTATTTAAGAAGTAAATGGCATAATTGTAATAATAAGTTAAGTGTATTTAATTTAGTCTATGGAGATAGAATAAATTAAATAGCTTAATATTTATTATTTAATATTTTAGAAATATTAAATATAAATTAATAAGAGGAATCTTATTATTATTATTACTATTACTATTATTTAATTCCTAATAGGGATTGGGAATTAATTAATAGAAGTACTCTCACATTAATTCCTAATTGGATTAGGAGTTTAATTTAATTAAAGGAGTTTAATTAGAATAGAAACCCTAATCCTAAATAGTTTAGGGAAGGGTTTTCCTACATCTATAAATAAGAGAAGTCTTATCATAGATTAGGGTTACACACTCTTGCATAAGAATTGTAGAGAGTACTTACAATTTTTATAGAGATAGAAACTAGGGTTTTGCCAACACCCATCTTCTTGAACAAGTATTATTCATTGGTGGATCACCTCTAGAGGCCAAACACTTGGGTGGCTAACGTTGATCAAAGGAAGGAATTTAATCGGTGGAATTCAAGGAGAACGCGAAGGAATTGGAGGTGAACTTGTACCTGAGGAAGCTAGAATTCTACAAGAGTATAATTCTTATTCTCCATCTCTTTCGTTTAATTAATAATTGTGCATAAAGAAAGATCATGGTGATGGTTTGTATAAAATTTTAAAATCTGATTTTATCGCGCTTCCGCTTTATTAATGTAATTTGATTGCATGTTCGCGTTATACAAACCTAACAGTGGTATCAAGAGCCAAACTTTATGCGAATTATTAATTGTTTTGATTCTGTATATACATTGATATGTGTTAAGAACAATTTAATTGGGCATAATTGTTTGTGTAAAATTATTTTATTTATTTTATTTATTTTTTTATTTATTTTCAATTAAGATAAAAGGTTTATTTTGAATTGGAATATAATTAAAATTAAAAGTTTTATTTGAACTTGGAATTGGATTCTACGTTAACTAGAATAAAGGAGTTTATTCATATATGAAATAGGATTCCATGTTTCCTAGAATAAAGGAGTTTATTCACATATGGAATAGGATTCCATGTTTCCTAGAATAAAGGAGTTTATTCACATATGGAATAGGATTCCATGTTTCCTTAAAAAATAAAGATGTTTATTTTGATAAGGAATATGATTCAACATATTTTATTTTCCAACAATTTTAAGTTAAAAATAAAGGTGTTTATTTTAAACTTGAAATTGGTTTCCATATTAATTAAAATAAAGGAGTTTATTTTGATTTGGAATTTGATTTAAAAATAAAGGAGTTTATTTTTATTCAAAAAATTGGATAAATTAAAAATAAAAGAGTTTATTTTGATTTGGAATATGATTAAAATAAAGAAGTTTATTTTAATTGAAATTGGATTTCATGATAACTAATTAGAGTTGGAATTGGATTCCATGATAACTAATTGGAGTTGAAATTGAATTTTATACTAACTAATATTGCCCATTAAATGATATCAATGCATATATGGAATGGTTTTATTATTCATGGGATGAATGTTATTTATTGATACATATAGAGATATGTATGATAATAAATAGGGATTGATTATGGACTATTGACCAATGTGTGATTGGATTTATTTTAGTGGATGCTTGAATGTATGGGTTTTTATAAATGGGGTCTGCGTACCTCGTCTTCTCTAATTTTTTCTTAATGTAAATTCTATCTCCCTCCTCTGTACTTCCCCTTGACTGCTGATCAAGGTTTCTATTTATTGTAAATAGTTTTTGTAATAGGACTAGTTAGAATTAATTTTGAAGAATTGAAGACAAAGGAGCAAGGAGCGCTTGAAGACCCGTTTGTAATGGAGCCCGGGTTTAAATGTAATAGTTATATTTAAATTTAATTCTTGCACCCTAGGTTTGACCTTTTGGTTCACTTGGTGGCTCTAGTGAACCAAACTAGAATAAAAGTCCATAATCAATCCGGGTAGAATATACTATTCTATATGTGCATGCTTACTATGTATATATTATATATTATACAACATGCTTCGCATGTTTAATAATATGACGCGTATTTTATATATATATGTGCATGCGCGCTAAACAAGATGAGACAAGTAATAACAAACCCCTCAAAGAAATTATATTAAGTCCTAAGCGTTCAAAGATATTTGGAATATCGAACGTCGCCTTCTAGCATGGTAAAACGATAGAGTATTAAATATTTAATATAAGTTTGTTGTGTCACACAAGGCAAGTATTAAATATTTAAGATGTTGCTTTATCACATTTGATGCTTATACATAGACTAAATGATGCTGTTTTGTTGTGTCACATAAGGACAATGTTTTTCTTTCGAATATATGGAAGTGCTAGGTTGGACTTAACTTGGATAATTTTGATTCGGATGTGTCACACTTGATCAAAATAATCTAAGAGGCAAATTGAAAGGAGTTACATAGTGATGTAATTGACAATAGTTGTCTACCTATTTATTTATATATTGTTTGTTGTGTCACACAAGGCTATATACATTTGAAATGGGATCCTTATTCTCACTAGCAAATCTTTAATTAGATTTGCCGAACTGTATTTTGAGGGTAATATAGTTTGATGAAAATAGTGGGAGATACCAATTTAAAATAAAGACCTAATTTATTTTGGTAATTAATTAAAATGAATGTATGCTAAAATGTTGTTAAATTACAAATTCATTTACAGAATTTTACGATGTCTAATTCACTATCACTGCGGAGCATATTAGATGCTAATTAACCGGACCAAATTAAAAGGACTGGTTAAAGAATTTGAGAATAGTTCTCAAGGCTGAAAAGCTATTTTATGTCTTTAATATGCTTATCCCTGCAATGGTTGCAGACAATGCCTCTGAGGAAGAGATTGCTACTTTTAGAAAGTGGCAAGATGATGCACAGTTGGCTCAATGCATCATGCTCGTATCCATGAGTAACGAGCTTCAGCGTCAGCATGAAACTATGGATGCTCCTACTGTACTCCGGCACCTTCAAGGAGTTGAAGGGTGAGGAAAGTAGGACTATTAGATATTAGATATCTAAGGAGCTCTTCTGATCTAGAATAACCGATGACACTACAGTATAGACAAATGTTCTCAAAATGATCAATCTGATTGAATAATTGGGACAACTAGGTTTTAATGGATGGAGAGTTGATCTTGCAATCACTTCCTGACTCTTTCTCACAAATTGTTGTGAATTTCCACATGAACAAGCTATATGTCAGCCTACCTGAGTTGCTTAAATATGTTGAAAATTGTAAATAGTCACTTTCCAACCAAGAAAGACCAAGTCTTACTGGTAGATGATTCTTCCAGAAAGCGGAAGAGGGCCAAAGGATCTTCTTAAAAGAAGAACAATTCAAAGAAGGTAAATGGAAAGGCAAAAACAAAGGACAATAAGAACAAGACTGATGCAGATAGCAAAGGAGTTTGCTTCCACTGCAATAAGCCTGGATACTGGAAAGGAAAACTGTAAGGAGAATCTTATAGAGGGTAACCAGAAGAAGCTTAGTGAAGCTTCGGTTACAGATATAGGTTTGTTCATGATTGAAATAAATTTTTCTGTAAGTCAAGGTTCTACTTGGGTATTGGATACCGGCTGTAGTTCTCACGTATGCAATCCAATGCAGAGACTAAGCAGAAGTAGAAAGCTAAACTAAGAGTAAGTAATCTTATGTGTGGGAATGGAGCAAAGGTTGCTGCATGAACCATAGGAACTTATAGTTTAGCATTGCCTACGGGCAAGTCTATTAAGTTAATAAGTTGTTATTATGTTCCTGTTCTCATTAGAAACATTATTTCTTTCTGTTGTTGGACAAGGAAGGTTCTGGTATTATATTTAAGAACAATTGTTGTTCTATTTATAATGATAATGTTTTGTTTGAAATTGGAAAATTACTTGATAGACTTTGTATACTTAACTTACATAAAAAAATAATTTTGCAAATTGAACAAACTAGTAAAAGAAAAAGGAGATGGTCATTCAAAGAGTTGAATATGTGTATTTGATGAAATACAAGTCTGAATCATTTGAAATGTTTAAAGAATTCAGAAGTGAAACAAATTGACAAAGTATTAAGATTCTTTGATCAGATCGAAGAAGGAATACTTGTGCAATAAGTTTCTAGATCATCTCAAAATGGTATTTTCTCATAATGGACACTTCCTGATACACAATAATTGATTGGTGTATCTAAAAAAGAGAAATTGTACCTTGTTGGACATGGTGCAGTCCATAATGATTTTTACTGACATTCTAGTATCCATCTGGGGTTATGCCCTAGAAACGGCTGCATATCTACAAAATAAGGTAACCTTAAAATCCGACCCAAGACTCCATAAAGGTTATGGATAGGAAGGATCCCTACTCTTAAGTATGTTAAGATAAGGGGTTGTCCAACTTATGTGAAAAGGTTTCAAAGATAAGTATGGGACAAAATCTGACAAGTGCAGACTTGTGAGATATCCTAAAGAAAGTTTAGGGTATTATTACTATAATCCTACACGCTGCCTTCTTAGATAAAAGTGTTTATCATTAAAGGAGCTAGTGGGAGGGTAATAGATCTTGAAAGAGTTCAAGAACCACAAAGCACTTTAAGTCGAACTGAGGAACCTGTAGATAGACCTATTATACCACAACCGAATCGTAAATCTGGAAGAGTACCGAAGATACCTGAGAGGTATGGATTCATCATAGAGGATGATGATGAGGTACGCATCATAGAGGATGATGATCCAGTTATATACGATGAGGCTATGAGTAGAAGACACTCAGAGAAATAGCAGATGACCATGAAATCCGAAATGGACTCCATGTATGAGAACCAAGTATAGACTCTGGTTACTCCATAAAAGGGCATAGTGCCTAGAGTGTGAATATGGGTCTTTAAGAGAAAGACTGAGGCAAATGGCAAGGTGGAGACCTATAAGACCAGACCTGTTTAAAAGGTTTTTCAAGTCAATGAGTTGACTGTGATAAAAACCTTATTACCGGGTAATACTCAAGTCCATTTGGATTTTGCTTGTGATTGCAGCTTATTACGAAATCTGGAAAAATGGATGTGGAGACACCCTTCTTCAATGAAGACTTGAGGAGAATGTATGTATGATACAACCAGAGGAATTTGTTTCAAAGGTTGAAGCAAATCGTGTTTTAAGCTACAATGATCCATTTATGGATTGAAGCAAACTTCTCAAAAATGGAACATTCATTTTGATAAGACAATCAAAAGAGTTTGATTTTATCAAAAATGAGAATGAACCTAGTGTGTACAAAAGGGTAAGTGGGAGCACTGTGACGTTCTTGGTATTATATGTTGATATACTATCGACAAGGAATAACACACCAATGCTACAATCAGTAAAGATAAAATTGTCTAAACATTCCTCCATGAATGACTTGGGAGGAGCATCCTATAAATTGGGGATAGAAATCTATATAGATAGATTTAAAAGGATGTTCGGCTTGACCCAATGAACGTATATTCATTCGATGCTAAAGGCGTTTAGCATGGCAAACTCCAAGAAAGGTCTCATGATGATGAGCCGTGGAGTGTATCTCTCTAAAATTGTCCCCAATTAAAAGAGAGATCGCATGAGTTACTATCATGTATGCAGTGAATATACAAGGCCTGATGTTGATCAGTCATATTCTGGAGAAGATCACTGTAAGACAGTGATAAAAATTTTTAAGTACTTAACCGGTATTGAAGATGTAATACTAATTCATGGTAGGTCTGAATTAAAACTAGAGGGCTAAACAGACTCAAGTTTTTCAGACTGACCAAGACGATAACAAATCCACTTTATGGTAAAACGTTACCTTGAAAGGTGGTGCAGTGAATTGAAAAAGTTCCAAATAGCAAAGAGTTACTGGTTTAGTGACGCAGACAAAGTATATAGCTGTAAATGAAGCTACAAGTTGATTGTTTGGATGAAAAGTTCATCACGGAATTAGGAATAGTTCCCAAGTCTCATCTTGGATTCAAACATGTGTTGCGGCACTTTCATTTGATTAGTGGAATCATTGAAAGAGGAGAAGTCACTATAGAGATAGTGGACTCTCAAGAACAACATTGCATATCCATTTACTGAAGCTTTATCCAAACAGCAGGATGATCGTCACTTAGAGAAGAAGGGTATTAGATACCATGACGATTGGCTTTAGTGCAAGTGGGAGATTGAAAGTAGTATGCACACAAGCCAATCATATTTGATATGATGTAGCATATACTTTATAATCTTATTCGGTTGTTAAAAGGCATTTTACATTATCTACATAGTGCTGTTATATTAAATGTGATAAACCCATAGTTTTGAGCAATGCTTTTAGAATCATGATGGTGATCATGCTAATGAGATCTAAATTCTAGATAGCTCACAAACTAAAATCGTTCCTAATCGATGGATTACTAAAAAGGGGATTAGTGAATCCGGATAGATTAGTACATACGTTGCTTGCTCTTATGAAGAGGATGATTGATCTCATAATCATTTGTGTGGAGACACTAAAGCAAGTATGTAGGTGCTTATTAGAGAATAAGTTCACTGAACGTGGCTCGCTAAGGAATACCTAATGGAGTTTTACTCGACTGTCAATAGGAATTCCTCTAGTGATAGTAGTACAAGTGATCCTTGGACTTGAGATCATCATAGTATCTTGTGTATGATCAGTTATACTTTGACATGTCCCTTAAGACCTTTAGGGTATATCAAAGGGTATGATTGGGTATAATAAGTTATACATAGAGATAGGTGAATGATCAACAAAGAATCTACCACTTCTAGTAAAAGGAGTGAATGTCCTATGTGATTCGATAAATGACGACTCAGAAGTCTTTGGCCAAAGCAGAATAAAATTAGAAAGGAGTTTCTAATTTGCATTAATCAGAGTTGTGCATTTCAGAATCGAAATACATATAATTAAATAAAATAAGACTTGACAGTAATTCCATGTCTTATATTTAATTGGGACATTGTATGGTAGAAGGATTGAATTGTACGGTAACTATACACTGAAAGGTTCTTTTATGATTAATGTTAAAATCTATATTATCTGGAAAGTCGTTGATCGCTAAGGGGGCTTACCCTTATTGTAGAATAAATATTATTTATTTAAATGAATTAAATAGTTTAATTTATTTATTTAAATAAGATTAGAATTGTTCTAATTGATTTATTCACAACCGGTTTAATATGGAGAACCTAAAGGGTCACACCGCAAAAGAAAAATATTTATTTAAGAAGTAAATGGCATAATTGTAATAATAAGTTAAGTGTATTTAATTTAGTCTATGGAGATAGAATAAATTAAATAGCTTAATATTTATTATTTAATATTTTAGAAATATTAAATATAAATTAATAAGAGGAGTCTTATTATTATTATTACTATTACTATTATTTAAATCCTAATAGGGATTGGGAATTAATTAATAGAAGTACTCTCACATTAATTCCTAATTGGATTAGGAGTTTAATTTAATTAAAGGAGTTTAATTAGAATAGAAACTCTAATCCTAAATAGTTTAGGGAAGGGTTTTCCTACATCTATAAATAAGAGAAGTCTTATCATAGATTAGGGTTACACACTCTTGCATAAGAATTGTAGAGAGTACTTACAATTTTTATAGAGATAGAAACTAGGGTTTTGCCAACACCCATCTTCTTGAACAAGTATTATTCCTTGGTGGATCACCTCTAGAGGCCAAACACTTGGGTGACTAACGTTGATCAAAGGAAGGAATTTAATCGGTGGAATTCAAGGAGAACGCGAAGGAATTGGAGGTGAACTTGTACCTGAGGAAGCTAGAATTCTACAAGAGTATAATTCTTATTCTCCATCTCTTTCGTTTAATTAATAATTGTGCATAAAGAAAGATCATGGTGATGGTTTGTATAAAATTTTAAAATCTGATTTTATCGCGCTTCCGCTTTATTAATGTAATTTGATTGCATGTTCGCGTTATACAAACCTAACAGTTACATTTCTAACGGACATGAATTTGAAGTTTTGCTGAAATAATAGTTCCTGATTATTGAGGCCTATTATCCATATCTTATGTTGATCTGTTGCATTAGGTTTATAGATCATGCATTTGCATTTATGTAGTTAGGTTGCTTTATGCATTTTTATTTTCTCTTGTTTTTGCTTGAGGACAAACAAAGTCTTAAGTTTGGGGGTACTTGATGAGTGAGTTTTATACCTACGAATGGGATATCTTTCTGGCTCAATTCTTTGCTATATTTAAGTATTTTTAGTATTATTTTACTTGTTATTGCATTGGTTTTGTAGGAGGCGGCTTCGGATGGTCACTTTTAGAAAATTTGGGCTTAATGGCATTTTCGTAATTCTGCAACACTGGCTGGCGCCGGGGCGCGAATTCCCAGTACAATTCCTCGCCGGGGCGAGCTCCATTTTTGTCCGCGTCGGGGCGAGCTCCCCAGGCCAAATCTAGTGTCGGGGCAAGCTCGTCGGGATTTGTCAGCGGTTGGGTTTGTCTTGTTCTGCCGATAGTGGGATGGCTTAGGAGGATTTTCAGGAGCTTGATTGAGACATAAAGAGAGAGAATGATGAGATTATTGAGCTCAGATGGATTGGAAATGGATTATTGAACCTATCATAGAGAAGAAATAGAGAGAAGGAAGAAGCACCAACATCACCAAGGAGCACGGGAACACAAATTTGGAGAAGGAATGTGACAACCCGAATTTTCAGAAGTTATTAAATAAGAATTTAGCAAATAGAAAATTCTTATTATGTGACGTTTTGAGTTTTGTGTATGAGTATATGTGATATATATTTTGTGAAATATATGTTTTAATGTGAAAAAAATTATATATTCGTGTATTTGTGAAACGAGGTTTAATAGTTAATTAAACTATTGAATGAAATGAAGGAAATTGTTACGAAAAAGATATTTACTGAATATTAGAAAGTTGAAATTATATTGAGAAATAATATAATTTGATTGTTATGTTTTGTGAACAATGAAAATTATTGTGAATTAAATTTCATAATAATGTGAGTGATTTATTTAATTAAACTAAGGAATTAATGAGAATATAATTATATTAATAAAATGAGAGAGTAATGTATTGCATATAAATATGTTACGTGTTAATGTGTTACGATTGTGAATTTCATAAATGGATAAAATATTTATTGAGTAGAATAAATATTTTAATTGGGATGTTTATTTAATACAATAAATATTTGATGAGAATATTGTGTGATAATTTATTTGTATAAGAATATTAAGTAAGGTGAAGATAAATATTTTTATATTTGATGCGTGTTTATTATGCATAGATGTTGGTAATTTATTAAATGAGAGGATGAATAATTTTACTTAATAAAATTATTTATTAAGTGAAAGATGATTTTATTAAATAAAATTATTTTTTTTTATTAAATAAAATTATATTTAAGTGTGACATGGTTTATCATATTAAAAAATATATATATATTGGGTTCTAGCCAAACATGGCCTAGAGACCCTTTGTTTTTGTAACTGACTAAGGAGAGGTTTTATTTTTAATTTTTACGTTATTCTCCTAAGTCTGGAGAAGAGAGAACACAGAGAAGGGAGGAAGAGAGTTAGAGAGGAGAGGAAATTGAAAAGAAATTGGAAGTTCTAAGAATCAAGAGAGGATTTTAGAGTAATTCTCATCATCTTCTCATCATCTACACAAGCACAAACAAGGATTTAAGGTGATAATTTAACCTTTTTAATTCTTAACTTTTTGTGTTCTTGAGTTTTATAAAATAAGGGTTTTAATTGATGAATTATGAATGATTGTTGTATATGCATGTTGGAAGGTGTTTATAATTCATTGTATGTAAGTTACAATCGATTTCCAGAAATTAGATTGATGTTAAACAAGTTTTAAATTGAAAATTTGTGTTTTTGAGGAATATATGAGTTTTGGAAAACCTAAGGAAAAATTGATTTAAATCCTTTGGGTTTTGTTAGTTTGGTTGATTTAGGTTGTTAGAATCATCGTATACATGTTGGGTATTGATTCTACAACGATTATAATATTTGGGTATATCTAAATTGTTGTTAAAATGAGGAAATTGGGAAATTTTGGTCTGGAAATTCTGCAGTTCGCGAACTGCAGAATCTGGGTTTCATGAAGCTCGCCCCGGCGAGCTCAGCAAGTCAAATTTCTCGCCCCGGCGAGAGTGTTGCACTATATTTTCTCGCCCCGGCGAGAGCTCGCCCCGGCGAGCGTTTTGTGTAGTGATTTTCTCGCCCCGGCGAGAATTACAGAAATGAAAATTTTATTGTTTTTTTTTTATTCTTTTCTATTGGTCATGCTATGCTACCCTATATATGTTAAAAACATTATACATTTAATGTAAAGCGAAGTTTAAGGTTTAGCTAATGGTTAGGTGTCGATTAAAGTTAGACACAATAAAATGAAGGTTTATAACATTTATAATAAAAAAATGAAGGATTATGAATTGTTAAGTATAATGAATATTAAGTATTACTACGTGGCTAATAAATGATGTGCATGATTATATATATCGTGTAGGATATGTGACGTGCAGATAGATATAAGCTGGTTATGGTAGTTGATAATCTACAAATCAGGCAAGTCTTTCAGTTCCTATTTGTTATGTGAATTAATTGATTAATTGTTTTAATCATATGATGTATAAGCATGATGTACTTTATATATGTTACAAGTATGAGACGACCAAGTCAAAATATGACTCCGTTTGTTGAGTAGAGAATGCTGATTGAGTTATGGAACTCAATCTCTAATTGTTAAGTGTTGATCATTATGCATGATTTATTTAGTCAAACGATTATAATTTAAATGTTGAACATGTTATCTATGTGTTATGTGATGCATACACACTGTTAGATTTTGCTGAGCTGTCGAGCTCATTCTTGCAAATAATCACTTTTGCAGGTTTAAAATACGGTTAAAGATACAAGGTAAATTGAATGGCATGATTCAGATGTAAAGCTTGAAGATTAATTATTTTAGCTTAAATTATGTTTTGAACCATGATTAAGGTTCGGTATGATGTATTTGAAAATGTATTAATTGTAACAAATATAGAGTTGTTAAATTTGTATTGAGTTGTAATTTAATATTATCCGTTGTATAAAGGGTGTTAAATCTTGAAATTTTATTTTTATTATAACTTTGATGAAGCGAATCAATTGTGATTCTAGAATATGTAATTGAATAAAGGTTATGATTCAGGGAAAGCAAAGAAAGAAAACTGAAAAGTTTTTATTTATTCCGCGTTTTATTGAGTTTATTATCGATTAATGTTGTAAAGTTAGAATATAGATGTATTGTTAACGACCGAAGTCGAGAGTTGGATTGTTCAGAATTTGGGGTTGTTACAAGGAAAGCTAGGAAAGAAGATACTACCAAGCAAGCAATTCGAGAATTAATCTGAAAAGGGTTTTATCATTATATTTTCTAGTATTTCATTCTTGTTTTGTAATTCCAAAACCATGTTATGTAAATTGAATATGATATTATTTAGAGCATCATGAACTAAACTTTTATTTCTAAGATTCCAATGGAACCCAACCCATAGTTTGTATTGAATACTCTCTCTTTGAATACTAGTTAGTCTCTTGTGAATTGAATTTCATAACCTATGCTTAAGGATTAATTGCTTAGCCCGTAATTACCTTGGTAACCTATATGAAATTGAGAAATGGAGTATAGTGTTGAGACCTAGTTATAAGTTCATGTGAAAGTTGGATATTCTTATGGGTATTTTATGAGATTATGTGGCGTGTGTCTTATTTATTATCATCAAATAATAGATAATTTGATAGTATTTAGGATAGACATATACCTAAATACCGCATGCATCCATTTGAGATTCTATGCTTAATGATTTCTATTACGAAAGTTGGTAATTGAGAGAGTAGTTAATGAGATTTTACCGTGACATGTATCTTGTTAATTATTCTTGATATTGGTTTCTTGATGGTATGTAGAATATAGATATATCTATACGCCGCATTAGAGAATACGTATTTGACCATCGAGAGAAGCTTTTATATAAATGTGATTTCTCGGATGACCATTCTTGTGTTCTAACTAGTTGAAAAAGAGAGTTATGATATTCAAATGAAGAGTTGGGGGAAATTGTAATCTTAGATCTTCTTATCTTGAATTCTTTTTGTGTTGTATTTGATTCTTGCTTTCTTAATTGTCTTTATTAGTTTTAAAAATCAAATCAATATATTCTAGTTTAATTATAATTTCACGATTTTACAAATCATTGATTATTGGTTTAATAAAATCGAGTTAGTATAAGATTGGTAATTGTTAGTATACTTTGCAATTATTCTCCGTGGGAACGATACTTTACTTTCACTTTATTACTTGTTGACCTCGTATACTTGCGCGTATTTGTCATTATATAAAACAGACAACAGGGAGCCAGAAGGTGATAAAAATAGGAAAAGAATATAGAGAGAGAAAGAAAGGAGAAAGAGAAAAGAAAGGAGAAAGAGAAAAGAAAGGAGAAAGAGAAAAGAAAGGAGAAAGAGAAAAGAAAAGGAAGAGAGAAAAGAAGAGATAAAAAGAAAAGAGAGAGAGAGAAAGGGGGAAAGACAAAGAGAGAGAATGAGAAAATTTTGCAGAAAGATGAAGAATAAGAAGGAAGAAGAAACTAAGGAAGGTATACATCTAAACCTTAAGCTAAATACTTCATTTTTTATATGGATGATAAGCTTTATGAGTTTTTGATGAGTGCATAATATTCATTGATTATGATTCCTTTATGTTTAGTTTTATTGCCTGTTTTCTGTGTATATGAGCTTATTAAGGTATTTAATGATTTTAGGAGGAATTGGAGTTGAAAAGAGGAAAAAGTAAAAATTTCAGGAAGTTGGGAATTCGCCTCGACGAGCTCATATAGAGCAATGACTTCGCCTCGGCCAGGAAGCCTCTGCCGAAGCTCGCCCTAACCAACTCTGAATTCGCCCCAGCCAGTTCCCCTCTGCTAAGCTCGCCCCGACGAGCTCCCCAGTACGTTGAACTTGCCCGGACGAGTTCATCGGGAATTTAAAAATTAAGGAATTACTTCAGGCCAGGAATTTTATGGAATTCTACTCAGATTTGGATTGTTATTTCTTAGAGGCTTAGGACTTTATTCTACGAATATAAATACTTGTTTTTAGTCAGATATTAAATCATCTACATTCAAATTGCAAACCCTAGTTTTGGAAGATTGAAGGCATATCAGGCTAAATTCTCTATTTCAGTTCTAAGGGATGTTGAACATTTTTTATAATTAATGGTTTGATCAAGTTTACCTTACTTATTCCTTCTTACATGAAATTTATTCTGATAATCTGTTTTAATTGATTGTATGCTATTTTATCTAATTGATTTAATATGGCTAGTTAGATTAATCTAATTGATATCATCTGATAGATTAAGGTATAATATTAAATAAACGATATTATATCTGATCATAAGTAGCAATTAGTGATACATGATTGTGGATAAGCTTTTGAGTATTGATAAGATTATCAAAAGACAAGTTAAATAATCCCTGATTATGTGATTGTTGCTTTGAATAACTTAATTCTCTAATTGTTTATGCTTCTGTTATATTAAATCTAGACTGATAGTTCTAGGTTGTATGATAGTTAGGGTCTCTTGGGGCGATTGTCACATTGGATTTAAAACTTAAGGAGAATTTCGGATAATTAGCGATCATGGTTATCTAGGGTTATTAATTTCATTGAAGGATAAATATTGTATAACTTGATTACTCCAATGATTGTAAAAAGGTGATACTGAACTGAAGAACTGAAGTCTTTAATTTATTGGTTATTCTTATTAATTACAGTTACTTTAGTTAGTTAAAATTAATTCAAAACCCCCCAATTTATATTTAGTAGTATTTTGATTTAGAAAACAATTGAATAAACAAAGATAAATTCACTCTCTGTGAGATCGATCCTTGCTTATTTCTATATTGTATTTTGTGTTCATAGGGTATAAGTAAGGTTTAATTTTAGAGTGTTAATGACAACTCCCAAATTTTGGCGCCGTTGCCAGGGAGTGTTATTTATTTTTATTTATTCTTTGTTTTCATTTGTTTCAGTTTATGACTTGATCCTCTCACTCTCTTGATATAAATTTTGATCCAGAAATAGAGAGAACTGCAGGCAGGTTAAGGAAGGAGGCTCGTCAATCTCGAAGCACAATTATAGATTCCGACGAAGCACCATCACCGGGCCTCAACATAGCACTGAAACTACTGTCAAACAAGTCATCCACCGAATCAGAAGAAGAAGAAGAGATGGCGGTGCCAAATAACATAGGACGTTGAAAGAATCAGCCACTCCTAATCTCAATCAACAACTGTAGACACCCAAATTTTGCACTTCGTATACTAACCCTGACAGGAGGGCAAATTCGTCCATTGAGCCGTCCTACGAGAGCGAAGGATGGGCACAAGTACGAACACTCGACGCCACCGCGACGATTTACAACCGAAACCGACGTGACAACGAGGCTGTCCGAAATGAGCATTCCCGAATGACGTGACACGTCTCCCAGTAATTCTCGGACTACAAAATACAAGCCTGTCGGCAAAAACCGACGTCACGACATGAGAATCAAGGCGTAGCACGAAAATCAAGAAAGTCAATCCAGCCAACCACGGATTGATCTGCGACCAATGAGTGCGCCTTTTGAAAACACGGAACTCGAAACACGGAAACCGAAAATCAGCTGAGTGGAGGGGTGGCGGCCAGCCAGCCGCAGATCAATCTGCGGCTGGCTCTGGCAAGCCTATTTCAGCTCATCCCTCACTCAGCATACAGGAGTTCGGAAGAAGAAAAAGAAAAACAACAGCAGCTCGGAAAAGAGGGAGAAAACAGCAGAAATTTGCAAGAAAAATAGAGAGAAAAGAGAGAAAAAGTGAGGAATTATATCTTTTGTGTAAGATTATATATCATATATTTTCTACTCTACTCAATATATAAGTTCATACACATTGTGAGGATTATTTGCAAGGTGAAAAGACCATTTCTATAGCAATCTTGGTATATCGTTTTGTTAATCTTTTTGTCAATTGGGTTATGTGAAATGTAATTTTTCTTGTATATTGTTGTGGATACATGGATTAGGGACCATTAGTGAAGGTTCCCATGGAACGAAATGCTTCCTAATGACCCGAGGATGTCCATTTAGCAAATTAATTTAGCTTGTTATGATGATTTATTGGGCCTAGTTTGTTTAGATTGCCATTTTAGGATTGTGTTTGTTTGGCCATTTTGGATGTGAGCCTAGGAATGCGACCCCGTGGTCCAAATCTGATGATGGACATCTTTTGATATAAGTAGTAGAAGCTATGTAGTTTTCATTTGTAAGTATGTAATCTTCGGGCCTTAAAGCGACGCCAAGGCGAGAATCGTGTTTAAGGCCCCGTCATAGTGAAAATATGTGATTGTGAGCGTTCGGGGTTATTTTGATGCCTTACATGCCCGTGAATAATCCCCTACGTATTATAATGTTGGATTTGAATTGCAACACCAAAAAGGATTTCAAAGCTAAGCGATAAAGATCTTCATAAAATCAATCAAACTAGGTTAGTAGCATCACGAGGATAAGAAATTGGGGGTGCTAAGGAATGTTGATTTCTATCTTAACGAGAAGGCAAAAGAAAGAAATCGTTTTCAAACATCACAAAAATGGTTTTATAAAAATAAATAATGTTTTATTAAATCCTTGTGCATAGGGTTAAAGAGATCCTAGAGGTTGCCCATCATTTGAGTTATGAAACTAACGTATAGATCTCGATTCCTATTTTGACAAAGGTTTAGAAAACTCTTGTTTTGCCAAAACGACACCTAATGCAATCTCACAGTTTTGACAATTAAAATCAAACATTTTCTCATAAAGCTTTCTCGTATAAACCGAAGGACATTCTAAAGCATTCCCAAAAAGAAAAACACGACTTTTTCGAAAACCCAATTGGTTTCTTCATGCAAACTCACCACCACATTTACATAGGCACACACACACACACACACGCACACATACACATTTCATGAATTAAAGGATAGGAAAGTATCAAGATTGCGGTAACCGTGTTTCACGGAAGTCGGGGGGTGCCTAACACCTTCCCCTCGCTTAAGCAAACCCCCGAACTCTATGAATCTCGGTTTGCAGACCAATTAATTCGGAGTCATATATGAGCCAGCGATTTATAAAAAATGAAAACTCGGATGAGTTGGTACATCCATTTCAAATATATCAACTGGCGACTCTGGTTAATTGGCTCATCATAAAAAACGATCTTTCAAAACCCCGTCGACATTTATGCCGACCTTTTCCAAAATCATCTAATGAGAAGGCTAAAAATTGGAAAGGGTAAAACATCTTAACGGAGGCGATTCCCTCCCGGTGTCGACAGCTGGCGACTCTGCTGGGGACCATTAGAGGGCTTAAGCCGCGTTCAAATCTTGATGCTATCCTATCCTTTAAAAAATTCATGAATATGTGTGTGCATGCGATATTTTGATTTTTTACTTTTGTTGTGTGAATGTGTGTTTTGTCTAATAAATGAATAATTGAATGGAATTGCTTTACTTTAAAGTAATCATTTGCATACGGTGAGGACGATGAATGTGAATGTATGATGAGAGAGTACCTCCTCCTGAGGCGAACCTGTCGGTTGCTTATAACTGGACTCGAAGGGGTTGCTCCCCGGAGATGGCTCAGGAAATGCACCACCTAAATCCGCTCCAATCGAAAGGACTCAGACGAGTAGATTGCGAAGATTTGGGGACCTTCATGCCAAAAAGCTCGTGAGAGTAACCTTAGGATAGGTCAGCCTCAGATTAACCCAGCGCAGGAAAAGTCTCTTCATGCCTTTTTACTTTCGCACATATAAATGTCATAGTCCCATTCAGTATTTATATATGCTTCCCCTCTTGTCAAAAGAGATTACTAACCTCTATGTTTTGCAGGGAACAGCTGGGGAAGCATAATAAAGTCGTGTCTAGCATTTATTATTGCAATAAGGGATCGCTAACATGTTGTTTTGCAGAGAAAGATTAAAAAACCCCAAAAAACACAAAAATTACCGTTTTAACATGCATCCACATCTTTCATTTCCCAAAGATTAAACTCCAAACCATTTTTTCTGCAGGATTGCTCCTCAAACGCGTTCGCAATCTAAGAGAGCCCAGGACTCTACATCTGAGATGGCTGATCTTCCACCTACTAATCCTGGTTCCATATCTCGTGAGGAATTTGATGATTTTAAGAAACAGATGTTGGAAATGACCATGATGCTAAAGGAACAATTGCTACCTAGATAGGATCCACCTAAAGAGGATCCACCCTAACCTAAGGGCGAGCCAGTCGTCCCAAAGGCCATTCCTATACCTAACAGGACAGTGATTACTATCCCAGAGGAAGGAGACACTGATGACCTTCGAAAGAAAATGAAACAAATGGAGGAAACTATCCAATCTCTGAAGGGCATAGGATCCCTAGGCAGGGTGAATTATTCAGATCTGTGTGTCTTTCCAGGAACCAGATATCTGGAGAAGTTTAAAATCCTCTAATTTGAGAAATACAATGGGAAGGGGGATCCTTATACACATCTGAAAATATACATTGGGGAGCTTGGATCTTATGCAGAAGACGAGGGTCTAAGGATGCAACTGTTCCAAAAGAGCCTGACGGGAGAAGCAAGAATCTGGTATGCCCGTCTTGATAATGCCCGGATCCACAATTGGGAGGAGTTGGCCCACACCTTCTTAACACAGTATAGCTTCCAGGCACAAATGGCCCCTGATAGATATCAAATGACGAAAATTAAGAAGCAACCGAAGGAATCTTTCAGGGATTATGCACAGCGATGGAGGGGTATGGCTGCACAGGTGAATCCCCCAATGAGCGAGTCGGAGATGGTGATGACCTTCGTGGATATTCAAGAGGCACCTTATTATGAGCGGGTTATATCGGGGATTAGAAGACCTTTTGCCGAGATGATTAAACACGGAGAAATGGTGGACATGGGGTTGAAGTCTGGCAAGATTCGGGATTTCACGGCTTTGGAAACAGCTGCAGAGCAAATCCAGAACGGAAACTATGGCAGCACTTCCCGTAGGGTCCAAAAGAAAAAGGAAGAAGATGTTTCCCTCATCCTGCAGGGATCATCTAGAAAGGCAGAAAACAATCCTCCAGTACAGGTGCAGAGAGTGGGGCCATCCCGACAGCCTAACTTCACTGATCAGAGGGCGGATGGGCGAAGGAGATTCGAGACCTCAAAAAATCGAGTATTCACCCCACTCGGGGATCCTCTTGAGCGGGTGTTGGCAGTATTGATAGCCCAGAGGAAAATAGTCGATTTGGCACCCCCGAGTGACCCGAATGGAAGAAGGTTTGACCCAAGCAAGAAATGCGCATACCATTCAGGTTCCCCGGGTCATGATACGCAAGAATGTTGGACGCTGAAGCACAGAATTCAGAATTTGATTGATAGTGGGGAAATTGTGGTGGAACAACCAGACTCCCCAAATGTTAAAATCAATCCCCTGCCTAGGCATGATGGAGGGGGGGTCAATGTGGCAGAAGCCAGTGAAGCCGAGGGGCCGCCAAGGCTGAATTATGTAAAGAAAATTGATGAAATGATCAGCATGATAAGTGATCACGAGAGTACACGGGGAGCGCCAATTAGGTTGGCAGGTGTAAGCAGAAATATCGTAGAGGGGCCTGTCAAGTTATCGGCTCCGAAAATCCTCACCCTCACAGCGAGACCGCAAATCCCTGTCCACAGTCTGAAAACGGTACCATGGAATTATGGGGGGTTGTCAGAGGAAACGGCCAGTTGTGCTTCTGTAACAACAAAGGGGAATCCCTTATATCTTCCTGGATGAGTCCTTGAGAGCAAAACGAAGAAAAATGAAGAGATATCCGAGGAGAAAGCCATGGAATTCTTGAGAAAGATGGATCATCCGGAAGCAAGAGGGATCCAGATATTAAGCGAGGAGTCGACCCTGACATCAATCATGGATTTGGTGTTATCGTCCAATGATCACTGCAAAATTCTGGCAAAAGTCCTGGAGGAGGCATACGTTCCCAAAGAAATTAGCAAGGAAGGTTTCGGCCATCTGGTGGACCATCTATTGGAGAGTGATGTAATATCGTTCACAGATGATGATATCCCTAAAGAAGGAAGGGGGCATCGAAAATTGTTGCATATTGCGGTAATCTCCTCAGGTTATATTATGAATGGGGTGCTGATTGATGGGGGATCGGCGTTGAATATCTATCCCCTCAGTACATTGCAAAAGATGAACATCAATCCTAAGCGCCTACGGGCTAGTCATGTGGTGGTACGAGCCTTCGACGGATCCCGGAGGGATACCATTGGGGAGATAGAATTGCCGGTGGAAATAGGACCTTGTACTTTTGATATCTCTTTCCAAGTCCTAGACATTGCGGCAAGTTATAACCTGTTATTGGGGAGGCCGTGGATACACATGGCCGGGGTAGTTCCTTCCACGCTACACCAGCAAATCAAACTTATCATCGACGAGAATCTGGTGACGATCTCGGCGGACTGTGATGACCCTTCTCCTTCCAGGAGTGGCCTGCCTGTGATTAATGTGGACGAGTCGGCGGCACCTGCTAGTTTTCAGGTGCTGGAGATCAGCACTCCCCACTACAGATGCCTGGGGGCTCCAACCATGAAACCTGGGATCTCTCCAGAGCTTACCTTTGTTGCAAAAGAGATAATGAAAATGAAATTCCAACCTGGACAGGGGTTAGGAAAGAGCAGCCAAGGAATCACTGAGCCCATTCAACTACCCCATCAGATAGGCAAAGCAGGGTTGGGATATCGTGAAGGCGTACCACGGAGACCCCGTCAAGGCATGACCTCGACTCGACTGGCCGGAAGTCCGATGACCAAGGTAAACAATGAGCAAGGGACTAGCAAGCCCGTGGTTGGGACAGGGGTGAAGAATTGACCCCCACAAGTGATAAGTCGACCAAGAGGGAAAGTTTCCTACAGGAGGTCACGCAAAAGTTCGTAACCAGGTGCTATATGCCCGGACAGTTAATAAGAAATGGAGAGGGGAAGGATGTTGCCACGCCACTGGGAGCCCAACAAGGTGTGCCTGCCATCGATTAGGCAGGGCTAATTATTCCTGAAGAAGGTAGGAAGAGGGACTCAGGCGATGTGGCCGTAGTCATCGGGGAAGTTTCCGATGTGAAGCCACCTTTCATCCAGCGCATTCCGTCTGATCTGACCATCGACAACTGGACAACGGAACCAGTGATATCCAAACAAGGGTAAAAAACGACATCAGGGTGGTAGACCCCAGAGGATGGGAGGATGAAGAAGTTCATTTTTTGTTTTGTATTTTGCATAATTATGTCGTTTCATCATGTTATCTAAAAAGTGTGATCGTTGTGAAAAATGACTTATATATGACAAATATTTTGTTTCATGTCAGGTGTACCAATTTGAGTATTCCTTGCCTAACAAACGGTCTTTCAAATTTGAATGATGACTATGATTTTGATATTGAGCTGGATTTCGATTTGATGGGCATTAAGCAAGACGAGACAGATTACGACGACGCGCCTGACGAGATCAAAGGATGGGTCGAGGATAAACCCAAACCCAACTTAGACCAAACCGTCACCATAGATATCGGAGCCCCTGACAAACCCAAAGAGCTCAAGATAGGGACAGACCTTACCCCTAGCCAGAAAGCAGAAATAACTGAGTTGCTGAGCCAATATGAGGATGTATTTACCTGGTCTCATGAGGACATGATCAGATTATCCACAGACATTGTGGTACACCGGTTGCCCATCAAGGAGGGTTTCAGTCCTGTCAAGCAGAAACTAAGAAAGTTGAAACCGGAGTGGAGCTTGAAGGTGAAGGAAGAGATCATCAAACAGTTCAGGGCTGGAATCATTATGGTGTCCACTTACCCAGAATGGTTGTCCAATGTAGTCCTAGTGGCTAAGCCTGGAGGGAAGGTGAGGGTATGTGTCGACTATAGAGATCTAAACAAGGCCAGTCTTAAGGATAACTTTCCGGTGCCTTTTATACACATCTTGGTGGATAACACAACCCAGTACGAGATGTATTCTTTTGTTGATTGCTTTGCGGGGTATCATCAGATAATGGTGGCAGAAGAAGATCGGGAAAAGACTGCTTTCATCACCCCTTGGGGCACCTTCTGCTATAGACGATTGGCTTTCGGTCTCACGAATGCGGGGGCTACTTATCAGAGAGCCATGATGGCCCTGTTCCACGACATGATGCACAAGGAGATAGAGGTCTACGTGGATGACATTATCGTAAAATCAAGGGTAGAATCTGATCATATAACCCATCTCAAAAAGCTATTCGATCGGCTCAGAAAATATAATTTGAAGCTCAATTCGACAAAGTGTGCTTTCGGAGTACAGTCGGGCAAGCTCTTGGGATTCCTGGTTAGTGATCGGGGCATTGAGTTGGATCTGGCGAAGATTAAGGCCATTGTGGATATGCCGGCACCTTACACTGAGAAGGAAATAAGAGGATTCCTTGGAAGAATAAACTTCATCAGCCGTTTCATATCCCACTTGACGACTACATGCGAGCCGATTTTCAAACTATTAAGGAAGGATGCTTTTCCCAAGAGTGGAATGGGCAATGTCAGAAAGCCTTTCAGACCATTAAAAAGCAGCTGACAAAGGCACCAGTGCTGGTACCCCCGAAGGATGGGATCCCTCTGTTTATGTATATATCGGTCAATGCCATTGCGGTGGGATGTATGTTGGGACAGAAGAATGAAGCAGGTAAAGAGCAGGCCATCTACTATCTCAGCAAGAGATTTAGCCGATGTGAACAGAATTACACTCCCATCGAGAAGACCTGTTGTGCTTTGGCCTGGGCTGCAGGGAGATTACAACACTACCTCCATGGGCATACTACGTACCTGATATCGAGAATGGATCCCCTGAAATATATCTTTGAAAGGCCCATGCTGAACTGTCGACTATCAAGATGGCAGTTAATCTTACAGCAGTTCGACATTGTATACGTAACTCAGAAAGCCATGAAAGGTCAGGGAATTGTAGATCAGTTGGCAGAAACGCCAGCAGGGGGGATGGAGCCTTTAGAAACTCCTTTGTCGGGCGAAGATGTATTTTGGGTATTACACACGAAATGTGATGACGAGGGACAGTTCTGGAAATTATATTTCGATGGTGCCATGAATGCTGAGGGGGCAGGAGCCGGAGCAATCCTGGTCTCTATCACCGGAGAGCAATACCCTGTGGCCACTAAATTGCAGTTCAGCAATTTGAACAACATAGCTGAGTACGAGGGATGTATATTGGGACTCCGTTTTGCCCGCGATATGGGAGTGAAAAGACTAGCGGTGTTCGGGGATTCAGAACTGGTAATCAGACAGACGATCGGGGTGTACAACACTAAAGAGCTTCGGTTACTTCCATACCATCGTTGTGTTGTCCAATTGATGCAAGAATTCGAAGATATCGCTTTTCGACATATTCCCCGGGGACGAAATGATTTTGCTGATGCATTGGCAACGCTGGCTTCCTTAATCCATATAATCAAAAGAAAGGATGTTCCACAGATTGAAATAGCGGTACGGAATGCCCCAGCATATGAGGAACATGTGGCAGTATTATCGGAGGAGGTGGTTATGCCAAGGCAGCCTTGGTATCACGACATAAGAGAGTACCTGAGGGATAGATCCATTCCCGACCAGGCAAGCCGAGCTGAGAAGATGAGAATTCAAAATATGGCAATGAAGTTTTACCTGAGTGGGGATTCACTCTACAAGAGGGATGCTGGTTTGGGACTGTTGCAATGCGTAGATGAGACGCAGGCCCAAAAGATTATGGACGAAATACATGGTGGAGTGTGTGGGCCACACATGAGTGGACCGATGCTGGCCAAAAAGATCTCGAGAACGGGGCATTACTGGTTAACACTGAAAGTCGACTGCGATGATTATGTTAAATGGTGTTACCAATGCCAGGCGCACGGTAATGTGATCCATACGCCTCCCAACGAACTGCACTGTATGACCTCCCCTTGGCCCTTCTCAATGTGGGGAATGGATGTAATCGGACCAATAGAGCCCAAAGCAAGCAACGGACACCGATTCATTTTTGTCATGATCGATTATTTCACTAAATGGGTAGAAGCAGCTTCTTTCCCCAAAGTAACTCAGGAGATCATCGTCGGTTTCATCAGGAATAATGTCATTTGTCGATACGGGCAACTTGAGGTTTTGGTCTCCGACAATGCCAAGAATTTGAACAACGCCCTCATGAAGGGATTATGCGACCAGTTTAAGATCAAACACCTCAATTCTGTCATTTACCGTCCTAAGATGAATGGGGCAGTGGAGGCTGCAAATAAGAATATCAAGAAGATCATGGCGAAAATATCTGCTAATCATCGGGGATGGCCGGATCTGCTACCCCTCACCCTGCTGACATACAGAACGTCAACGCGTACTTCTACAGGGGCAACCCCTTACGCGTTGGTATATGGAATGGAGGTTGTTCTGCCAGTTGAGGTTGAGATGGCATCCCTCAGAATATTGATCGATGCTCAGATAAGCGAGGAGGATTGGATGCAAAGTCGATACGACCAATTGGCCCTAATTGATGAAAGGAGGGTGGCTGCTGTTTGGCACGGTCAGTTGTACCAACAAAGGATCTCTCGATCATACGACAAAAGGATAAGACCTCGGAAGTTCAAGGAAAATGACCTAGTGCTAAAAAGAGTCATGCCTTGTCAAGACGAAGCCAAAGGGAAGTTTGCCCCGAACTGGGAAAGACCTTTTGTGATTAAGAAAGTGCTATCCGGAGGAGCCCTCATATTGCAAGAAATGGATGGTGAGGTATTTCCACAGCCCCTCAATTCCGACTCGGTGAAGCGGTTCTACGCTTGAATCATCAGTTTCTCCTTTTTCTTTGAGGAACGAACTACGTAGGACCTGATCTCCCGACTTGTGGGGGTACGTAGGCAGCCATCATGGCATTGTAACGATCGAGAATTTTAATTTCCTTGTAACCCGAGTTTATGTATGAATGAATTGAATTTTTATTTTTATTTATATTATTATGTGTTATGTGCTTAAAGGTTGTGTTGTAACCTAGAATATGTGTATGTGTTGAATTTTACGTGTTGTAGTGTCGTTAGGGTGAATATATTGACTTCGCGAAAAATCGGAAAATCACTATTCACGGGGCACGCTTATCGAGGCACTATTCATGCCATTATATTTTTGTGTCTTTTTCGACCTTAATAAATTTCAATAATACACGTGTGAAAAATGATAATTTTTCCAAGTATCGGATTTTCGTTCTGAGCCCGTTCGTGTTTTATTCGGTATCCGAAACTTATGATAAGGCTGTTCTGAATAAATGGGCAAACCCCGTAATTATTATTTTTATATATCCCAATAATCTATGGGAGTACCCATTTTAATTTTGGGTAGAGTTATTTACCAAATTGGGTACAAAAGTGGGAGCATTCGGGTATATTTTTGTGTATTTGGGTATTTATTTTGGCTTGTTACTCCAAGAGGGAACCAACCCCCAATTTTAGACCAATCAAATTAGGGAAGTAGAGTGTATAGGCGGCAGCATGCTACTATTTGGTAGGCTCAATGCCTTATTTTTTTTCTTCCAATTGCTGAACTTTCTTGAGCCACTCCCTCTCATTCACCCAAAGCCATCAGCTCCATTCACTCCTCCATTTCCATTGACAGCCTTCTTCCATCTAGCATTCCATTTTGAAATTGCTGGAAAATATAGAGAGAGATTGAGTGTGAGAGTGCTGCAGATTATTGAGAGTGAGAGAGAGCATTGGAGAAGGAGTAGAAGAACAAGAAGAAGTACAAGAACAAGAGAGGAACACCATCTTCATCATCTTCAACCTTCAAAGCTTCTAGAGAGAGAGAACCATCCTAGAGAGAGAAGCAAGTGGGTGGAGTGAAAGAGCTTGAAAGGAGGCTACGGGAGAACACAAGAAGGAGGAAAAGTAGTTCTAGCAAAGTTCTAACGAGATTCCTAACGTCCAAGAAGTAGCTACAAGAGGTAATCATCGCATCCAAACTCATTTCTTTTAAGTTTCCAAGTTTTCCATATTTTCTTGCTCGATTGCTTGTTGGATGGATTTTGTGTTGTTATGGTTATTGTTGGGTGTTCATGGATTACTAATGATGTTCTTAAGACCTTAAAAACCTTCCTAATAACATCAAAGTGGAACAAACATCAAAGAAATCCGTACCTATGCATAAAGGATGAAGAACATGAAGAACAATGGACAAAAATGGACTGTGGACTGTTATGAACGAATTTAGCGGACTTTATAGCTATGATTCCTTGTTTGTTGTGTTTATTTGTTATTGTGATGTTGTACTTCCATGGATTATGAGTTTAACCCAGTTGGAATGGAGTAAAAAGGGATTAAAACAAAGTTTTGGTGATGATTTTTGTGAAGAACACCAAGAACACCAAGAACACGAAAATATAGCACGAGTTGATACTTTGGCCTAAGATTTGGCCATGTTAATGTTAATGGATAGCTCTAAATTTTTGATATGTTGTAGCCCTATGTCTTAGGAGTCCATAGAGTCTGGAACGAACCAATTTGAACGTGTATTGAGGGAGTTATGGTGATTGGAAGCAAGATAGGTCTAGAACACCAAAACAGAGCATTCCGGGAAGCAAAACGAGTTGGGGACTCAGGCCTAGCGCCAACGGCGCTGGGTAGGCGCTGGTCATGAGTCCAGCTACTGTATGAGAGCGCTGTAGGCGCTGTTCATAGGCCATTGTGAGCGCCAACGGCGCTGGACAAGAGACTGTGCAAACTGCTTCGACGTCCTTTAGTAAAATGGGCATAACTTTCTCATACGAACTCGGATTGAGGTGATTCAAGATGATTCGGAAAGAGAACGAGTAGACTGTAGCATGGCCTAAATTGCTCATTTATAGGACTGATGTGTAATTGGGGGCAATCGGAGGGTCTCAAGCATGCGCGTAAGCACATGTAATGCTCCCGACAATGTAAAATATTGTTCTAAGTTCTAATACATGAATGTTATGAAGTATAATGATACTCATCATTAACCAATGAGTATTAGATAAATCGAATGGGCGTGTTAGGCGCACGCAAAGGTGTGTCGCTTGGGCGTTCGAATAATCAAGTTTGGCGCACAGACGTGCAAGCGTCGTAACGCCGTAACTAGTGGACATAACCTTGTTTAATATTTTATTTCTAATATGAATGAGACATTATAGAGTAGTATAAACCAATGTTTGGTATCCATATGTGACTAATTGTTATGTGAAAATGTACTTAATTGTGTAGGATATTAAGGAGCGTGTGTTGTAATATTGTAGCAGACGCATCAGACAAGTTTCCTAACCCGTACAACTTTTACTATTGTGCGAGTTTATTCTTATGAATGCGAGTTTCTTAAACTCACTCAACCCTTACTTTTGGGCAAGTTTCCTATTTTATATAAATGTTGTATATTATTGCAAGTTCCTTACTCAACTATTTTTAATTGAGCTAGCTTTCTAAACTTCCGCAACTTATTTCATTGTGCGAGTACTCTTATGATTATTCAAATGATTTGACATTCATTCGAGTTATCTACCTATGCCATAATGCATGTTGTTGAGCCTTAAAGTTTCTTATTCCATAAATTATTTAAAAGCTATGTTAAAGCCAATTGCTTCGGCTAGACACTTATTGATTTATTTATTGAAGTGAGGTTAAGTCCTCAAACTATTGTTGATGTTAAGTAAAGCTATCCGATCAAATTGTTTTGGTTCGGATTCCCGTGTAAAGCTGAGAAGAACAACCCTCATAGCAGGGGCAATTGTATAAACGTCGGGAACCGACACGCGCGTAAATAGTAAGTGAGGCTTATGCATAACGCCAGGTATTCTAGGCTGATCACCTATTGTACCGTTTGTTTGTGGATTATCGGATGAAATTCTGATAATTCTAGAATTGAGTTCTGTGCCTTGGTGCACCTCAGTATTGAATAGTTCCTTTTCTTGGAAAATTTTGAAATCATTGGATACTTCAGAAAATCCTTTGGTCCACAGTGACCACTACAATGGTGATAAAGTAGTTGTTTATTTCCTTAAGCTATCTTGTTTTTAACTCCTATGAGCTATAAAGTTATTCACGTGATTATTCACTACTATTTTACTTGCGGGGCAAATTTGTTGCTCACCCTTGCTTTCCTTAAAACTTTTCAGTTAGTGCAGCACGTGGCGAGAGTTCAGGAAAGGATAAGGGAAAAGGCAAAGCTACTGATTAGTTTTGTTTAATTGTACTAGAATCATCGTTGTATCAAGACTTATTATTTGATGTCATGTATTAAGACTTATGTACTCTTATGTATTAAGTTATGTTTTGGAGTAGTCCTGGTTTCGAGACTTGGGACAGAATTATTTATGTTATATCAATATAAATATTCCTTTATTTCCGCTGTAAGTTATAAATTGTATGACATATGTATTAGATAGTGACGAACCAAGTCCGCGGTTCAGGTGACCCGGATTTGGGGGCGTCACAGGTTGGTATCAAAGCTTTAGGTTATAAACCTTTAGAGAGAGGTCTTTAGGCTATAACCTTAGGAAGCGTAGAGAGAATAAGAGTAGACAAAACTCATGTAGAGTTTTGGGGCAATCTTAGATAGACGCGTCCTAGAGAAGTGTGAAAAATATTTACATTCCTTACGATGAAGCTATATTGCATTACGAGGTGGTATTAGAATGTGTCACTTTGTGGTCTGCTTGTAGTACTCATGATAGATATTCTCATAGTATAATGAGATGATGACATTAAGCTTTCTTACATTTAGCAGAGAATGCCGCCCAAACGCAACGTACCACCCCCAGCAACACCTGAGGGATCGATTAACAATGGAGGAGGTCCGACGGACCCCATGCAGCGGTTAGCGGATATATTGGAGAGAATGGAAACGAGAAATGCGGGACCCGTGAATCCCAACCCACCGGCAGTACCCATAACAAGTTTCAAAGACTTCAAAAGCGTAGGACCCCCCGAGTTCAGGGGCACAACTGATACGATTGAAGCCCAGTCTTGGGTGAAGGAAATGGAGAAGGCTTTCATTATCGCACGCGTGGGGAATGACCAGAAAACAGCATTCGCCACCTATATGATGAAAGGGGAAGCAAATTATTGGTGGGAAGCTAACCAACAACGGGCAGGCGAAGGGGTGATATCGTGGGACAAGTTCAAGGAATTGTTTTTCGGGAATTACTTCCCAAAGAGCATGGAAAGACAAATGGTAGTGAAATTCTTGGAACTGAAGCAGGGAGACATGACGGTGGCTCAGTACGCCGCCAAATTCAACGAACTTGCACGTTTTGCACCGCTTCAAGTAAGTACTGAAGAGCTGAAGGCGCAAAGGTTTGAACAAGGGCTGAAACCGTGGATATATAACAAGGTAGCCGTTCTTCAGATTGAAACTTTTAGTGCACTGCTGGAAAAAGCCATCATCGCAGAAGGAGGGATTGAGGCCCTGAATCAACACAAGAAGAATAAGAAGGGTGGAGGAGACTACCGTGGAGGTGGCAGTAGTGGTGGAAGCAACTCGGGAAAAAGAAAATGGGATGGTGGTAACAGTAACAGCAACAATACCAACACTAATCAGATGGGGAATAATCAGGGAGGATTTAAGAGGAAGATTGAAGCCTATTTAAAATGTGGGAAAAATCATATGGGAAAGTGCTGGAAAGGACGTAATGTCTGCTACAACTGCAACCAGGGAGGGCATATAGCACCGCATTGCCCAAACCCAAGGAAGAACCTTGGATGCTATTCTTGTGGATCAAAGGAGCATTAGTTCAGAGATTGCCCGAAGAAAGGAAGCAGCGGTGGTAGCGGTAACCGAGGAGGAGGCAACAAAGTAATGGTTGGAGGGCCGACTCCGCCGAACCGAACCCCTGCCCGAACCTTCAACATGACCGTCCAGGATGCAGTGATTGCTAAGGACGTGGTGTCAGGTATTATCCCAATCAATAATATAAATGCCTGCACATTATTTGATTCGGGTGCTACCCGTTCCTTTGTGTCTGAAGATTTTGCTCAACGATTGAATTTATCCCAAGAACAGTTAGAAAATCCTTTGAGTATAGAAATTACGAATAACGAGGTAATTCCTGTAGAGTTTATTCTTCGTAATTGTTGCGCTGAGATTAGGGAATACAGTTTTCGTGTGGATTTGATCCCAATAAAGTTGGGAGAGTTCGATGTAATATTGGGAATGGATTGGTTGTGTGATCATGCAGCAGTGATCGACTGTCAGAAGAAAAGTGTGAACCTTCAGACCCCAAACCAGTCGAGGGTAGTATTTTATGGTAGTACATCGCTGAGACGTTCATGTTGTCTCACGATGATGCAGGCCAGGAAATTGTTAAAGAAAGGATGTGAAGGCTACTTAGCCTATATTGTAGATACAAAGAAAGAAGGTGTAGAAATTAAGGATATACCAATAGTTAGAGAGTTTCTAGATGTGTTTCCAAGTAAATTACCCGGTCTTCCGCCAGACAGGGAAATTGAATTTGGAATAGACTTAGTGCCAGGGACTGCACCAATTTCGAAGGCTCCGTATCATATGGCGCCAGTGGAGATGAAGGAATTGTTGATACAACTTCAGGAATTACTAGACAATGGGTATATTCAGCCAAGCGTGTCCCCATGGGGAGCACCAGTTTTGTTTGTCAAAAAGAAGGACGGATCGATGAAGCTCTGCATCGACTATCGGGAATTGAACAAATCAACGATCAAGAATAAGTATCCATTGCCAAGGATCGACGACTTATTCGATCAACTAAAAGGAGCCAGACACTTCTCGAAGATAGATTTGAGGACCGGATATCATCAGCTAAAAGTAAGGAAGGAAGATGTACCTAAAACTGCGTTTCGGACGAGATATGGTCACTACGAGTTTTTGGTGATGTCCTTCGGTTTGACTAACGCGCCAGCAGCATTCATGGACTTGATGAACCGAGTTCTGAAGCCGTACTTAGACAAGTTCGTAGTAGTTTTCATCGATGACATTTTGATTTATTCAAAGACCGAAGAAGAGCATGCCGATCATCTGAACAAATTACTAGAGACACTAAGAAGGGAAAAGTTATACGCGAAATTTTCCAAGTGCGAATTCTGGATGTAAATGGTGCAATTTTTAGGGCATATGATCGACAAAGACGGTATCTCAGTGGACCCTGCGAAGGTGGAGGCAGTTAGTAACTGGGAACAACCGAAGACACCGACAGAAGTGCGAAGTTTCTTAGGGTTAGCCGGGTACTATCGAAGATTTATCCAGGATTTTTCGAGGATAGCAACCCCGTTGACCAATCTGACGAGGAAGACGGTGAAGTTTGTATGGTCTGAAAAGTGCGAAGACAGTTTTCAGGAGTTGAAAAAGAGATTAAGCGAGGCGCCTGTATTGTCCTTGCCAGATGATACAGGAGGTTTTGTAGTGTATAGTGATGCATCACACAAGGGTCTTGGCTGTGTGTTGATGCAACACGACAAGGTTATTGCGTATGCATCACGACAATTGAAGGATTACGAGAAGCGATACCCCACCCATAACCTGGAATTAGCAGCCGTCGTCTTTGTATTGAAGATTTGGAGACATTACCTTTATGGGGAGAAATGTGAGATATACACGGATCATAAGAGTCTAAAATATATCTTCACACAGAAGGAGTTGAACATGCGACAGAGGAGGTGGTTGGAATTAATCAAGGACGACTGCAAAATTCTCTATCATCCGGGAAAAGCAAACGTAGTAGCAGATGCATTGAGTAGAAAGGGGAATGAGAAATTATTTATGTTGACAACTCACGAGGAGTTAATACTGGAAATGGCGAAACTGGAGATTGAAGTGAAAGGTCCGGCAGAGGCAACAGAGAAGTTATTCGTAATTGAAGCTCGTTCGACGTTACTCGATAAAGTGAAAGAAGCACAGGAAAAGGATGAAGAATGTGAAAGGATACAGAAAAGGATCGCAGAAAATGAGGAAGAGAAATTTCGAATGGATAAGGATGGTATCTTGAGATACGAAGAGCGAGTGTGGGTGCCAGCCGTGACTGAATTAAAAGATGAGATCTTACATGAAGCACATAATTCAGCATATTCTGTTCACCTAGGAAGCACGAAAATGTACCGGGATCTTCGTCAATATTTTTGGTGGCCCAACATGAAGCGGGAGGTGGCAGAGTACGTCAGCAAATGTCTCACTTGTCAACAAGTCAAAGCGGAACATCAGAGACCAAGTGGGTTACTTCAACCACTAAATATACCAGAATGGAAATGGGAGCACATCACTATGGACTTTGTGGTAGGACTTCCAGTTACACAGAAGGGTTATGATGCCATTTGGGTTATCATGGACCGATTGACGAAATCAGCACACTTTCTACCGATAAAGATCAGATTTAATTTGAACCAGTTAGCTAAGTTGTATATAAAGGAAATTGTTTCACGACATGGAGTGCCAGTGTCAATTGTCTCAGATCGAGATCCGCGCTTCACGTCAAATTTTTGGAAGAGCTTGCAAGAGAGAATGGGAACACAGTTGCGACTAAGTACTGTTTACCATCCTCAAACTGACGGACAGAGCGAACGAACAATTCAGACACTAGAAGACATGTTGAGAGCTTGTGTGATGGATTTCAAGGGAAATTGGGATGACCATTTACCACTTGTGGAATTTGCTTATAACAATAGCTATCATGCAAGTATCGGGATGCCGCCATATGAAGCCCTCTACGGAAGGAAGTGCAGGACACCATTAAGCTGGGATGAGGTTGGCGAACGGCGACTGTTGGGACCAGAATTGGTGCAGCAGACAGCAGAAGTGGTCAAAGTGATTAGGGCAAGATTAGTTGCAGCCCAAGATAGACAAAAGAAGTATGCAGATCAACATCGCCAGACGAGAGACTTCGACATCGGCAGTTACGTGTTTCTGAAGGTATCTCCTTGGAAAGGGAAGATACGATTTGGAAAGAAGGGAAAGTTAAGCCCGAGGTTCGTAGGACCGTTCGAAGTGTTGAGAAGAGTGGGTGAAGTGGCGTACGAGGTAGCCTTGCCTCCTGAACTGGAGCATATCCACAATGTGTTCCACGTTTCAGTGTTACGACCATATAAGCCCGATTATAAGCACGTTGATATCCTATGAGCCCGTCCAAATAGAGAAAGATCTTACGTATGAGGAAATTCCTATTCAGATAATCGATAGGAAAGAGCAAGTATTAAGAAATAAAGTCATACCTTCTGTGAAAGTAGTTTGGCGAAACCACAATGCCGAGGAGGCTACGTGGGAATTAGAAGATAAGATGAAGGAAAATTACCCTCAACTTTTTGCTTAACCTTGTATTGCGATTCTGGGGACAGAATCCTTATAAGGAGGGGAGAATGTAACGATCGAGAATTTTAATTTCCTTGTAACCCGAGTTTATGTATGAATGAATTGAATTTTTTTTTTATTTATATTATTATGTGTTATGTGCTTAAAGGTTGTGTTGTAACCTAGAATATGTGTATGTGTTGAATTTTACGTGTTGTAGTGTCGTTAGGGTGAATATATTGACTTCGCGAAAAATCGCAAAATCACTATTCACGAGGCACGCTTATCGAGGCACTATTCATGCCATTATATTTTTTTTGTCTTTTTCGACCTTAATAAATTTCAATAATACACGTGTGCAAAATGATAATTTTTCCAAGTGTCGGATTTTCGTTCTGAGCCCGTTCGTGTTTTATTCGGTATCCGAAACTTATGATAAGGCTGTTCCGAATAAATGGGCAAACCCCGTAATTATTATTTTTATATATCCCAATAATCTATGGGAGTACCCATTTTAATTTTGGGTAGAGTTATTTACCAAATTGGGTACAAAAGTGGGAGCATTCGGGTATATTTTTGTGTATTTGGGTATTTATTTTGGCTTGTTACTCCAAGAGGTAACCAACCCCAATTTTTAGACCAATCAAATTTGGGAATTTGAGTGTTTAGGCGGCAGCATGCTACTATTTGGTAGGCTAAATGCATTATTTTTTTTATTCCAATTGCTGAACTTTCTTGAGCCACTCCCTCTCATTCACCCAAAGCCATCAGCTCCATTCACTCCTCCATTTCCATTGACAGCCTTCTTCCATCTAGCATTCCATTTTGAAATTGCTGGAAAATATAGAGAGAGATTGAGTGTGAGAGTGCTGCAGATTATTGAGAGTGAGAGAGAGCATTGGAGAAGGAGTAGAAGAACAAGAAGAAGTACAAGAACAAGAGAGGAACACCATCTTCATCATCTTCAACCTTCAAAGCTTCTAGAGAGAGAGAAAACCATCCTAGAGAGAGAAGCAACAAGTGGGTGGAGTGAAAGAGCTTGAAAGGAGGATGGCTACGGGAGAACACAAGAAGGAGGAAAAGTAGTTCTAGCAAAAGTTCTAACGAGATTCCTAACGTCCAAGAAGTAGCTACAAGAGGTAATCATCGCATCCAAACTCATTTCTTTTAAGTTTCCAAGTTTTCCATATTTTCTTGCTCGATTGCTTGTTGGATGGATTTTTTGTGTTGTTATGGTTATTGTTGGGTGTTCATGGATTACTAATGATGTTCTTAAGACCTTAAAAACCTTCCTAATAACATCAAAGTGGAACAAACATCAAAGAAATCCGTACCTATGCATAAAGGATGAAGAACATGAAGAACAATGGACAAAAAATGGACTGTGGACTGTTATGAACGAATTTAGCGGACTTTATAGCTATGATTCCTTGTTTGTTGTGTTTATTTGTTATTGTGATGTTGTACTTCCATGGATTATGAGTTTAACTAACCCAGTTGGAATGGAGTAAAAAGGGATTAAAACAAAGTTTTGGTGATGATTTTTGTGAAGAACACCAAGAACACCAAGAACACGAAAATATAGCACGAGTTGATACTTTGGCCTAAGATTTGGCCATGTTTAATGTTAATGGATAGCTCTAAATTTTTTGATATGTTGTAGCCCTAGGTCTTAGGAGTCCATAGAGTCTGGAACGGACCACTTTGAACGTGTATTGAGGGAGTTAGGGTGATTGGAAGCAAGATAGGTCTATATCACTAAAACAGAGCATTCCGGGAAGCAAAACGAGTTGGGGACTCAGGCCTAGCGCCAACGGCGCTGGGTAGGCGCTGGTCATGAGTCCAGCTACTGTATGAGAGCGCTGTAGGCGCTTGTTCATAGGCCATTGTGAGCGCCAACGGCGCTGGACAAGAGACTGTGCAAACTGCTTCGACGTCCTTTAGTAAAATGGGCATAACTTTCTCATACGAACTCGGATTGAGGTGATTCAAGATGATTCGGAAAGAGAACGAGTAGGACTGTAGCATGGCCTAAATTGCTCATTTATAGGACTGATGTGTAATTGGGGGCAATCGGAGGGTCTCAAGCATGCGCGTAAGCACATGTAATGCTCCCGACAATGTAAAATATTGTTCTAAGTTCTAATACATGAATGTTATGAAGTATAATGATACTCATCATTAACCAATGAGATATTAGAATAAATCGAATGGGCGTGTTAGGCGCACGCAAAGGTGTGTCGCTTGGGCGTTCGAATAATCAAGTTTGGCGCACAAGACGTGCAAGCGTCGTAACGCCGTAACTAGTGGACATAACCTTGTTTAATATTTTATTTCTAATATGAATGAGACATTATAAGAGTAGTATAAACCAATGTTTGGTATCCATATGTGACTAATTGTTATGTGAAAATGTACTTAATTGCTTAGGATATTAAGGAGCGTGTGTTTTTGTAATATTGTAGCAGACGCATCAGACAAGTTTCCTAACCCGTACAACTTTTACTATTGTGCGAGTTTATTCTTATGAATGCGAGTTTTCTTAAACTCACTCAACCCTTACTTTTGGGCAAGTTTCCTATTTTATATAAATGTTTGTATATTATTGCAAGTTCCTTACTCAACTAATTTTTAATTGAGCTAGCTTTTCTAAACTTCCGCAACTTATTTCATTGGTGGCGAGTACTCTTATGATTATTCAAATGATTTGACATTCATTCGAGTTATCTACCTATGCCATAATGCATGTTGTTGAGCCTTAAAGTTTCTTATTCCATAAATTATTTAAAAGCTATGTTAAAGCCACAATTGCTTCGGCTAGACACTTATTGATTTATTTATTGAAGTGAGGTTAAGTCCCTCAAACTATTGTTGATGTTAAGTAAAGCTATCCGATCAAATTGTTTTGGTTCGGATTCCCGTGTAAAGCTGAGAAGAACAACCCTCATAGCAGGGGCAATTGTATAAACGTCGGGAACCGACACACGCGCGTAAATAGTAAGTGAGGCTTATGCATAACGCCAGGTATTCCTAGGCTGATCACCTATTGTACCGTTTGTTTTGTGGATTATCGGATGAAATTCTGATAATTCTAGAATTTGAGTTCTGTGCCTTGGTGCACCTCAGTATTGAATAGTTCCTTTTCTTGGAAAATTTTGAAATCATTGGATACTTCAGAAAAATCCTTTGGTCCACAGTGACCACTACAATGGTGATAAAGTAGTTGTTTATTTCCTTAAGCTATCTTGTTTTTAACTCCTATGAGCTATAAAGTTAATTCACCGTGATTATTCACTACTATTTTACTTGCGGGGCAAATTTGTTGCTCACCCTTGCTTTCCTTAAAACTTTTCAGTTAGTGCAGCACGTGGCGAGAGTTCAGGAAAGGATAAGGGAAAAGGCAAAGCTACTGATTAGTTTTGTTTAATTGTACTAGAATCATCGTTGTATCAAGACTTATTATTTGATGTCATGTATTAAGACTTATGTACTCTTATGTATTAAGTTATGTTTTGGAGTAGTCCTGGTTTCGAGACTTGGGACAGAATTATTTATGTTATATCAATATAAATATTCCTTTATTTCCGCTGTAAGTTAATAAATTGTATGACATATGTATTAGAATAGTGACGAACCAAGTCCGCGGTTCAGGTGACCCGGATTTGGGGGCGTCACAGGTTGGTATCAAAGCTTTAGGTTATAAACCTTTTAGAGAGAGGTCTTTAGGCTATAACCTTAGGAAGCGTAGAGAGAATAAGAGTAGACAAAACTCATGTAAGAGTTTTGGGGGCAATCTTAGATAGACGCGTCCTAGAGAAGTGTGAAAAATATTTACATTCTCTTACGATGAAGCTATATTGCATTACGAGGTGGTATTAGAATGTGTCACTTTGTGGTCTGCTTGTAGTACTCATGATAGATATTCTCATAGTATAATGAGATGATAGACATTAAGCTTTCTTACATTTAGCAGGAGAATGCCGCCCAAACGCAACGTACCACCCCCAGCAACACCTGAGGGATCGATTAACAATGGAGGAGGTCCGACGGACCCCATGCAGCGGTTAGCGGATATATTGGAGAGAATGGAAACGAGAAATGTGGGACCCGTGAATCCCAAACCCACCGGCAGTACCCATAACAAGTTTCAAAGACTTCAAAAGCGTAGGACCCCCCGAGTTCAGGGGCACAACTGATACGATTGAAGCCCAGTCTTTGGTGAAGGAAATGGAGAAGGCTTTCATTATCGCACTGCGTGGGGAATGACCAGAAAACAGCATTCGCCACCTATATGATGAAAGGGGAAGCAAATTATTGGTGGGAAGCTAACCAACAACGGGCAGGCGAAGGGGTGATATTCCGTGGGACAAGTTCAAGGAATTGTTTTTCGGGAATTACTTCCCATAAGAGCATGGAAAGACAAATGGTAGTGAAAATTCTTGGAACTGGAAGCAGGGAGACATGACGGTGGCTCAGTATGCCGCCAAATTCAACGAACTTGCACGTTTTGCACCGCTTCAAGTAAGTACTGAAGAGCTGAAGGCGCAAAGGTTTGAACAAGGGCTGAAACCGTGGATATATAACAAGGTAGCCAGTTCTTCAGATTGAAAACTTTTAGTGCACTGCTGGAAAAAGCCATCATCGCAGAAGGAGGGATTGAGGCCCTGAATCAACAACAAGAAGAATAAGAAGGGTGGAGGAGACTACCGTGGAGGTGGCAGTAGTGGTGGAAGCAACTCGGGAAAAAGAAAAATGGGATGGTGGTAACAGTAACAGCAACAATACCAACACTAATCAGATGGGGGAATAATCAGGGAGGATTTAAGAGGAAGATTGAAGCCTATTTAAAATGTGGGAAAAATCATATGGGAAAGTGCTGGAAAGGACGTAATGTCTGCTACAACTGCAACCAGGGAGGGGCATATAGCACCGCATTGCCCAAAACCCAAGGAAGAACCTTGGATGCTATTCTTGTGGATCAAAGGAGCATTAGTTCAGAGATTTGCCCGAAGAAAGGATGAAGCAGCGGTGGTAGCGGTAACCGTGGAGGAGGCAACAAAGTAATGGTTGGAGGGCCGACTCCGCCGAACCGAACCCCTGCCCGAACCTTCAACATGACCGTCCAGGATGCAGTGATTGCTAAGGACGTGGTGTCAGGTATTATCCCAATCAATAATATAAATGCCTGCACATTATTTGATTCGGGTGCTACCCGTTCCTTTGTGTCTGAAGATTTTGCTCAACGATTGAATTTATCCCAAGAACAGTTAGAAAATCCTTTGAGTATAGAAATTACGAATAACGAGGTAATTCCTGTAGAGTTTATTCTTCGTAATTGTTGCGCTGAGATTAGGGAATACAGTTTTCGTGTGGATTTGATCCCAATAAAGTTGGGAGAGTTCGATGTAATATTGGGAATGGATTGGTTGTGTGATCATGCAGCAGTGATCGACTGTCAGAAGAAAAGTGTGAACCTTCAGACCCCAAACCAGTCGAGGGTAGTATTTTATGGTAGTACATCGCTGAGACGTTCATGTTGTCTCACGATGATGCAGGCCAGGAAATTGTTAAAGAAAGGATGTGAAGGCTACTTAGCCTATATTGTAGATACAAAGAAAGAAGGTGTAGAAATTAAGGATATACCAAATAGTTAGAGAGTTTCTAGATGTGTTTCCAAGTAAATTACCCGGTCTTCCGCCAGACAGGGAAATTGAATTTGGAATAGACTTAGTGCCAGGGACTGCACCAATTTCGAAGGCTCCGTATCATATGGCGCCAGTGGAGATGAAGGAATTGTTGATACAACTTCAGGAATTACTAGACAATGGGTATATTCAGCCAAGCGTGTGTCCCCATGGGGAGCACCAGTTTTGTTTGTCAAAAAGAAGGACGGATCGATGAAGCTTCTGCATCGACTATCGGGAAATTGAACAAATCAACGATCAAGAATAAGTATCCATTGCCAAGGATCGACGACTTATTCGATCAACTAAAAGGAGCCAGACACTTCTCGAAGATAGATTTGAGGACCGGATATCATCAGCTAAAAGTAAGGAAGGAAGATGTACCTAAAACTGCGTTTCGGACGAGATATGGTCACTACGAGTTTTTGGTGATGTCCTTCGGTTTGACTAACGCGCCAGCAGCATTCATGGACTTGATGAACCGAGTTCTGAAGCCGTACTTAGACAAGTTCGTAGTAGTTTTCATCGATGACATTTTGATTTATTCAAAGACCGAAGAAGAGCATGCCGATCATCTGAACAAATTACTAGAGACACTAAGAAGGGAAAAGTTATACGCGAAATTTTCCAAGTGCGAATTCTGGATGTAAATGGTGCAATTTTTAGGGCATATGATCGACAAAGACGGTATCTCAGTGGACCCTGCGAAGGTGGAGGCAGTTAGTAACTGGGAACAACCGAAGACACCGACAGAAGTGCGAAGTTTCTTAGGGTTAGCCGGGTACTATCGAAGATTTATCCAGGATTTTTCGAGGATAGCAACCCCGTTGACCAATCTGACGAGGAAGACGGTGAAGTTTGTATGGTCTGAAAAGTGCGAAGACAGTTTTCAGGAGTTGAAAAAGAGATTAAGCGAGGCGCCTGTATTGTCCTTGCCAGATGATACAGGAGGTTTTGTAGTGTATAGTGATGCATCACACAAGGGTCTTGGCTGTGTGTTGATGCAACACGACAAGGTTATTGCGTATGCATCACGACAATTGAAGGATTACGAGAAGCGATACCCCACCCATAACCTGGAATTAGCAGCCGTCGTCTTTGTATTGAAGATTTGGAGACATTACCTTTATGGGGAGAAATGTGAGATATACACGGATCATAAGAGTCTAAAATATATCTTCACACAGAAGGAGTTGAACATGCGACAGAGGAGGTGGTTGGAATTAATCAAGGACGACTGCAAAATTCTCTATCATCCGGGAAAAGCAAACGTAGTAGCAGATGCATTGAGTAGAAAGGGGAATGAGAAAATTATTTATGTTGACAACTCACGAGGAGTTAATACTGGAAATGGGCGAAACTGGAGATTGAAGTGAAAGGTCCGGCAGAGAGGCAACAGAGAAGTTATTCGTAATTGAAGCTCGTTCGACGTTACTCGATAAAGTGAAAGAAAGCACAGGAAAAGGATGAAGAATGTTGAAAGGATACAGAAAAAGGATCGCAGAAAATGAGGAAGAGAAATTTCGAATGGATAAGGATGGTATCTTGAGATACGAAGAGCGAGTGTGGGTGCCAGCCGTGACTGAATTAAAAGATGAGATCTTACATGAAGCACATAATTCAGCATATTCTGTTCACCTAGGAAGCACGAAAATGTACCGGGATCTTCGTCAATATTTTTGGTGGCCCAACATGAAGCGGGAGGTGGCAGAGTACGTCAGCAAATGTCTCACTTGTCAACAAGTCAAAGCGGAACATCAGAGACCAAGTGGGTTACTTCAACCACTAAATATACCAGAATGGAAATGGGAGCACATCACTATGGACTTTGTGGTAGGACTTCCAGTTACACAGAAGGGTTATGATGCCATTTGGGTTATCATGGACCGATTGACGAAATCAGCACACTTTCTACCGATAAAGATCAGATTTAATTTGAACCAGTTAGCTAAGTTGTATATAATGGAAATTGTTTTCACGAACATGGAGTGCCAGTGTCAATTGTCTCAGATCGAGATCCGCGCTTCACGTCAAATTTTTGGAAGAGCTTGCAAGAGAGAATGGGAAACACAGTTGCGACTAAGTACTGTTTACCATCCTCAAAACTGACGGAGCAGAGCGAAACGAACAATTCAGACACTAGAAGACATGTTGAGAGCTTGTGTGATGGATTTCAAGGGAAAAATTGGGAGTTGACCATTTACCACTTGTGGAATTTGCTTATAACAATAGCTATCATGCAAGTATCGGGATGCCGCCATATGAAGCCCTCTACGGAAGGAAGTGCAGGACACCATTAAGCTGGGATGAGGTTGGCGAACGGCGACTGTTGGGACCAGAATTGGTGCAGCAGACAGCAGAAGTGGTCAAAGTGATTAGGGCAAGATTAGTTGCAGCCCAAGATAGACAAAAGAAGTATGCAGATCAACATCGCCAGACGAGAGACTTCGACATCGGCAGTTACGTGTTTCTGAAGGTATCTCCTTGGAAAGGGAAGATACGATTTGGAAAGAAGGGAAAGTTAAGCCCGAGGTTCGTAGGACCGTTCGAAGTGTTGAGAAGAGTGGGTGAAGTGGCGTACGAGGTAGCCTTGCCTCCTGAACTGGAGCATATCCACAATGTGTTCCACGTTTCAGTGTTACGACCATATAAGCCCGATTATAAGCACGTGATATCCTATGAGCCCGTCCAAATAGAGAAAGATCTTACGTATGAGGAAATTCCTATTCAGATAATCGATAGGAAAGAGCAAGTATTAAGAAATAAAGTCATACCTTCTGTGAAAGTAGTTTGGCGAAAACCACAATTGCCGAGGAGGCTACGTGGGAATTAGAAGATATAAGATGAAGGAAAATTACCCTCAACTTTTTGCTTAACCTTGTATTGCGATTCTGGGGACAGAATCCTTATAAGGAGGGGAGAATGTAACGATCGAGAATTTTAATTTCCTTGTAACCCGAGTTTATGTATGAATGAATTGAATTTTTTTTTATTTATATTATTATGTGTTATGTGCTTAAAGGTTGTGTTGTAACCTAGAATATGTGTATGTGTTGAATTTTACGTGTTGTAGTGTCGTTAGGGTGAATATATTGACTTCGCGAAAAATCGCAAAATCACTATTCACGAGGCACGCTTATCGAGGCACTATTCATGCCATTATATTTTTTTTGTCTTTTTCGACCTTAATAAATTTCAATAATACACGTGTGCAAAATGATAATTTTTCCAAGTGTCGGATTTTCGTTCTGAGCCCGTTCGTGTTTTATTCGGTATCCGAAACTTATGATAAGGCTGTTCCGAATAAATGGGCAAACCCCGTAATTATTATTTTTATATATCCCAATAATCTATGGGAGTACCCATTTTAATTTTGGGTAGAGTTATTTACCAAATTGGGTACAAAAGTGGGACCATTCGGGTATATTTTTGTGTATTTGGGTATTTATTTTGGCTTGTTACTCCAAGAGGGAACCAACCCCCAATTTTAGACCAATCAAATTAGGGGAGTAGAGTGTATAGGCGGCAGCATGCTACTATTTGGTAGGCTCAATGCCTTATTTTTTTTCTTCCAATTGCTGAACTTTCTTGAGCCACTCCCTCTCATTCACCCAAAGCCATCAGCTCCATTCACTCCTCCATTTCCATTGACAGCCTTCTTCCATCTAGCATTCCATTTTGAAATTGCTGGAAAATATAGAGAGAGATTGAGTGTGAGAGTGCTGCAGATTATTGAGAGTGAGAGAGAGCATTGGAGAAGGAGTAGAAGAACAAGAAGAAGTACAAGAACAAGAGAGGAACACCATCTTCATCATCTTCAACCTTCAAAGCTTCTAGAGAGAGAGAACCATCCTAGAGAGAGAAGCAAGTGGGTGGAGTGAAAGAGCTTGAAAGGAGGCTATGGGAGAACACAAAAAGGAGGAAAAGTAGTTCTAGCAAAGTTCTAACGAGATTCCTAACGTCCAAGAAGTAGCTACAAGAGGTAATCATCGCATCCAAACTCATTTCTTTTAAGTTTCCAAGTTTTCCATATTTTCTTGCTCGATTGCTTGTTGGATGGATTTTGTGTTGTTATGGTTATTGTTGGGTGTTCATGGATTACTAATGATGTTTTTAAGACCTTAAAAACCTTCATAATAACATCAAAGTGGAACAAACATCAAAGAAATCCGTACCTATGCATAAAGGATGAAGAACATGAAGAACAATGGACAAAAATGGACTGTGGACTGTTATGAACGAATTTAGCGGACTTTATAGCTATGATTCCTTGTTTGTTGTGTTTATTTGTTATTGTGATGTTGTACTTCCATGGGTTATGAGTTTAACCCAGTTGGAATGGAGTAAAAAGGGATTAAAACAAAGTTTTGGTGATGATTTTTGTGAAGAACACCAAGAACACCAAGAACACGAAAATATAGCACGAGTTGATACTTTGGCCTAAGATTTGGCCGTGTTAATGTTAATGGATAGCTCTAAATTTTTGATATGTTGTAGCCCTATGTCTTAGGAGTCCATAGAGTCCGGAACGGACCAATTTGAACGTGTATTGAGGGAGTTATGGTGATTGGAAGTTAGATAGGTCTAGAACACCAAAACAGAGCATTCCGGGAAGCAAAACGAGTTGGGGACTCAGGCCTAGCGCCAACGGCGCTGGGTAGGCGCTGGCCATGAGTCCAGCTACTGCATGAGAGCGCTGTAGGCGCTGGTCATAGGCCATTGTGAGCGCCAACGGCGCTGGACAAGAGACTGTGCAAACAGCTTCGACGTCCTTTAGTAAAATGGGCATAACTTTCTCATATGAACTCGGATTGAGGTGATTCAAGATGATTCGGAAAGAGAACGAGTAGACCTACAACTTTCGTTCTTTAAGTGTTTCAATTTGAGGTCCGTAGCATGGCCTAAATTGCTCATTTATAGGACTGATGTGTAATTGGGGGCAATCGGAGGGTATCAAGCATGCGCGTAAGCACATGTAATGCTCCCGACAATGTAAAATGTTGTTCTAAGTTCTAATACATGAATGTTATGAAGTATAATGATACTCATCATTAACCAATGAGTATTAGATAAATCGAATGGGCGTGTTAGGCGCACGCAAAGGTGTGTCGCTTGGGCGTTCGAATAATCAAGTTTGGCGCACAGACGTGCAAGCGTCGTAACGCCGTAACTAGTGGACATAACCTTGTTTAATATTTTGTTTCTAATATGAATGAGACATTATAGAGTAGTATAAACCAATGTTTGGTATCCGTATGTGACTAATTGTTATGTGAAAATGTACTTAATTGTGTAGGATATTAAGGAGCGTGTGTTGTAATATTGTAGCAGACGCATCAGGCAAGTTTCCTAACCCGTACAACTTTTACTATTGTGCGAGTTTATTCTTATGAATGCGAGTTTTCTTAAAACTCACTCAACCCTTACTTTTGGGCAAGTTTCCTATTTTATACAAATGTTGTATATTATTGCAAGTTCCTTACTCAACTATTTTTAATTGAGCTAGCTTTCTAAACTTCCGCAACTTATTTCATTGTGCGAGTACTCTTATGATTATTCAAATGATTTGACATTCGTTCGAGTTATCTACCTATGCCATAATGCATGTTGTTGAGCCTTAAAGTTTCTTATTCCATAAATTATTTAAAAGCTATGTTAAAGCCAATTGCTTCGGCTAGACACTTATTCATTTATTTATTGAAGTGAGGTTAAGTCCTTAAACTATTGTTGATGTTAAGTAAAGCTATCCGATCAAATTGTTTTGGTTCGGATTCCCGTGTAAAGCTGAGAAGAACAACCCTCATAGCAGGGGCAATTGTATAAACGTCGGGAACCGACACGCGCGTAAATAGTAAGTGAGGCTTATGCATAACGCCAGGTATTCTAGGCTGATCACCTATTGTACCGTTTGTTTGTGGATTATCGGATGAAATTCTGGTAATTCTAGAATATAGTTATGTGCCTTGGTGCACCTCAGTATTGAATAGTTCCTTTTCTTGGAAAATTTTGAAATCATTGGATACTTCAGAAAATCCTTTGGTCCACAGTGACCACTACAATGGTGATAAAGTAGTTGTTTATTTCCTTAAGCTATCTTGTTTTTAACTCCTATGAGCTATAAAGTTATTCACGTGATTATTCACTACTATTTTACTTGCGGGGCAAATTTGTTGCTCACCCTTGCTTTCCTTAAAACTTTTCAGTTAGTGCAGCACGTGGCGAGAGTTCGGGAAAGGATAAGGGAAAAGGCAAAGCTACTGATTAGTTTTGTTTAATTGTACTAGAATCATCGTTGTATCAAGACTTATTATTTGATGTCATGTATTAAGACTTATGTACTCTTATGTATTAAGTTATGTTTTGGAGTAGTCTTGGTTTCGAGACTTGGGACAGGATTATTTATGTTATATCAATATAAATATTCCTTTATTTCCGCTGTAAGTTATAAATTGTATGACATATGTATTAGATAGTGACGAACCAGGTCCGCGGTTCAGGTGACCCGGATTTGGGGGCGTCACAGGCACGGTCCGATTCCTTAAAAATAATACTTTCTCTAATCAAAACCAATTCCCGACAGCCAGATAAACCTTTCTACACCCTCGAAACCTCCCCGAAACCAACCGCCTAATCAGACTCATCTCAATGACATAACCCTAACCCGACCAAACAGTTAGCCAAAATTTAAGACTCAGTCCGATGAGATCAACAGGGGTGTGGCGATATCTGTCAAATCTTCCTCAAGATTTGAGAAGAGAAAGAAAGCAAAATGTCAAAATCATGGTTAGATGGATAAAATGAGGATCCTATGAAAGGCAACGATACGACAAAAAGGGAAAATGACTAAATTTAAATGCATGTCTTTATATATAAGTCATTTTGTTACAAGATTTCTCTTTCGATAACCGATGAAACTGACATATTCTATGCATGAAATAAAATAATCTACAAATCTGAAACTAGCTGAAGTAGGATGGATAAAGTGGTGGATAGATCTGAAGCATCAGCATCCCCTGCAATCTGCTGTCCCATCATGTCGATACGATCCAATAAAGCGATGGCTCGGCTGACAGTCTCAGAATGAGCATCTATAACTACCCTGGTCTGAAATACAATGACGTCTCTGTCGGCTTTCCAATTAGGAATTCATGTGAGAGTACTTCTATTAATTAATTCTCAATCCCTATTAGAAATTAAATAATAGTAATAGTAATAATAATAATAATAAGACTCTTCTTATTAATTTATATTTAATATTTCTAAAATATTAAATAATAAATATTAAGCTATTTAATTTATTCTATCTCCACAGACTAAATTAAATACACATAACTTATTATTACAATTATGCCATTTACTTCTTAAATAAATATTTTCCTTTTGCGGTGTGACCCTTTAGGTTCTCCATATTAAACCGGTTGTGAATAAATCAATTAGAACAATTCTAATCTTATTTAAATAAATAAATTAAACTATTTAATTCATTTAAATAAATAATATTTATTCTACAATAAGGGTAAGCCCCCTTAGCGATCAACGACTTTCCAGATAATATAGATTTCAACATTAATCATAAAAGAACCTTTCACTGCATAGTTACCATACAATTCAATCATTCTACCAAACAATGTCCCAATTAAATATAAGACATGGATTTACTGTCAAGTCTTATTTTATTTAATTATATGTATTTCGATTCTCAAATGCACAACTCTAAATGATGTAAATTAGAAACTCTTTTCTAATTTCATTCTGCCTTGGCCAAGGACTACTGAGTTGTCATTTATCAAATCACATAGGACATTCACATCTTTTACTAGACGTGGTAGATTCTTTGTTGATCATTCACCTATCTCCATGTATAACTTATTATACCCAATCATACCCTTTGTTATACCCTAAAGGTCTTAAGGGACATGTCAAAGTATAACTCATCATACACAAGATACTATGATGATCTCAAGTCCAAGGATCACTTGTACTACTATCACTAGAGGAATTCCTATTGACAGGCGAGTAAAACTCCATTAGGTATTCCTTAGCGAGCCACGTTCAGTGAACTTATTCTCCAATAAGCACCTACATACTTGCTTTAGTGTCTCCACATAAATGATTATGAGATCAATCATCCTCTTCTTAAGAGTAAGCAACGTATGTACTAATCTATCCAGATTCACTAATCCCCTTTTTAGTAATCCAACGATTAGGAACTATTTTAGTTTGTGAGCTATCTAGAATTTAGATCTCATTAGCATGATCACCATCATGATTCTAAAAGCATTGCTCAAAACTATGGGGTTATCACATTTAATATAATAGCACTATGTAGATAATATAAAATGCCTTTTAAGAAAATCAATTCTTTTATTAATAACCGAATAAGATTACAAAGTATATGCTACATCATATCAAATATGATTGGCTTGTGTGCATACTACTTTCAGTTTCCAACCTGTGATCTTTGCTCGGCCATTTTGGCGTTAGTGTAAAATGGCGCTTTTGCCTTCCTGCCAAGGTTAGAGAACAAGTGCACAATTTTGGGTGTCTACAAGTGATTAAGCTACCTCTGGGTTTTTTTTATTCTTTCCCTTCTTCTCCACCATCTTTATTAACTTCTTCTTCTTCTTCTATTTCTTGTTCTTGTTCTTCTTCTTTGGCTCAGGTATAGATACCTTCACAGCCGTCTCTGCAACATCTTCTGTTGGCTTCGGCATAGTCACCATCACAACATTCTCATCAACAATATTTGGCTCAAGCATGGAAGCCGTCTTAGCCATGATTTCAACATCAGTTGGCTCAGGTTCTATGACCGTCTCAACCCTCACTTCAATGCCCATTGGTTACGGCTCTACGACCATCTTAGTCCTCACTTCAGTGCCAGTGACCATCTCCTCATCTTGAACTGGAACAGGCTTAGTTTAATTAACAATTAGTTCATAATGAAATTAGAGAACATCCTTGGATTACAAAAATAAAAGAATGGATAAAAGAATAAAATATGTGATAGCGCGATCCTCCTCTAATTTATGCTATCCTCGATGTCTCCCTTCTGATCTGATCTACAATCCAAGCTTCTATGTATATATGGTGTTAGATGTTAGCTTGTTCATCCCCCTAATTACCAGCCTTTGATGTGTATTTATAAGATTAATTTCCTTTGCTTGATAGACTTTGTAGCTTAATTACCAGAGTTCAATAAGGCAAGCAGTCCTAAGTCCATTAAGAAACACATCAAGCAACCAAACCCAGCCAAACAACCCTCGTGCACAGCATCATCGCCTAGGCTCTCAATAGTCAAAAACTCAGCAGCCTTCAAGCGTCGCAGCGCTTTTCATGCGCCTCAATGCTCGCCTTCTGCGCCCCAAGTGTCGTGACCCTTGCCATCAAGCGCCTAGGCGCTGCCTCACTTTGCTACCAGCGCTGCGACGCTTGAAGCTAGCCTAGGCACTCGGCCATCCATGCACCTGACTTGCTGATCTACCCCAAATTATTGCACGCCGAGCCAATGTCGATGCATTATCCGCTCAACTTGTGATTGTTTACCCAGATTTCAACTAAAATGCAACAAATTCACTTCCAATCGTAATCCTACACAAAAACATAAAAACACATAAAACGGAACAGAAAATACTAAAAAACTCACAAATCATCAAGCTAAAAATACACAATTTATAGGTATAAAACCCACTCATTAGTTTTGTTTACTTGTTGCAAGATTTAAACTTTCGCAAATTGTTTATATTGTGCAAGTTTCTAGCTAGAAATTGTGCTTTATGCCAATATATGTACTTTGGTGCAATTAAAAAGAAATGTTCTATCAGTGAACTGCTTAAGTTTTTTAAAGTTTTATTTATTCATGATCTGGGTTAAGAAGAGTGTCTATGCTATATGTTTCGGCTAGACAGATATTGAGATAAGATATTAAATTGATAAAAATTCTTTAAAGATTATTGATGTGCCCCAAACCAAATTATTTTGGTGGGGACTCCGAAGATAAGTCTGAGATAAACAACCCTAATATTGGGAATATTTTTTAGTCGGTAATTGTTCGACCAGACATAAGTGGTGTCAAAATGAACGTCTATAATCATTTAAAAGTAAAATGTTGTGCACAATACAAAGTACAATAGGCTGATCCCCTAACGTGCTTGTAGAGAATGTTTTTCAATTTTTTATGATTGTTAAATATTTTGTTGGTTTATAGTTGAAGTTCTGTTAAACCTTTTTGAAGAAAAGAAAAGTTATCGGTATTTAAATATTTTGTCGGTATTTGATGAGTGAGTTTTATACCTATAAATTGCGTATTTTTAGCTTGATGATTTGTGAGTTCTTGAGTATTTTCTGTTTCTTTTTATGTGTTTTTATGTTTTTGTATAGGAAAAGGGAAAATAAAACAAAGATATAAAAATGAAAGCAAATTGGATGAATCCGTGTCAAAATGGACTTAAGCAATTAAGGTGGCAAAATGGCTCGGCATGCAGCAGGTAGCGTGCGTGTGGCAGCACGTTGGGGCAGTTTGGCATGGCCAAAAATAGGTGAGCGTTGGCACAAAGATCAGCAGTTGGCACGACAAAGCAAGGCTGGGCGCGCACAAGGGCAATAGGCAGCATGGGCGCCCGGGACCGGAGTAGCGAGCAAGCGCACACGCATCATTCTTTTATTTTTATTTTTTATTTTTTTCTATTTAGTGAGTGCAACTTATGCTCTATCTCACCTTCTTTTGAACGAGTGCGTTTTACACTCAATCTTGTTTCGCATGTGTCTATGAGTGAGTACGTTTTACGCTCCATCTCAACTCACCACATGAATCATTATGCTAAATCGAGAAGGCTCCAATTTTTCAAAAATAAGCCAAGATATCAAACAATCCAAGAATACCCCCAAACTTATATGAATGCCTAACTTGCTTTAATTGATGCTTAAATAAGTTCATAGAATCTCAACAACATCTTTTACAGAAGAATAAGCTATATAAACTCTCTAAGAACAATTAACTTAACAGTTGGATGAAAGTGCTATGAAAGCGCAAAGGGTCATACATACAATAGAACCAACGCCCGAGGTAGAATTTAAACTAGTATGCTCAAAAATTTCATAAGAGTTAACTAAATGTCCTTTAAGTTCATATCATAGGCCTAAAACAAATTCAACCAAAACATTGCTCAAAATTTCAAGTTTTTCAAAATTTTCAAAATTTTCTAACTTATATGCATACTAAACATACTAACATCAAAATAACTAACATAAAAACATAAGACTAACTCAAGTACCAAGAATATCACAAGTACCACCAAACTTAAAACAAACATTGTCCTCAATATAAAGATAGACAAAGTTAAACAGAGGACTCCACTGAGGATGTGTCAATCCTCATCGACAACATCCTCTCCACCGTAAGTAATTTTAGGAGCCATTCCAATTCAAAAGCACTAACAAAATGCCCTGCCTAGCTTGTGCCTTGTTTTTAGCCTTGGCTTGTGCCTGCCCCTTGCTTTGCTTGTCGTCTCGTTGGCGAATCACACTCGTAGCTACTTGGTACATGAAAATTAACTAACACAAAACTTTACAACTTGGGTTGTGTAACAACCCGGGTCAAATCCCGAGTCCGGAATAAATCTTGGGTCAAATCCCAAGTCCGAATAGAATCAAATCCATCCAAACAAGGCCTTAAATTACTGGACCAATAGTATCTTCATGGGTCGTCTTAGCCCACCACAGGCTCACCTAAAAGGTCATGACTGAAGGTACTATTGATAGTAACTCAATTACTTAAATACAGACAAATTTTTCCCTTATCTATCGATGTGGGACTGGGGTGTTAAAATCTCCTCCACTTAAATTTCTGACGTCCCCGTCAGAACCGATCACACACACGGTCCACAGATCTTTGCCTCTCTAGCCATTGTGGGATAATACCGGCTGGCTTCTGATAGTAGTATGTACACAAGCCAATCATATTTGATATGATGTAGCATATACTTTGTAATCTTATTCATTTATTAATAAAAGAATTGATTTTCTTAAAAGGCATTTTACATTATCTACATAGTGCTGTTATATTAAATGTGATAAACCCATAGTTTTGAGCAATGCTTTTAGAATCATGATGGTGATCATGCTAATGAGATCTAAATTCTAGATAGCTCACAAACTAAAATTATTCCTAATCGTTGGATTACTAAATTGGGGATTAGTGAATCCGGATAGATTAGTACATACGTTGCTTGCTCTTAGGAAGAGGATGATTGATCTCATAATCATTTGTGTGGAGACACTAAAGCAAGTATGTAGGTGCTTATTAGAGAATAAGTTCACTGAACGTGGCTCGCTAAGGAATACCTAATGGAGTTTTACTCGCCTGTCAATAGGAATTCCTATAGTGATAGTTGTACAAGTGATCCTTGGACTTGAGATCATCATAGTATCTTGTGTATGATGAGTTATACTTTGACATGTCCCTTAAGACCTTGGGGGTATATCAAAGGGTATGATTGGGTATAATAAGTTGTGCATGGAGATAGGTGAATGATCAACAAAGAATCTTCCACGTCTAGTAAAAGATGTGAATGTCCTATGTGATTCGATAAATGACAACTCAGTAGTCCTTGGCCAAGGCAGAATGAAATTAGAAAGGAGTTTCTAATTTGCATTAATCAGAGTTGTGCATTTGGGAATCGAAATACATATAATTAAATAAAATAAGACTTGACAGTAATTTCATGTCTTATATTTAATTGGGACATTGTATGGTAGAAGGATTGAATTGTACGGTAACTATGCACTCAAAGGTTCTTTTGTGATTAATGTTGAAATCTATATTATCTGGAAAGTCGTTGATCGCTAAGGGGGCTTACCCTTATTGTAGAATAAATATTATTTATTTAAATGAATTAAATAGTTTAATTTATTTATTTAAATAAGATTAGAATTGTTCTAATTGATTTATTCACAACCGGTTTAATATGGAGAACCTAAAGGGTCACACCGCAAAAGAAAAATATTTATTTAAGAAGTAAATGGCATAATTGTAATAATAAGTTAAGTGTATTTAATTTACTCTATGGAGATAGAATAAATTAAATAGCTTAATATTTATTATTTAATATTTTGGAAATATTAAATATAAATTAATAAGAGGAGTCTTATTATTATTATTACTTTTACTATTATTTAATTCCTAATAGGGATTGAGAATTAATTAATAGAAGTACTCTCCCATGGATTCCTAATTGGATTAGGAGCATAATTAATTAAAGGAGTTTAATTATAATACAAACCCTAATCCTAAATAGTTTAGGGAAGGGTTATTCCTATATCTATAAATAAGAGGGGTCTTATCATAGATTAGGGTTACACACTCTTGCATTAGATTGTGGAAAGTACTTACAATTTCTATAGAGATAGAAACTAGGGTTTTGCCAAATACCCAACTTCTTGAATACTTGTTCTTCCTTGGTGGATCACCTCTAGAGGCCAAACACTTGGGTGGCTAACGTTGATCAAAGGAAGGAATCACACCGTAGCATTCGAGGAGAACACGAAGGACTAGGAGTTGAACTTGTACCTGAGGAAGCTTTGTTCTACGAGGGTATAATTATTATTCTCTTTCTCTTTCGTTTATATCGTTAATTGAGCACATTGATCGATCATGGTGATGGTTTGTATAAAAATTTTAAAATCCGTTTTATCGCGCTTCCACTCTATTTATGTAATTTGATTGCATGCTCGCGTTATATATAAACCTAACAGTGGTATCAGAGCCTAATCATGTGCTAATTATCGATCTTATGATTCCATGTATGAATTGATATGCGATACGATCGGATTTTGGGCTGAAGAAAATTTTTCTGAATCTGCATCGCGGCGCGGCCGCGCCGCTTCCAGTTCATTCTGGAGCGCAGCCGCGCCCTAACCCAGAAAAACCTTTCTGGGGGTGCAGCGCGGCCGCGCCGCTCCTAGTTCAAAATGGAGCGCGGCCGCGCCGGTGTCCAGACTTTGAAATTTTTTTGTTTTTCTCAATTAAAATAAATGGTTTATTTAATTGATAAAAGTTTAAAATAAAAGAGTTTATTTTATCTGGAATAGGATTTCAGATTGCTAAAATTAAAGGAGTTTAATTTGGATTTGGTTTTTGATTAAAATAAAAGGTTTATTTTGTTTCAAAACCAAATATTAGCAAAACTTTTGCCCATTAATTGATATCAATGCATATATGGAATGGTTTTATTATTCATGGGATGAATGTTATTTATTGATACATATAGAGATATGTATGATAATAAATAGGGATTGATTATGGACTATTGACCAATGTGTGATTGGATTTATTTTAGTGGATGCTTGAATGTATGGGTTTTTATAAATGGGGTCTGCGTACCTCGTCTTCTCTAAATTTTTCTTAATGTAAATTCTATCTCCCTCCTATGTACTTCCCCTTGACTGCTGATCAAGGTTTCTATTTATTGTAAGTAGTTTTTGTAATAGGAATAGTTAGAATTAATTTTGAAGAATTGGAGACAAAGGAGCAAGGAGCGCTTGAAGACCAGTTTGTAATGGAGCCCAGGTTTAAATGTAATAGTTATATTTAAATTTAATTCTTGCACCCTAGGTTTGACCTTTTGGTTCACTTGGTGGCTCTAGTGAACCAAACTAGAATAAAAGTCCATAATCAATCCGGGTAGAATATAGTATTCTATATGTGCATGCTTACTATATATATTATATATTATCAAACATGCTTCGCATGTAAAATAATATGACGCGTATTTTATATATATATGTGCATGCGCGCTAAACAAGATGAGACTAATAATAATAAACCCCTCAAAGTAATATATTAAGTCCTAAGCGTTCAAAGATATTTGGAATATCGAACGTCGCCTTCTAGCATGGTAAAATAATAGAGTATTAAATATTTAATATGAGTTTGTTGTGTCACCACAAGGCAAGTATTAAATATTTAAGATGTTGCTTTATCACATTTGATGCTTATAAATAGACTGAACGATGCTGTTTTGTTGTGTCACCACAAGGACAGTGTTTTTCTTTCGAATATATGGAAGTGCTAGGTTGGACTTAACTTGGATAATTTGATTCGGATGTGTCACCACTTGATCAAAATAATCTAAGAGGCAAAATACAAGGAGTTACATAGTGATGTAATTGACAATAGTTGTCTACCTATTTATTTATATATCGCTTGTCGTGTCACCACAAGGCTATATACATTTGAAATGGGATCCTTAATCTCACTAGCAAATCTTTAATTAGAATTGTCGAACTATATAATGAGGGTAATATAGTTTGATGAAAATAGTGGGAGATACCAATTTAAAATAAAGACCTAATTTATTTTGGTAATTAATAAATTGAATGTATGCTAAAATGTTGTCTATTTCACATGCAGAATTTAAAAATGTCAAACTCACTATCACTGCGTAGCATACTTGATGCTAACAAACTGACCGGACCGAATTATACAGACTGGTTAAGGAATCTGAGAATTGTTCTCACTGCTGAAAAGATTTCTTATGTCCTAAATTCGCCAGTCCCTGCAAGTGTTGCAGAAACAGCCTCTGAGGAAGAGATTGCTACTTTCAAAAAGTGGCAAGATGATGCAATCCCGGCTCAATGCATCATGCTCGCATCCATGAGTAACGAGCTTCAGCGTCAGCATGAAACTATGGATGCTCCTACTATATTGCTGCATCTCAAAGAGTTGTATGGTGAGCAAAGTAGGACTGCTAGATATCAGATATCTAAGGAGCTCTTCCGATCTCGTATGACCGAGGGCACTGCTGTTGAGACTCATGTTCTTAAGATGATCAATTTGATTGAACAACTTGGACAACAAGGGTTCGTGATGGATGGGGAGTTAAGCCAAGATTTGATCTTGCAGTCACTCCCGGACACCTTCTCACAATTTGTTGTGAATTTTCACATGAATAAGTTGGATGTCAGCTTGCCTGAGCTACTTAACATGCTGAAAACTACTGAAGGTCACTTCTCATCCAACAAGAACCAAGTTTTACTAGTGGATGATTCTTCCAAGAAAAGGAAGAGGCCCAAGGTATCTTCTGAAAAGAAGAAAAACAAGAAGGCTAAGGGCAAGGCGAAGGGAAAGGATAAAAAGAAACCTGATCCAGATAGCAAAGGAATTTGCTACCATTGCAATAAGCCGGGACACTGGAAGAGGTACTGCAAGGAGTATCTTGCGGACCAAAAGAAGCTTGGAGAAGCTTCGACTTCCGATCTAGGTTTGTTCATGATTGAAATTAATTTTTCTGAAAGTCAAAATTCTACTTGGGTATTGGATACTGGCTGTAGTTCTCACATATGTAATAATATGCAGGGACTAAGCAGAAGTAGGAAGCTGAACAAGGATGAAGTCGTCCTACGAGTGGGAAATGGAGCAAAGGTTGCTGCATTAGCTGTAGGGACTTATTGTTATAGCACACTGCCTTCGGGCAAGTTCATTAGTTTAAATAATTGTTATTATGTTCCAACACTCATTAGAAACATTATTTCAATTTCTATATTGGATATGGATGGTTTTGATATTATAATAAAGAACAACAGTTGTTCTATTTATAATAAAAATGTTTTATATGGTGTTGGCAATTTACTGAATGGACTTTACATACTTGACTTGCATGAAAATATACTTCAAATTGAACAAACTAAGAAAAGAAAAGAGATGATGTTAATTATACCTTTATGTGGCACTGTAGACTCGGTCATATCAATGAAACAAGATTATCCAAGTTGCATAAAGATGGGCTTTTAGAGCTATCTGATTATGAATCATATCCAACTTGTGAATCTTGTCTCATGGGTAAGATGACTAAATCTCCTTTTAGTGGAAAAGGAGAAAGAGTTATAGAGTTGTTAGCGTTGGTACACACAGACGTTTGTGGACCTATGACAACGAATGCACGAGGAGGGTATTCTTATTTTATTACTTTCACTGATGATCATTCTAGATTTGGATATGTGTATTTAATGAAATACAAATCTGAATCATTTGAAAAGTTCAAAGAATTCAGAAGTGAAGTAGAGAAACAAACTGGTAAAAGTATTAAAATTCTTCGATCGGATCGAGGAGGGGAATACTTGACCAATGAGTTTCTCAATTGTCTCAAAGAAAATGGTATAATCTCACAATGGACTCCACCAGGAACGCCACAGTTGAATGGTGTATCTGAAAGGAGAAATCGAACATTGTTGGACATGGTTCGTTCCATGATGAGTTTTACCGACCTTCCAGTATCCTTCTGGGGTTATGCCCTAGAATCGGCTGCATACCTACTTAACAAGGTACCTACCAAATCCGTCCCAAAGACTCCATATGAGATATGGACAGGGAGGAAACCAAATCTTAAGCATGTTAAGACTTGGGGTTGTCCAGCTTATGTCAAAAGGTTTGAGCATGATAAGCTGAAGACTAGATCCGATAAATGTAGATTTGTGGGATACCCTAAAGAAACATCAGGGTATTATTTCTATCATCCTACTGATCAAAAGGTGTTTGTTGCGAAACACGCTGCCTTCTTGGAAAAGGAGTTTATCCTTGAAGGGGTTAGTGGGAGTAAGATATATCTTGAATAAGTTCAAGAACCACAAAATACTACGGATCAAAGTCAGGTACCTGACCAAGTAGAAGAACCTACTGTACCACTACCTATTCGTAAATCTGGAAGAGTACCGAAGATACCTGAAAGGTATGGATTCATCATAGAGGATGATGATGAGGTACGCATCATAGATGATGATGATCCATTGACTTACGAAGAGGCTATGAGTAGTGAAGACTCAGAGAAATGGCTAGAAGCCATGAAATTCGAGATGGACTCCATGTATGAAAACCAAGTATGGACTTTGGTTTCACCACCTGAGGGCATTAAGCCTATTGGGTGTAAATGGGTCTTTAAGAGAAAGACTGGGGCAGATGGCAAGGTAGAGACCTATAAGGCCCAACTGGTTGCAAAAGGTTTCAAACAAAGACAAGGAGTTGACTATGATGAAACCTTCTCACCAGTAGCAATGCTCAAGTCCATTCGGATTTTGCTTGCAATTGTAGCTTATTATGACTATGAGATCTGGCAAATGGACGTGAAAACGACCTTCCTCAATGGAGAGCTTGAGGAGAATGTATATATGATACAGCCAGAGGGTTTTGTTTCAACGGTTGGAACAAACCAAGTCTGTAAGCTACAACGATCCATTTATGGATTGAAGCAAGCTTCTCGAAGATGGAACATCCGTTTTGATGAGATAATCAAAAGGTTTGATTTTATCAAAAATGAGGATGAACCATGTGTGTACAAGAAGGTTAGTGGGAGCGCTGTTTCATTCCTTGTATTATATGTTGATGACATATTACTGATAGGGAATGATGTTCCTATGCTACAGTCGATCAAAATTTGGTTATCTTAACACTTCTCCATGAAGGACTTGGGTGAGGCATCCTATATTTTGGGGATAAATATCTATAGAGATAGATCTAAAAGGATGCTGGGCTTGACCCAAGGAAAGTACATTGACTCGATGCTAAAGAAGTTTAGCATGGAAGATTCCAAGAGAGGTCTCATGCCGATGAGCCATGGAATACATCTCTCCAAGAAACAGGCCCCAAAGACACCTGAGGAGAGAGACCGGATGAGTAAGATTCCTTATACTTCCGCAATAGGATCTATCATGTACGGTATGATATGTACTAGACCAGATGTCGCTCATGCACTTAGTGTAACAAGCAGATATCAGTCGAATCCAGGAGAAGAGCACTGGAAGGCAGTGAAAAACATCCTAAAGTACTTGAGAAGAACTAAGGATGTATTTCTTGTCTACGGTGGGTCTGAATTAAAACTAGAGGGCTATGCAGACTCAAGTTTTCAAACAGACCAAGATGACAGTAAATCCGTTTCAGGGTATGTGTTTACCTTAAACGGTGGCGCAGTGAGTTGGAAGAGTTCCAAGCAGCAAACAGTTGCTGATTCAGTGACAGAGGCAGAGTACATAGCTGCAAGTGAAGCTGCAAAGGAAGCTGTTTGGATGAAGAAGTTCATAACTGAACTTGAAGTGGTTCCTAGCATTAAAGGAGCCGTACCTTTATTCTGTGACAACAATGGAGCTGTTGCGCAGGCTAAGGAACCCAGGTCTCATCAGAAATCCAAACACGTGTTGCGGCGGTTTCATTTGATTAGAGAGATCATTGAAAGAGGAGATGTCACCCTGGAGCGTGTGGACTCTCAAGACAACATTGCAGATCCATTTACTAAAGCTTTAACTCAACAGCAGTTTGATCGTCATTTAGAGAAGATGGGTATTAGATACCATGGCGATTGGCTTTAATGCAAGTGGGAGATTGATAGTAGTATGCACACAAGCTAATCATATTTGATATGATGTAGCATATACTTTGTAATCTTATTCATTTATTAATAAAAGAATTTATTTTCTTAAAAGGCATTTTACATTATCTACATAGTGTTGTTATATTAAATGTGATAAACCCATAGTTTTGAGCAATGCTTTTAGAATCATGATGGTGATCATGCTAATGAGATCTAAATTCTAGATAGCTCACAAACTAAAATTGTTCCTAATCGTTGGATTACTAAATTGGGGATTAGTGAATCCGGATAGATTAGTACATACGTTGCTTGCTCTTAGGAAGAGGATGATTGATCTCATAATAATTTGTGTGGAGACACTAAAGCAAGTATGTAGGTGCTTATTAGAGAATAAGTTCACTGAATGTGGCTCGCTAAGGAATACCTAATGGAGTTTTACTCGCCTGTCAATAGAAATTCCTATAGTGATAGTTGTACAAGTGATCCTTGGACTTGAGATCACCATAGTATCTTGTGTATGATGAGTTATACTTTGACATGTCCCTTAAGACCTTGGGGGTATATCAAAGGGTATGATTGGGTATAATAAGTTGTGCATGAAGATAGGTGAATGATCAACAAAAAATCTACCACGTCTAGTAAAAGATGTGAATGTCCTATGTGATTCGATAAATGACAACTCAGTAGTCCTTGGCCAAGGCAGAATGAAATTAGAAAGGAGTTTCTAATTTGCATTAATCAGAGTTGTGCATTTGGGAATCGAAATACATATAATTAAATAAAATAAGACTTGACAGTAATTCCATGTCTTATATTTAATTGGGACATTGTATGGTAGAAGGATTGAATTGTACGGTAACTATGCACTCAAAGGTTCTTTTGTGATTAATGTTGAAATCTATATTATCTGGAAAGTCGTTGATCGCTAAGGGGGCTTACCCTTATTGTAGAATAAATATTATTTATTTAAATGAATTAAATAGTTTAATTTATTTATTTAAATAAGATTAGAATTGTTCTAATTGATTTATTCACAACCGGTTTTAATATGGAGAACCTAAAGGGTCACACCGCAAAAGAAAAAATATTTATTTAAGAAGTAAATGGCATAATTGTAATAATAAGTTAAGTGTATTTAATTTACTCTATGGAGATAGAATAAATTAAATAGCTTAATATTTATTATTTAATATTTTGGAAATATTAAATATAAATTAATAAGAGGAGTCTTATTATTATTATTACTTTTACTATTATTTAATTCCTAATAGGGATTGAGAATTAATTAATAGAAGTACTCTCCCATGGATTCCTAATTGGATTAGGAGCATAATTAATTAAAGGAGTTTAATTATAATACAAACCCTAATCCTAAATAGTTTAGGGAAGGGTTATTCCTATATCTATAAATAAGAGGGGTCTTATCATAGATTAGGGTTACACACTCTTGCATTAGATTGTGGAAAGTACTTACAATTTCTATAGAGATAGAAACTAGGGTTTTGCCAAATACCCAACTTCTTGAATACTTGTTCTTCCTTGGTGGATCACCTCTAGAGGCCAAACACTTGGGTGGCTAACGTTGATCAAAGGAAGGAATCACACCGTAGCATTCGAGGAGAACACGAAGGACTAGGAGTTGAACTTGTACCCGAGGAAGCTTTGTTCTACGAGGGTATAATTCTTATTCTCTTTCTCTTTCGTTTATATCGTTAATTGAGCACATTGATCGATCATGGTGATGGTTTGTATAAAAATTTTAAAATCCGTTTTATCGCGCTTCCGCTCTATTTATGTAATTTGATTGCATGCTCGCGTTATATACAAACCTAACAGCTTCGTGTCCCCACCTCCGGACCTCCTTCTCTCCATTGTGGGATAATACCACCAGCTTTCGTGTCCCCACCTCCGGTAACCCGATCAGATGACCCGACCCGAGCTTTCGAGAGTCGGCTTTGATACCATATGTAAAAACTCGGGTCAAATCTTGAGTCTGAAACAAATCTTGGGTCAAATCCCAAATCCAAATGGAATCAAATCCATCCAAACAAGGCCTTAAATTATTGGCCCAATAGTATCTTCTTGGGTCATCTTAGCCCACCACAGGCTCACCCAAAAAGTCATGATTGAAGGTACTATTGATAGTAACTCAATTACTTATATATACAGACAAACTTTTCCCTTATCTTTCGATGTGGGACTGGGATGTTACAATCTCCCCTACTTAAATTTCTAATGTCTCCGTCAGAACCGATCACACACACGGTCCACAGATCTTTGCCTCTCTAGCCATTGTGGGATAATACCGGCTGGCTTCGTATCCCTACCTCCAGACCTCCTTCTCTCCATTGTGGGATAATACCACCAGCCTTCGTGTTCCCACCTCCGGTAACTCGATCTGATGAGCCGACCCGAGCTTTCGAGAGTTGGCTTTGATACCATATGTAACAACCCGAGTCAAATCACGAGTCCGGAACAAATCTTGGGTCAAATCCCAAGTCCAAATCGAATCAAATCCATCCAAATAAGGCCTTAAATTACTGGCCCAATAGTATCTTCTTGGGTCATCTTAGCCCACTACAGGCTCACCTAAAAGGTCATGACTGAAGGTACTATTGATAGTAACTCAATTACTTATATATACAGACAAACTTTTCCCTTATCTTTTGATGTGGGACTGGGGTGTTACAATCTCCCCCACTTAAATTTCTAACGTCCCGGTCAGAACCAATCACACACACGGTCCACAGATCTTTGCCTCTCTAGCCATTGTGGGATAATACCGGTTGGCTGTGTGTCCCCACCTTTGGACCTCCTTCTCTCCATTGTGGGATAATACCACCAGCCTTCCTGTCCCCACCTCCGAAAACCCGATCGGATGACCCGACCCGAGCTTTCGAGAGTCGGCTTTGATACCATATGTAACAACCCGAGTCAAATCCTGAGTCTGGAACAAATCTTGGGTCAAATTCTAAGTCCGAATGGAATCAAATCCATCCAAACAAGGCCTTAAATTACTGGCCCAATAGTATCTTTTTGGGTCATCTTAGCCCACCACAGGCTCACCCAAAAGGTCATGACTGAAGGTACTATTAATAGTAACTCAATTACTTATATACATATAAACTTTTCCCTTATCTTTTGATGTGGGACTGGGGTGTTACAGGTTGCCTCCCAATGAGCGCTTGTTTTATAGTCTTTGGCCTGACTTTATTTAAAACCGGAAAACAAGTTTAAATTAAGATCAATTCGATTAAAACTAATATTGGAAAAACATTACAAAACAATTCCCTAGCAACGGCGCCAAAAACTTGTTGGTCGATTTTGCAACCGATAAACACGCGCAAGTATACGCGGTCAACAAGTAATAAAATGATAAGTAAAAGTCGATCCCACAAGGAATTATCTCTAATGTTTCCCAAGTACTAATTTTATATCGTCTCAATCTTATTTAAACAATTTGATTTGAGGGATAAAATACTAACTAGAATAACAATTAAACTAAATAACGTAAATAGATAGATAAATAATGAGCTAAGAGCACAATATCCCCTCGCAAGTATTTTGTCGAACACTTGGCGTGCAATGCTTCATTTACATCTCCTAACTCTCCAATTGATCATAATGGTCACGATGATTTGTCAATCGAGAATACTAATTATTCATAAGCCCTTCCGATAGTCATATGAAAATCACCCAATGTGGCACATAGGTATATTTCTATCCTATATACTAGCAAGACATTCAATTCTAAAAACAATTAACATTACACATGCCAAGAAGTCTCAATAATCATTCCTCAAATGAATAAACTTTCGCATAGGGAGTCATTAAGATTTAATTCCCAAATTGGCTACACATGGTATATAGGTATATTCCTATCCTACACACAAATTATGTATTCCATCTCATATAGAACAAACATAATCACATGTCACTATATTTATGGTCTAAATCCACAATCCATTTCCCAATTTCATATAGATTACCAAACCAATCACTAATTCCTTAGCAATTAACATTAAGCACAAATATAATGAACAACTCATATGGTGCCAATCAAAAGGAGAAGTTATTCAATACAAACTAGCAAATGATTCAATTACATTCTTCGAACAAAAACTGATTAATTACAATGGAGAAAAAGAAGAAAAGGAAAACAAGGATGGCTTCCCTTTGTTGCTAGACTCCATTGGAGCACCTCTCATGAAGTTTTTGAAGAGCCATGGCCAAAGGCCATGGCCTTCCATCTCTATGCCCAGCCACCGCCTGCTCTCTCTCCCTTTCTCTCTCAGCCAAAATGAAGTATGGATAATAAGATATATGAATGGGTCATTAGGTTAGGCATTAAAAAGATGAAATTTGCCAAAAATCGTGAACCAGCGCAGCTGCGCCGCATTTGGCTTGAAGAGGGGCGCAGCTGCGCTGCTAAAAACACGCAGCTACTGCATATATGGCGCAGCTGCACCGGATTTGTACTAGGAATGGGCACAGCTAAGCCGGGCCAAAAGTCTGGAATTTTCAGCTTTGACGTATGTTGGGAAAATGACCATAACTTCTTTCGTCCAAATTCGGATTTGGATGATTCAAGATGTTTCGCAATGAGGAGAAGTAGCCCTACAACTTTCATTCTTTGAGCTCTGAGAGATACTGGCTGGATCAAGGTTGAAATTGGACGTTAAGTAGCTGTTGTGTAAAAGGCAAGTCGAAAACGCGAATCTAGCAACCCCAAACGTCGCTCTAAGTGACTCCTAATGCCATTCCTACAAAATAAAGTAAAAATATATATAAATAATACAAAAACACATAAAAGCAATACAAAACCACATAATACAATAATAAGATAAAAATACATAAAAAGGAACAAAAATTATCCAAGAGCACACACTTTCATCAAGCCAAAAGCACTCAATTCGTAGGTATAAAACTCACTCATTAAATACCTCCAAACTTGAATCTTTGCTTGTCCTCAAGCACTAGAAATAAAAACTTCACAAACTAACTAATAATAACGCGAGCAATGAATTGACATGAATCCGAATAAAGCCTCAAAGATTTCAAAACCAATAACTCCCAACAAAATTCAAGAGCATGCAAGTTTAACAATTCAACCAATTCTTTAGTTCCACAACAATTATGACCCTTAAAATGAGAGCACATCCAAACTATACAAACCATTATACACAACACACTTAGATAAGACTATATAACAAATGCTAAATAAAAGATACATTATATCAACTCTAGAATTCTATTAACACATCAATCGTAACAAAGATATACAACATATAAATCCCGGGGATTGAAAAGGATATGCAAATTCCATGGTTTCTCTTCCCAAACATTATTATTTTATTTTTATTTTTTATTTTTTTATTTAGTGAGTGCATCTTATACTCTATCTCACCTTCTTTTGAACGAGTGCGTTTTATGCTCTATCTCGTTTCGCATGTGTCCATGAGTGAATGCGTTTTACGCTCCATCTCTACTCACCACATGAATCATTATGCTAACTCGGGAAGGCTCCAATTTTTCAAAAATAAGCCAAGATATCAAACAATCTAAGAATACCCCCAAACTTATATGAAAGCCTAACTTGCTTTAATTGATGCTTAAATAAGTTCATAGAATCTCAACAACATCTTTCACAGAAGAATAAGCTATATAAACTCTCTAAGAACAATTAACTCAACAGTTGGATGAAAGTGCCATGAAAGCGCAGAGGGTCATACATACAATAGAACCAACGCCCAAGGTAGAATTTAAACTAGTATGCTCTAAAATTTCATAAGAGTTAACTAAATGTCCTTTAAGTTCATATCATAGGCTCAAAACAGATTCAACCAAAACATTGCTCAAAATTCAAAATTTTCAAAATTTTCAAAATTTTCTAACTAATATGCATACTAAACATACTAACATCAAAATAACTAACATAAAAACATAAGACTAACTCAAGTACCAAGAATATCACAAATACCACCAAATTTAAAACAAACATTGTCCTCAATGTAAAGATAGACAAAATTAAACAGAGGACTCCCCTGAGGTTGTGTCAATCGTTATCGAAAACATCCTCTCCACCGTAAGTCATTTTGGGAGCCATTCCAATTCAAAAGCACCAAAAATTAACCTGCCTAGCTTATGCCTTGTTTTTGGCCTTGGCTTGTGACTTGCCCCTTGCTTTGCTTGTCGTCTCGTTGGTGAATCAGACTCGTAGCTACTTGGTACTTGAAATTAACTAATGCAAAACTTTACAACTTGGGTTGTCTCCCAATGAGCGCTTGTTTCATAGTCTTTGACCTGACTTTATTTAAAACAGGAAAACAAGTTTAAGTTAAGATCAATTTGATTGATACTAATATTGGAAAAACATTACAAAACAATTCCCCAGCAACGGCGCCAAAAACTTGTTGGTCAATTTTGCAACCGATAAACACGAGCAAGTATACGTGCGGTCAACAAGTAATAAAATGATAAGTAAAAGTCGATTCCACGAGGAATTATCTCTAATGTTTTCCAAGTACTAATTTTATATCATCTTAATCTTATATAAACAATTTGATTTGAGGGATAAATTACTAACTAGAATAAAAATTAAACTAAATAACATAAATAAATAGATAAATAATGAGCTAAGAACACAATATCCCCACACAAGCATTTTATCGAACACTTGGCGTGCAATGCTTCATTTACATCTCCTAACTCTCCAATTGATCATAATGGTCACGATGATTTGTCAACCGAGAATTCTAATTATTCATAAGCCTCTTCCGATAGCCATATGAAAATCATCCAATGTGGCACATAGGTATATTCCTATCCTATATATTAGCAAGTCATTCAATTCTAAAAACAATTAATAAGACACATGCCAAGAAGTCTCAATAATCATTCCTCAAATGAATAAACTTCCGCATAGGTAGTCATTAAGATTTAATTCCCAAATGGGCTACACATGTCATATAGGTATATTCATATCATACACACAAATTATGCATTCCATGTCATGTAGAACAAACATAATCACATGTCACTATATTTATGGTCTAAATCCACAATCCATTTCCCAATTTCATATAGATTACCAAACCAATCACTAATTCCTTAGCAATTAACATTAAGCACAAATATAATGAACGACTCATATGGTGCCAATCAAAAGGAGAAGTTATTCAATACAAACTAGTAAAGGATTCAATTACATTCTTCGAACAAAAACTAATTAATTACAATGGAGAAAAAGAAGAAAAGGAAAACAAGGATGGCTTCCCTTTGTTGCTAGACTCCATTGGAGCACCTCCCATGAAGTTTTTGAAGAACCATGGCCAAAGGCCATGGCCTTCCTTCTCTATGCCCAGCCGCCGCCTGCTCTCTCTCCCTTTCTCTCTCAGCCAAAATGAAGTATGGATAATAAGATATATGAATGGGTCATTAGGTTAGGCACTAAAAAGATGAAATTTGCCAAAAATCGTGAACCGGCGCAGCTGCACCGCATTTGGCTTAAAGAGGGGCGCAGCTGCGCTGCCAAAAACACGCAACTACTGCATATATGGCGCAGTTGCACCGGATTTGTACTAGGAATGGGCACAGCTGCGCATGCCAAAAGTCTGGAATTTTCAGCTTCGACGTATGTTGGGAAAATGACCATAACTTCTTCGTCCGAACTCGGATTTGGATGATTCAAGATGTTCCGTAATGAGGAGAAGTAGCCCTACAAATTTCATTCTTTGAGCTCTGAGAGATACTGGCTGGATCAAGGTTGAAATTGGACGTTAAGTAGTTGTTGTGTAAAAGGCAAGCCAAAAACGCTAATCTAGCAACCCTAAACGTCGCTCTAAGGGACTCCTAATGCCATTCCTACAAAATAAAGTAAAAATACATATAAATCATACAAAAACACATAAAAGCACTACAAAACCATATAATACAATAATAAGATTAAAATACATAAAAAGGAACAGAAACTATCCAAGAACACACACTTTCATCAAGGCAAAAGTACTTAATTCGTAGGTATAAAACTCACTCATCAAATACCCCCAAACTTGAATCTTTGCTTGTCCTCAAGCAAAACAATAGAGATAAAAACTTCACAAACTAACTAACAACAACGCGAGCAATGAATCAACATGAATCCAAATAAAGCCTCAAAGATTTCAAAACCAATAACTCCCAACAAAATTCAAGAGCATGCAAGTTTAACAATTCAACCAATTCATTAGTTCCACAACAATTATGACCCTTAAAATGAGAGCACATCCAAACTATACAAACTATTATACACAACACACTTAGATAAGACTATATAACAAATGCTAAATAAAAGATACATTATATCAACTCTAGAATTCTATTACCACATCAATCGTAACAAAGATATACAACATATAAATCCCGGGGATTGAAAAGGATATGCAAATTCCATGGTTTCTCTTCCCAAGCATTATTCTTTTATTTTTATTTTTTATTTTTTTCTATTTAATAAGTGCATCTTATGCTCTATCTCACCTTCTTTTGAACGAGTGCGTTTTACGCTCTATCTCGTTTCGCATGTGTCCATGAGTGAGTGCGTTTTACGCTCCATCTCTACTCACCACATGAATCATTATGCTAACTCGGGAAGGCTCCAATTTTTCAAAAATAAGCCAAGATATCAAACAATCCAAGAATACCCCCAAACTTATATGAAAGCCTAACTTGCTTTAATTGATGCTTAAATAAGTTCATAGAATCTCAACAACATCTTTCACAGAAGAATAAGCTATATAAACTCTCTAAGAGCAATTAACTCAACAGTTGGATGAAAGTGCCATGAAAGCGCAAAGGGTCATACATACAATAGAACCAACGCCCAAGGTAGAATTTAAACTAGTATGCTCTAAAATTTCATAAGAGTTAACTAAATGTCCTTTAAGTTCTTATCATAGGCTCAAAACAGATTTAACCAAAACATTGCTCAAAATTTCAAAATTTTCAAAATTTTCAAAATTTTCTAACTAATATGCATACTAAACATACTAACATCAAAATAACTAACATAAAAACATAAGACTAACTCAAGTACCAAGAATATCACAAATACCACCAAATTTAAAACAAACATTGTCCTCAATGTAAAGATAGACAAAATTAAACAGAAGACTCCCCTGAGGTTGTGTCAATCGTTATTGAAAACATTCTCTCCACCGTAAGTCATTTTGGGAGCCATTCCAATTCAAAAGCACCAAAAAATAACCTGCCTAGCTTGTGCCTTGTTTTTGGCCTTGGCTTGTGCCTTGCCCCTTGCTTTGCTTGTCGTCTCGTTGGCGAATCACACTCGTAGCTACTTGGTACTTGAAATTAACTAACGCAAAACTTTACAACTTGGGTTGCCTCCCAATGAGCGCTTTTTTTTATAGTGTTTGGCCTGACTTTATTTAAAACAAGAAAACAAGTTTAAATTAAGATCAATTCGATTGATACTAATATTAGAAAAATATTACAAAATAATTCCCTGGTAACGGCGCCAAAAACCTGTTGGTCAATTTTGCAACCGATAAACACGAGCAACTATACGTGCGGTCAACAAGTAATAAAATGATAAGTAAAAGTCGATCCCACAAGGAATTATCTCTATTGTTACCTAAGTACTAATTTTATATTGTCTCAATCTTATTTAAACAATTTGATTTGAGGGATAAATTACTAACTAGAATAACAATTAAGCTAAATAACATAAATAAATAGATAAATAATGAGCTAAGAACACAATATCCCCACACAAGCATTTTGTCGAACACTTGGCGTGCAATGCTTCATTTACATCTCCTAACTCTCCAATTGATCATAATGGTCACGATGATTTGTCAACCGAGAATTCTAATTATTCATAAGCCTCTTCCGATAGCTATATGAAAATCATCCAATGTGGCACATAGGTATATTCCTATCCTATATACTAGCAAGTTATTCAATTCTAAAAACAATTAACAAGACACATGCCAAGAAGTATCAATAATCATTCCGCAAATGAATAAACTTCCGCATAAGGAGTCATTAAGATTTAATTCCCAAATGGGCTACACATGGCATATAGGTATATTCATATCCTACACACAAATTATGCATTCCATGTCATATAGAACAAACATAATCACATGTCACTATATTTATGGTCTAAATCCACAATCTATTTCCCAATTTCATATAGATTACCAAACCAATCACTAATTCCTTAGCAATTAACATTAACCACAAATATAATGAACAACTCATATTGTGTCAATCAAAAAGAGAAGTTATTCAATACAAACTAGCAAAGAATTTAATTACATTCTTAGAACAAAAACTAATTAATTACAATGGAGAAAAAGAAGAAAAGGAAAACAAGGATGGCTTCCCTTTGTTGTTAAACTCCATTGGAGCACCTCCCATGAAGCTTTTGAAGAACCATGGCCAAAGGCCATGGCCTTCCTTCTTTATTCCCAGCCGCCGCCTGCTCTCTCTCCCTTTCTTTCTCAGCCTTAATGAAGTATGGATAATAAGATATATGAATGGGTCATTAGGTTAGGCATTAAAAAGCTGAAATTTGCTAAAAATCGTGAACCAGCGCAGCTTCGCCGCATTTGGCTTGAAGAGGGGCACAGCTGCGCTGCCAAAAACACGCAGCTATTGTATATATGGCGGAGCTGCACTGGATTTGTACTAGGAATGGGCGCAGCTGCGCCGGGCCAAAAGCCTGGAATTTTCAGCTTCGACATCTGTTGGGAAAATGGCCATAACCTCTTCGTCCGAACTCGAATTTGGATAATTGAAGATGTTTCGGAACGAGAAGAAGTAGCTCCAACTTTTATTATTTGAGCTATGAGAGATGCTGGCCGGATCAAGATTGAAATTGGACCTTAAGTAGCTACTGTGTAAATGGCAAGCCGAAAACGCGAATCTAGCAACCCCAAACATCGCTCTAAATGACTCCTAATGCCATTCCTACAAAATAAAGTAAAAATACATATAAATAATACAAAAACACATAAAAGCAATACAAAACCACATAATACAATAATAAGATAAAAATACATAAAAAGGAACATAAACTACCCAAGAACACACACTTTCATCAAGCCAAAAGTACTTAATTCGTAGGTATAAAACTCACTCATCATCTTTTTTCATCCAAATGATAGGTCTTAAAACAGCTTACAGCCATTTTCATTAGTTGTTTGGCCAAGGGCTCATGCTTCAACCCTTCTTTAATGAGGTCCAACAACTCTATGTGGACCTTAGAGATAGCCGCCAACTCTGTCTTGTGGCTGAGTGCATGCGCCACAAAATTAATTTTCCCCGGTTTGTGCTCAAGAACATAATCAAACTTGGCTAAAAAATCTTTCCATCTAGCTTGCTTTGGGCTGAGTTTCTTTTAAGAGAGAAAGTAGCTTATGGCTACATTGTCCATACACACAACAAACTTGGACCCAAGCAAGTAATGCCTCCAAATACAAAAGCAATGTACAATTGTCGTCATTTCTTTTTCTTGGTCGTGTAACGTCTTTCCGTATCATTGAGTTTTTGGCTTTCATAATCAATAAGATGCCCCTCTTACATCAAGACACATCCAATTACAAATTTTGAGGTGTCCGTGTGTACTTCATACGCCTTGGTACAATTCGGCAATGTCAACACTGATCCTTCCATGTTAGCTTTTTTTAGCCCCTCAAAAGCTTATTGACATTATGTGGTCCATACCCATGGCTTGTCTTTCTTGAGCAAGTCGGTGAGTGAGGCTGCATGCGTCGAATACCCCGTGTTAAAGTGCCAATAATAATTTACACGTCCAAGGAAGGACCTCAACTCTATCACCCTTGTCGGAGGTTCCCATTCCTCTATTGCCTTTACTTTCTTCTTATCCATCATGAGTTTCCCTCCTTTGATCACATGCCCTAAGAAATGTACCTCCTCCTTGGTAAATGAGCACTTTTCTAGTTTGATATAAAGTTTGTTCTCCTTAAAAACCTTGAAAATAATCCGTAGGTACTCGACGTGCTCCTCCAAAGTATTGCTATAAATGACAATGTCGTCTAAGTACACCGCAACGAACTGATCCAAGTAAGGATAGAGGATTTTGTTCATGGGAGTGCAAAATGTGGTTGGGGCATTTATTAGGCCGAAAGGCATCACGAGGAATTCAAATGCACCATATCATATTACATAAGTAGTTTTAACTCGTCTCCCTCGGCAATCCGGACTTAATAGTAGTCTGACCTCAAGTCAAGCTTAGTGTAGTACCTGGCCTTGCCAAGTTGATCAAAGAGGTCAACTATAAGAGGAATCGGATATATATTTTTAATAGTTACCTTATTTAACACCCGATAATCAATGCAAAGGCGCTGAGACCCATCCACCTTCTTTTGGAACAATACTGGTGAGTCAAAAGGTGATTTAAATGGCTGGATGAAGCCAATATCCAATAGCTCCTTTAGTTGACGCCTTAGCTCCTCCAGCTCTGCGGGTGATATTCTATAAAGCACCTTGGCAGGTGACTTGGCTCCCGACTCCAACTCAATTTGATGATGCACCTCACACCTTGGTGGAAGTTTCTTGGGCAACTAAGGTGGCATCATATCCTTGAATTCCTCCAACACATTTTGGATTGATAGGGAAAGAGCATCATTATTGCTTCCATTTTCCCCTTCTTCCTTAAAAGTAGCCAACGAAGTCTCCTCCCCTTTCTTCAATCCTTTCTCCACTTATATAGTGGAGAGAAGCATAGCACCTAGTTTTGGTGAAGTCTCCTAAGCCAGGGTAACCATTGGAACCATACACGATGCTCCCTCCAAGATCATCACTATGTTCAAATGAGAGAAAGGAATAACATTGAAATGCTTAAGGATATCCATACTTAGGACGATTTTGAAGTCATCTATAGGTGTCACTGAGAAATCCACCTTTCCATGCCAAGTTCCAAGTTGTAGCTCCACGCCATGAGCTACACCATTAAGGGGTTTGGCTTGTGCATTCACGATCTTTAGCCAACCCTTAGATTCTGCCATTTTAAGTCCCAACCTTCCGCCTCTGTAAAACTCATAAAGTTGTGAGACGTACCCGTGTCCACCATGAGTTGGGCGGTCTTTCTGTTCACGCGACCCTCCATGTACATAAGGCTCTGGTCACCCACCATGTGAGTAGTTGGCCGGACTTTTAGTGTATTTAGTAGTTAAGACAGCCCATCATGGCTTTCCCGCCTTCACCCTGCTCGTCGTTATGTTGCTCAAATATAGCAGTGAGTGCCTTGCACTTTGGGTAGTCCCTAGCCCAGTGAGGACCGGCACAAAAGAAATATCCCTCCCGTGATTTCATGTTTTTCTTGCTTTGGCTTCCTTCATACCCCTGCTTCCCTGGTTTGTCAGCGTGGGGACATATCTTGTTGGATCCTTCCTTTGCTCCCCCACCCTTGGCATGCCATGGCTTGGTGCCTTTGTGCTTAGAACTTTTGCCTTTCTCTATTAGGAGGTACTCCACCAAAGTCTCGGCCACCGTTAATGCTGTCGAGATATCTTCCACTTTATATCTCTTAAGCTCTTGGGCAGCCCAAAGCTTGAGCCCATCCTATGAAGAGGATATCCTTCTCACTCATATTCATAATTTAGAGCATGAGGTCGGAGAAGATCCGAACATAATCTTGGATGGATCGGTCGTGCTTGAGCTCTTTCATCTTCTTACGGGCACCACGACTAACATTCTCAGGATATAATTATTTTTTGAGCTCTTTTTTGAGTGCATCCTAAGAATCAATAGTAAAAGTGCTCTTTTCTATCTCGACACATTTCTTGTGCCACCAAACCATAGCAATATCGATAAAATAAAGAAAACCAGTGTTAACTTGTACCTTGTCCTCCAAACTTAGTGTCGGGAAGTATCGTTCCATATGCCACAAGAAATTATCAATCACTATGGTGTCTCATTTCCCATCGTACTCCTTCGACTTAATGATATTCTTTACCCTTGGCACTTCCTTTGTCAGGGTGCATGGTGCATCGGCCGCTCCACTAGCAACTGCACGTTTACATAAGGTTCAATTGGCCTTTATTTCTTCTATGAAGGCCTTCATAAACTGCATCTCCCCTTGAATGTTCATCAACGCTTCTAAGATCTTTGCTTAAAAGGCTATGCTCTCCTGTGTTGCGTCATTGGTGGCGGTTTTGAAGGCCTCGAGCAATTCATCATGATATCTCTCTATCTTGAAATTAAGTCCCTCGATAAATATTCTATATTTTGTTCCGACTTGTCAAGCCGCTCCTTAACATCCTCTATGACGATCTCAAGCCTTGTCTCCCGTGCCTCAATGGTAGCCATAGCATCCTTTGATTTATTTGCTCATTGGTGACATTCGACATGATATCTAGTAGGAACGAGCTCATTCGTTAAACCTTGGCTCTGATACCAACCTCGATATTTTATGTTCTTCCTTCAGAAAAGGCTTTAGAGCATTTGTATGACGCCGTATTTCTCCGTGTTGTACACGCCTAAACAAGACGGAGATTCTGCATATCAATGCTTGAGCAAAGTAGCATACCACATGATCCTATATTCAATGGAATGTTTAATGTTATTCCTATTGATGAGAAGTGGTTCAACATGACCAAAAAAATCGAAAATTTCTACTTGCTAGCAGATGAAGAAGATCTGATGCGATCGTGTAAAAGTAAAAACTTCATTGGGAAAGTCATGTTTTTAGCTGCTATAGCGCGTCCAAGGTTTGATAATTAAGGAAACGAATTATTTTTAGGAAAATTGGTCTTTTCCCCTTTGTTACTCAAGAACTGGCTAGAAGAAGTAGCATTAAGAGAGCTGCCGGGATAATTAAAACAAAGCCTATAACTTCAGTAACAAGAGAAGTTATAAGGTCTTACATAATAGAGAAGGTTCTACCTGCAATTAAAGAGAAATGTCCAAGAGAGGATTTTGGATATTCGATATATATTCAACAAGACAATGCTAGAACACATATTAATTTGACCGATACTGATTTTTGTCGAGCTGCTATACAGGATGGGTTTGATATTCGTTTGACATATCAACCTGCGAATTCTCCAGATTTGAATGTTTTAGATCTTGGCTTTCTTAATGCCATTCAACAATTACAGTACAAAGAGGCTCCAAGAAGTTTTGATGAGCTATTACAAGTTGTGGTGAAATTATTCGATGAGTATCCTACACAGAAGTCTAACTGCATATTTCTATCATTGCAATCGTGTATGATAGAAATCATGAAAGGCAAAGGTCACAACAAATACAAAATTCCGCATATTAGAAAAGAAATGTTGGAGAGACGAGGTGAACTTCCAACTTAGATGAAATGTGATCTTGAATTAGTACAAGAAGTTCAAAATTATTTGAATCAATTGGATGAAGGTATTTGTGATGAATTTTCTTTTACAATATCATTAATGTGGTATATGCTAAATCTGATGTGAATATATCTTGGTTGTGTAGATTAGCTGTTGATTGAGTTTATGGGGCTTGAATTGAGGATTTTTCTGTTTTTGCCTGAATATGAGTCTACTGATTAAGGAGTAGTTTTTTTGTTTATGTAACACTATGTGTACGTTGCAAGTAATGCTTATTTCAGAATTCACCACGTAGTACTATTTCAGATATTTGTTTGGGCTTTTGGTGAAAATCGTTATTTTTCTCTGTAAAGCAGAGAAATAGAGGCTTGAAATGGAATCAACCAATAAATCCTTGTTGATTACTTCCACTATCTAATGGTCATGTTGGTTCTTATCATATTATGAAACCTTTTCTATTATGCCTGTCATAATATTGGTCCTGTTCTAGTCATGCATATGAGTATATCCCCTTGCATTTACTCAGAATATTATTGATGCTCAATGATTAATTTGGCCACTCTATACATACTCCATTGTTGAAGAAGATTATTTGACTAATTTTAGTCGGCATTTTGCTAGTTCTTTTTGCGTTGTCTGGATTGTATTAGGTACTTGTACCTTTGGATTTTTCTCTCAGTGAATTATATGGCTCTAGCTGGGCTAAATGTTTCAACTTTCCACTAAATGATGATTTTCAACAAACAGAGAGTTCATTCAAAAATTTAACATAACAACTGACATGGTTAATAAAATTTTAAAAGATACACTTTCAACATAATCCTTACTACTTTTTGCAATTCTTTTTGTTCAAAAGTTTCTTCCCCTTCATCTGGAAATTTGTTCAAATCAAATCCTCCATGTTCATTCAAATCAACGAGCAAAGCTTCTTCCCCTTCATCTGGAAATTTGTTCAAATAAAATCCTCCAGGTTCATTCAAATCAACGAGCAAAGCTTCTTCCCCTTCATCTGGAAATTTGTTCAAATCAACGAGCAAAGCTTCGAACTCACACTTCATAAAATCTCCATCATTCTTCATCTTCAACAGTAATTTCTTCTTTTCGGATTCAGACTCCATAAAATCTTTATCCTTCATCTTCAATGAAACCTAGGGTTTGATCTCAACTATTGAAACTATAGTTTTGTCGTAAAAGAAATTATCACCTGTTAACTTTATCATTGCAATAGAGTTTTGAAGGCTTCTCATAAATGTGTCCTTGGAAATCAAAGAAGAGAATTTGAGCTGTCTTTTAAAAACAGAGAAAATAGCCATTAATGGTGGTGAAGAAGGAAGAGTAGAGAAGGAAAACAAATAGGCAAAATATTCTTGGTTTTGTAGAACGTCAAATATTTTGGGAAGAAAAAAAACTCTAAAACGTCAGATATAAAGGGATAGAGGGAGTGTTTTATTTCTTTCTTTTCTTCTTTATCTCCTGCACTCTCTAGTCTCCTAGCCATGTCTTACTGACTTTAACGAGCCACTACTTATTATATCCGACAAGCTCCATGGTCAATCTTCTCCATCTTCGATTAGCTTAGTTATTCTTACCCTTTTTTGCTTCACCATCCTATCTTCTTTTTGTTGCATAATCAAATAAACAAATTATCTTATAATTAACTTGATCAAAATATTTAATTAATATATTCATGTCATGGCCCTAGCCTCGGTAATCTCAAGAAAACATGACCTGGGGCCCATCAATCTACACAACCTATTGACGTACCTGCAACGTCATCCACCGAACTCATCTCTTCTCGTATATTTTACAATTTCTATCGCTCTGAATCTACCCACGACATCCATTCCACCACTCAGAACTTCGATTCATCGAAATTATGATAATCGATCGTTCGAGTTTGGACAAACCCTAATCATCGATTGATTTAGAGGTTTCGATCGACAAACCCTAATCATTAATTAAGTAATGAAGCTGATTTGGGACTGGGATATCACATCCTTCCCCCCTTAAAGAAATTTTGTCTTCAAAATTAGGACGCACAATACTTAGAGATTGTTGCATGATACTTTTTTATAAATCGTCCTATGTTCAACACGACCACACTTTTATAATCCACCACTTAACTACGTTATCTTCATTGAAGGTATCTCATTAATTCTTGATTCGACGCCTAAATCCTTCTCCCAATAATAATCATTCCTATGATTACTCCATAAACTTTAGGTCTATATGACCAAAATTAACTTACGTCATGCCACGTAAGTAAGATTTCGACTTACTCCTGTCAACAGAAACATGTGAATGTGATGCTCGTGAGTCATATATGACAATAACGTCATTCCTCTTAATATTTTTCTATCACAACATCTTGACAATGTACTTTATCAGGAATTCAACTTCTCTTCCCCTAAATTACCTTCTTCTTTCAAGGTAAAATCCCTTTCAAAAACAAATTTATTGTATACTTTCAACCTTGTCAACAATTTATACGTTGTCACCAAGTTCCTCATTAAAGTTACTGTCATTTCACTACGACTATGTGAAATCCTACACATGTAACCCTATTTACTTCTGTTAGATTCTATGATGAATGATTTGATGATGCAAAAGTGATTAATGTATATTTGTAATGATAAGTTTTGTAAAGTCCTTAAGAAACACATGTACAAGGACTTAGAATAGAAATATCAAAGTTGTTAGGTTGATCTTAATAAAGCTTTCTATATGTAAGTCAATAGGACAAACTGATCGTAGAGTCACTCTACCATATCGTAGTGTGATCACAAATAGCAGAGTCAGCTCATTATCTAAAGCACACAAGACAAAGATCGTAGAGCTCACCTACGAGCCCTTGAGATGAGTTGAAGGCCTAACTAGAAGAAGCTGATCACAGGAGGATATACTCTAAGAAAAAGTATAGTCATAATCATAAGGAATCTCTGAAATATCTCTACAAAGGCTAAATTGCAAAAGTACTCTGCCTGTTTATAAAGAATAAGTCAGTTCGCAGAGTAAACAAGATTTCGTAGAGCATCAGCTAATACTATAAAGTGACAAAGAGACAGCTAGATCGTAGAGCTGTCTTCGACATCGTAGAGCTGCAAAGAGTGTTTAGAGAATAAAGAGAAGTCTGCAAGAGTCTGCCCAAGCATCAAATAATACTCACTCATAAAGCAGACAGTAGAACAGTAATGAAGTTCCAATCATAGAAGCAAACTGGAACAGATCGTAGAGTGACTCTACCTGTTTGAGATAAGAAAGATGTTAGCAGAGTACTTTATGTGTTCAGAAAGCATCAGAAGAAAGATTGTTGAACCTACAACGTTATCTCAGAGTTGAAGTCGAAATCGTATAGTCTATAAAGATCGTAGAACTGCCTTCGGGATTGTAAAGCGAAAGCTTAGTTCGTAGTAAAGAAAGAGAGGTTCGCAAAGTCTGCTACAACATTATACAGAGATATTCGTAAAGCAGACAAACGAAGTACTTCTAAAGTTCGTCGAACAAATCGTAGAACTACCTCGACCATCGTAAGGTAGATTGTCGAGAAAGACAAGTCTAGACTCTACGTTCTTCAACTAACTCAACGATCAAGTCAAGTATGAAGAGCATGTTAGATCTGTCATAAGACTGACAATTTCATAGCAGAATAGAGCAGAGCAAAGATGTCAAGAACATTTCTCACCATCTTCAAATTCAAAGAAGAGGATTAATATGAAACTGAGTCGAAATGACTAAAAGGAAGATGTGACATCACAAATGTGGAGTAGAAGAGTCTACAGTCTGATGAGACATTTGCAAAGCCAAAAGTAAGATGTCTACCTACCCTCAAATCAGTTGTCAGAGAATAGCATAGAATAAAATATTAAATGCACCAACGGGAACTCTCTAATAGGACAATTTCTGAAGGTCTATAAAAGGCGTACGATGATTCAAATCCAGGTATGAATCACCAAGAACAAAAAGTTAAACCTCTTTTAAATTATAAAGCTCTACTCTAAGACTCAGAAATAAGTTCAAAGCTGCTAAGTACTAGAAGAAGTTAAGCATCACTGCAAACCTTAGCAGCACCTCAAACGCAATTCACATCAAGTTATGATTCGCCTGGTCTTAGTGACCATTGTACCAAGTTCAAGGAACTTGAAGAGATCTTAGTGATCTGGAACTGAGTGTCCACTTTGCCAAGTTGAAAAAACTTGGAGAGGGCTAGGAGTCCTGGGCTGAGGGTCCAAACTTGCCAAGTTGAAGAAACTTGAAGATGTCTTAGTGTCCTTGTCTTAGTGACTAAAATCCAAGTCTACTGGGCTTGAAGGAACTTAAGTGGTTCAGTTATAAATGATCGTAGCGACCTTATCCTTAGTGGATATCCTGCTCATGGAGTGGAAGAGTGGATTAGGAGTTATTCAGTCTTCTTACCACTTAAAATATCTTGTGTTATTTTCTTTAAGCATTTCTCCCACACTTAGCTTTTACATGTCCTCATGTAAACCAAACAAGAATCATCAAGAAAAATTAGTCTGACTCACTCCATCCAAACTTTCAAAGGCATCAATAACGTCATGAAATAACACTTATCACAAAAACCTGGCCAACACCTCATCAATCAACTCACAATAACAACTATGTCATTCCCCACTAAACATCCTCCAAATCAGAACATATCCACACAAATAACTCACCTATGATCAACATAAATACCCAACTCAGTTATCATGGAACAACAACCGTGCACACTGACTCATAACTCAAAACTTGATTCTCCTGCAATTCTCTTCAACCACAGAACCAACAATCAATTCCTCAGGTGAATGCATTTTATGCTCCATTTCACCTTTCACACATTTTTTTCCTCTTCAAGTGGGTGCATTTTATGCTCCATCCCACTTATGACTTTGCAGCGAGTGCGTTTTACGCTCCATCTCGCTCTTGTGTTTATGGATGAGTGTGTTTTACGCTCCATCTCAACCCACCACAAGACATCTGCATTTTTCCTTTTTCTTTTTCTTTTTCAACACTGTTGTTTTCATAACTTCCATCTTTTCCCTTCTTTCCAAGGTTCTGTAAACAACATACACAGTCAAAAGAACTCACGAGTCACAAAATCAGTGCACAAAGTATAATCCCACAAATAACTTAGTTAGATAAACATGCATCTTATATTTAAGCTTTCAGGCAAAACAATTCCAAATTCAGAATTAGTCCATGGATCCTAACTAAGTCATCATTATTCATCAATCAATAAAGCATCAAATCAAATTCTGTAAATAAGCATTAATATTCACTCTACGATTCCAACCTTCAAGAGTTCAGCAGAACACTACGATCGTAGAGTCAGAAAAATGTTCCAAAATTTTTTCACCAAAATTTTTTTACTTCAGAACATCATATCTAGTATGTCATATCCTAAATAATCCTAAATAACTCAAATAATAAATAACCTAAACCCCTCCCCCACACTCAAACCTTACATTGTCCCCAATGTAAGACAATTATGCAAAGAAGAAAGTAACTAACTAACATGTAACTAAAAATAAAAAGTAAAGGGATAGAAAATCAAATCTGATTCATAGGTTGCCTCCCATGCAGTTGCCCTTGTTTAATGTCATTGGCTTGACATCTTTCCTCTCTCAATCTATGTAATTGGACTTGTAAACTGCAAGTGAGCTGGTAATGGTTCCAATTCTAAATTAGGAGCATCCTTCAAAGCTTGATTCTGCTCTATTATTACATCTTCCTCTATCTCCCAGCCATTAGAAACTGCAGCCCTCAAATCCTCCTGTTGTATTGTCTCAAAAGATTTCTACATTATAGGGTCAAAAACATCAATAGCAAAAACAAAATTAGCAATACCAAGATACCTCATGACCTCATTAATGTCGAACTGAACATTTGCATCATCAAACTCCATAGCCAATGTATATTTGCACTTATCAAACAGTGTATCATCCATATTCTCATTGTAAATTTCTGCCGGAATTATCAATTTATCCACCTCTATCTCCTCTTTGGCATTCTTCTCAATATTATTCAGCTCTTGGCCCCTCCTCTCCAATTCTGCCAGGAATTCTTCATACTCATATGTATATAACTCTGAATGTTTTCCAACTTTGTATCTCTTTGTTAAAACATGAGAAAAGGAAGCACTGGTTTACACTCAGAGAGGGTGCAATTTACATCTGGGAACTTCACAGTCATTCATAGGCCAGTTATCTGTGTTAACATTGTCTGACTTGTTTTGTAATGAAAGCACTAACTGTTCTTCCTAATATACATCCGCTCCACTTCCCAAGGTAATTGTACTTACATTCTCTCTTGGATTGACAACTGTCTGTGAGAGTAACCTCCCTGAGTCTTGAGAATCTAGTCTACCAATTATTGTAGCAAGCTGACTAACTTGATTCTCCAGCTGGTGTATGGAAGTCTTTGTTTCCTCCTGAAACTGTTGTGCTTGGGTTATGAAGGCTTTAAACATGTTGATGAGTAGGTTTTAACCTACGAGTTTGATACGTCTTTGGCTTAATTCTTTACAGTCTTTAAGTGTTTTTAGTATCTTTTTATTTGTTTTTGTATTGCTTTTGTAGGTCGAGGCCGGCTGCAGGTTAGAAGAAGAAAAAAATAGCTGGGTGCAGGGAAACCTCGCCGGGGCGAGAATCCATGGTCTATTTTTCTCGCCGGGGCGAGACTTCGCCGGGGCGAGGACGTTTGTGAAGAACTTCTCGCCGGGGCGAGAATGCGGCTGCTGGAAATTAAAAGACTTGTCCGCAATCAATTATTTGTGAAAGGTTGAAGCTAACAAGGATTCTATCTACCACTCTGATGAGGAGACTAGAGGAGGCTTATGAGGATATAAATAAGAGATAACACATTAGATAAGAAGAACGCATAGATTGAGTTTTCAGAGCTGAGCAAGGAGATTGAAGATCAAGTCAAGCATCGTGAGGAATTCAGATTGGAGGACTAGAGATTACATTGAGTTTTCTTTTAATCTTTTATCCCTAATTTGTTATTAATTATGATGACTTATTTTGGAATTCTTGTTTTTATTGTCAGTATGAACTAAACCTTTTATTAAGGCTACAATTGAACCAGTTACATTTATGAATTAACTATCTATTTGATTTCAGTTATTCAATCAATTTGAGTTATCTATCTTATTCTATGCTTATTGATTAATTGTTTGGCCGACAATTAGCGGAATATCCTAGGTGAATTCGGGAGATGCAATCTAGGGTTAGAACTGGATGAGATAGCATGTATTCTTAATTATTTGCATGTGTTGAATAATTAGGATTGTGAAGTGAATAGGGATATTTTTTTGCTGCATGTAACAGTTGGAAATTGAGGCTTAATGAATTTAATCCTTTGGTTTTGTATAGGAATATCGCAGAGTTAATTGGATTAGATAGATTTATTTGATCATTTGGAAAAGGGCTTATAAATACAATTAAATTTCTGTTAACAACTCCATTGAAGTGAATAATTGGAAGACGTAGATAGATTGGTTTATGACATATAACTGGGGAAATTATAGTCTTAATCATTTTAAATTTGAATTTCAACCTTTGAGATTATTGTCAGTACTAGTGTTAATTTAATTAGTTTCAATCAGTGTTCAAATTGCGATTGTTTAATAGAATAGCCATAATCTAAATTGATAGTTGGAGATATTAAGCATAATAATTCCTGTGGGTTCGACACTCGTTCTTATCACTTTATTACTTGTTGATCGTGTATACTTGCACGTAATTGTTGATTGTGAAATCGGGCAACAAGTTTTTGGCGCCGTTGCCGGGGATTATTTGTGTTTATAATTTTCAATATCAGTTTAATTAAGTCTGTTCTAATTAAGCAAACTCATTTTTCTTTTGTTTCTTGTTCAGGTGTCTTTTGATTCGTTTATGCAAACGCGATCAAAACAACCGGAACTCGTGCAGTATGAGGATAATCTTGAGAACAAGTTACGTCAGTTGAGAAAATTCTGTCGGGAGACAATTGAGAAAGAGAAAATGGCTAACGAAGAACAGAAATCATTGAGGGACTATGCTATGCCTAAGATAGACGAGATCAAATCGAGCATCACGAGACCAGTCATCGCCGCTAATTCCTTCGAGATCAAGCCGGGAACAATTCATATGCTTCAGAATGCGGTACAGTTTGGGGGTTTAGCTAACGATGATCCGAATGAACCTTTGGTTAGCTTTTTAGAGATATGTGATATATTCAAATATCCCAATGTGTCAGATGATGCAGTGAGATTATGTCTGTTTCCGTTCACACTAAGAGATAAGGCAAAGAGTTGGTTGCATTCACTTCCGCCAGGATCCATCACAACTTGGGATGATCTAGCTCAGAAATTCTTAGCGAAATTCTTCCCGCCAGCTAAGTCGGCTAAGTTGAGAAACGAGATTTCTACCTTTGGGCAACAGCATGGAGAGTCACTATACGAGGCTTGGGAAAGGTTCAAGGAGTTATTGAGGAAATGTCCACATCATGGGCTACCTAAGTGGCTACAAGTTTAGACATTCTACAATGGGTTGAATAATGACACTCGAACATGCATTGATGCTGCTGCGGGAGGAGCACTTATGGATAAAAATTTTGAGGAAGCTTTCACGTTGTTAGAGACTATGGCTACAAATAACTATCAATGGCCGACTTCCAGAATGAATCAACAAAAGGTAGCTGGAGTATTGGAAGTAGATGCGGTCACGGCTCTAACAGCTCAGATGGCAGCCATATCTAAGAAGATTGAAGCTTTAGCAGAATCGAAAGTCCAGCAAGTAGCCTATGTGTGTGAGCTATGTGTAGGTGCACATCCGACGGAGTATTGTGCCATTAATCCGGAATCGGTACATATTTGGAGAGTTATAACAGACCGCAACAGCCATATCAGAATGTTTATAATCCGGGGTGAAAAAATCATCCGGGTTTCTCTTGGAGCAATAACACTCAGATTCAAAATCCAGCTCCAAGATCACAGAATCCCCCAGGTTTTCAGAACCAAGCTCCACAACATGTAGAAAGAAAACCGAGTTTAGAAGACTCGTTGGCGAGATTCATCACAGCGTCTGAGAAAAGAATGAATGATCAAGATAAGTTGTTAACTCAGGTAGATTTGAATGTGAAAAGCCAGGCAGTGTCAATTAGGAACTTGGAAAATCAGTTGGGACAGTTGGCTCATGTCTTGAACAATCGACCACAAGGAGCACTTCCAAGTGATACAGAGATTAACCCAAGAACGGATGGAAAAGAACATTACAAGGCTGTCATTTTAAGGAGTGGAAAAAAGCTGCCTGATACGGTTAAAGGAAATTCTAAACCAGAAACAGTTGTGGAGAATGAAGATAAGGAAGCCCCGGTGAAAAGTAAGGTGAACGAATCAGAAAAGGTGAAGGATACAGGTTCGGAGGCAAAGTCAAAGGAACTCAAGCCAGATAGTGTAGTGCCTCCCGTACCATTCCCTCAAAGATTGTAGAAAGCTAAGTTAGATAAGCAATTTTCCAGATTCTTAGATGTTTTCAAGAAACTGCACATCAACATATCATTTGCAGAAGCCCTGGAACAGATGCCCAGTTATGCAAAGTTCATGAAGGAGGTTTTGTCAAAGAAGAGAAAATTAGGTGATTTCGAGACGGTGGCATTAACCGAGGAATGCAGTGCAATTTTGCAGAACAAATTGCCACCCAAATTAAAGGATCCAGGAAGCTTCAATATTCCATGTGTAATTGGTAACCAGTTCTCTGGAAGGGCATTGTGTGACTTAGGGGCTAGCATCAATTTAATGTCGTTATCAGTTTACACTTAGCTTGGGCTAAAGGCACCAAAACCGACAAACATCAGCTTGCAGTTGGCAGACAGGTCAGTGACATATCCGAGGGGTATTGTGGAAGATATTTTGGTTAAAGTTGATAAATTCATCTTCCCGGCTGACTTCGTCATTTTGGATTACGAAGAGGATAAAGAAATCCCCATCATATTGGGTCGTCCATTCTTAGCAACAGGGAGAACGCTGATAGATGTACAAAAAGGTGAATTGACAATGAGAGTTCAAGATCAGGAAGTCACCTTCAACGTGTTTAAATCAATGAAATTCCCTAAAGAAGGCGAGGAATGCTTGCGGATAGACCTGCTAGATGAAATCGTGAATGAACGAACCAGTGCAAGTTATTGTGAAGATCCATTATAAGCTGCTCTGGTTGGGATAGACACTTTTGATGATTTTGATGAGTGGGATTATGTCAAGGTTTTAGACTCATTACCTGTTTCTCGGAAATTCAGCAGGCAATTTGATATACTTGACCGGCCAGAAGAAGGAGAAAAGAGGTCCAAACCATCAGTGAAAGAACCACCTATGCTTGAACTCAAACCTCTTCCATCTCACCTAAGGTATGCTTACTTGGGAGACTCTGACACGCTACTAGTAATAGTTTCTGCTCATTTGAATGAATCTCAAGAAGAAAAACTATTAAGGGTTTTGCGTGAGTATAAAACAGCAATTGGGTGGACAATAGCAGACATCAAGGGAATCAGCCCGTCGTTTTGCATGCACAAAATTCTGCTTGAAGAAGGAGTAAAACCGGTTATTGAGCAACAAAGAAGATTGAATCCGATCATGAAGGACGTAGTGAAAAAGGAAATCATCAAGTGGTTAGATGCCGATATTATCTATCCGATTTTAGACAGTTCTTGGGTAAGTCCTGTACAGTGTGTGCCTAAAAAGGGGGGAATGACAGTGGTTGAAAACGAAAATAATGAACTCATTCCTACAAGAACAGTTACAGGTTGGCGAGTGTGTATGGATTACCGCAAGTTGAAAAAAGTGACGTGCAAGGATCACTTTCCACTGCCATTTATTGATCAGATGTTGGATAGGTTGTCCAGTCATCAATTTTACTGCCTTCTTGACGGATACTCAGGTTATAATCAGATAGTAATAGCTCCGGAGGACCAAGAGAAAACGACTTTTACATGTCCTTATGGAACGTTTGCATTCCAGAGAATGTCTTTCGGGTTATGTAATGCACCGGCTACATTTCAGCGATGCATGATGGCTATCTTCTCGGATCTGGTGCTTAACTGGGAAAAATGCCACTTTATGGTGCAAGAAGGGATTATTCTGGGGCGCAAGGTGTCCAAAGAAGGCTTAGAGGTGGATAGAGTAAAGATCGAAACCATTGAAAAGCTACCTCCACCGACATCTGTAAGAGGCATTAGAAGTTTTCTCGGACATGCAGGATTCTACCGTCGATTCATCAAGGACTTTTCAAAAATTTCAAAACCATTTTGTTCACTCCTTGAGAAAGATACTCCCTTCAAGATGGATCAATCTTGCATTGAAGCCTTTGAAGTGCTGAAAAAGAAGTTAGTCACAGCCCCGATCATAGTTGCTCCCGATTGGACCTTACCTTTTGAGTTGATGTGTGACGCAAGTGATTATGCAGTGGGACCTGTGTTGGGACAACAAAGAGATAAGATTTTTCACACCATTTATTACTCAAGTAAGACACTCACTGATGCACAACTGAATTACACCACTACAGAAAAAGAGTTACTTGCAGTAGTATTTGCATTTGATAAATTTCGAGCATATCTGATTGGAACCAAGGTGATAGTCTACACTGATCATTCATCCATCACATATTTGATTGCAAAGAAGGATGCCAAACCAAGGCTGATTTGATGGGTCCTTCTATTGCAAGAATTTGACTTAGAAATTCGATATAGGAAAGGTACGGAGAATCAAGTGGCTGATCATCTTTTAAGGTTAGAGAATGCCGACACTCAGAGAAAGAATGAGGTGGTGATTAATGAGTCGTTTCTAGATGAGCAGCTATTTTGTATCAACACCGAAGTCCCTTGGTATGCTGATTACGTGAACTTCCTAGTCAGTAACGTTCTTCCGCAAGATTTCACTTCTCAACAAAAGAAGAAATTTCTCCATGAGGTCAAACAGTACTTCTGGGATGAGCCATTCCTCTTCAAAACTTGTGCGGATCAAATGATACGATGTTGTATGCCACAGGAAGAAATGGAGAGCATATTGACTCGTTGCCATTCGTCAGAGTATGGAGGACATTATGGGGGAGAAAGAACTGCAGCAAAAGTCCCTGGCCTTAGCTGTTCAAAGATGCCCACCTTTTTGTTCTAAAGTGCGATAGATGTCAAAGGGTTGGCAACATTTCAAAACGACATGAAATGCCTCTCAACACTATCCTTGAAGTTGAACTCTTCGACGTATGGGGTATTGACTTTATGGGGCCATTTCCGTCGTCATTCAACAATCAATACATACTTTTGGCTGTGGATTATGTATCAAAATGGGTTGAAGCATCTGCATTACCCACAAATGATGCCAAAGTGGTTCTACGGTTCTTACAGAAAAATATTTTTACCCGATTCGGTATACCAAGAGCCATAATCAATGACGAAGGTACCCATTTTTGCAATAAGCAGTTCACCAAATTGTTAGCTAAATATGGAGTCAAACACAGGATTGCTACGGCTTATCATCCCCAAACAAAGTAGTATGCACACAAGCCAATCATATTTGATATGATGTAGCATATACTTTGTAATCTTATTCATTTATTAATAAAAGGCATTTTACATTATCTACATAGTGCTGTTATATTAAATGTGATAAACCCATAGTTTTGAGCAATGCTTTTAGAATCATGATGGTGATCATGCTAATGAGATCTAAATTCAATATAGCTCACAAACTAAAATTGTTCCTAATCGTTGGATTACTAAATTGGGGATTAGTGAATCCGGATAGATTAGTACATACGTTGCTTGCTCTTAGGAAGAGGATGATTGATCTCATAATCATTTGTGTGGAGACACTAAAGCAAGTATGTAGGTGCTTATTAGAGAATAAGTTCACTGAACGTGACTCGCTAAGGAATACCTAATGATGTTTTACTCGCCTGTCAATAGGAATTCCTCTAGTGATAGTAGTACAAGTGATCCTTGGACTTGAGATCATCATAGTATCTTGTGTATGATGAGTTATACTTTGACATGTCCCTTAAGACCTTGTGGGTATATCAAAGGGTATGATTGGGTATAATTAGTTGTACATGGAGATAGGTGAATGATCAACAAAGAATCTACCTCGTCTAGTAAAAGATGTGAATGTCCTATGTGATTCGATAAATGATAACTCAGTAGTCCTTGGCCAAGGCAGAATGAAATTAGAAAGGAGTTTCTAATTTGCATTATTTAGAGTTATGCATTTAGGAATCGAAATACATATAATTAAATAAAATAAGACTTGACAGTAAAAATCCATGTCTTATATTTAATTGGGACATTGTATGGTAGAAGGATTGAATTGTACGGTAACTATCAACTCAAAGGTTCTTTTGTGATTAATGTTGAAATCTATATTATCTGGAAAGTCATTGATCGCTAAGGGGGCTTACCCTTATTGTAGAATAAATGTTATTTATTTAAATAAATTAAATAGTTTAATTTATTTATTTAAATAAGATTAGAATTGTTCTAATTGATTTATTCACAACCGGTTTAATATGGAGAACCTAAAGGGTCACACCGCAAAAGGAAAATATTTATTTAAGAAGTAAATGACATAATGGTAATAATAAGTTAAGTGTATTTAATTTAATCTATGGAGATAGAATAAATTAAATAGCTTAATATTTATTATTTAATATTTTAGAAATATTAAATATAAATTAATAAGAGGAGTCTTATTATTATTATTACTATTACTATTATTTAATTCCTAATAGGGATTGGGAATTAATTAATAGAAGTACTCTCCCATAAATTCCTAATTGGATTAGGAGCATTATTAATTAAAGGAGTTTAATTATAATATAAACCCTAATCCTAAATTGTTTAGGGAAGGGTTATTCATACATCTATAAATAAGAGGGGTCTTATCATAGATTAGGGTTACACACTCTTGCATTAGATTGTGGAGAGCAATTTCTATAGAGATAGAAACTAGGGTTTTGCCAAATACCCAACTTCCTGAATACTTGTTCTTCCTTGGTGGATCACCTCTAGAGGCCAAACACTTGGGTGGCTAACGTTGATCAAAGGAAGGAATCACACCGTAGCATTCGAGGAGAACACGAAGGACTAGGAGTTGAACTTGTACCCGAGGAAGCTTTGTTCTACGAGGGTATAATTCTTATTCTCTTTCTCTTTCGTTTATATCGTTAATTGAGCACATAGATTGATCTTGGTGATGGTTTGTATAAAATTTTAAAATCCGATTTTATCGCGCTTCCGCACTGTTTATGTAATTTGATTGCATGTTCGCGTTATATACAAACCTTACAGCTTTATGGGCGTATCGCACGGCCTATAAGAATCCCATTAGAATGTCACCGTATCACATGGTTTACGAAAAGCGTGTCATTTACCGGTCGAACTTGAACACAATGCGTATTGGGCAATTCAGAAATTGAACTTTGATTTCCAAGCATCTGGCGAGAAAAGGTTGTTGCAATTGAATTAGATGGAGGAGTTTCGTCACCAAGCCTATGAAAACTCTAAGCTGTATAAAGAAAACGTCAAGAGGTGGCATGACAAACGGATAGTTGATCGGAAATTCGAACGGGGACAGGCAGTATTGTTGTTCAACTCCAGATTGCGGTTATTTCCTGGGAAGTTGAAGTCTAGGTGGTCCGGGCCTTTCATTGTCACTGTTGTAGCTCCCCATGGGGCAATTGACGTCGAAGAACCAAACTCAAAGCGCACATTCAAGGTTAATGGTCAGCAACTCAAACATTATTGGGGAGGCGATGTGGATCGACAAGTATCAGTGATTTATCTCTCTTCTCTCGATCAAATTGATGGCTGAAACTGCAGAGGAAGTCGGGCTGACGACTATAAACCAAGCACTTGATGGGAGGCAACCCAATCATGCTACTTTATTGCTTTCATAGATCTAGTGTAGTTAATAATTTTGTTTTACTTAGTAGTAGTTCAAAGTGTCCTTGTTTTGAAATAATTCTTCAATTCCTTCGTAGTCGGACTCATTTATGATGTTATTCTTTGGAACAGGGATGAAGCCTAGGGGAATGCATTAGAAGTAGAGAGACATGCTATTGGGATGGTACCAATTGAAGACAAGAGGAACCAAGCAAAAGAGAAAAAAAAATTTCAGAAAAGAGGATTCTCGCCCCGGCGAGAAAAATACATTAGGGTTTCTCGCCCCGGCGAGAACCTCTCTGCCAAAACTTGCTCCAGCTCAAATTTTTCTCGCCCCAGCCATTCCTCTCTGTCCATTCTCGCCCTGGCGAGATTCTCAGGTATAAACTTCTCGCCCCGGCGTGAATCGCGGAAATCAGTTTTTAAAAATCGATCCCAATTCGGTTTCTTTCACTCATAAACCCATGCAACTTCTTCCAACTCCTATTTCTACCTCTCCTATACCAACCAAACCTTATTCTTCTAGATTTCTCTTCTAATTTCCTTCCCAATTCTTTCCATACTCGGATTCCTAATCAAACCCTACCACACTCCTCTCTACATACAAACTCTAACTCAGTCTAAGCCATCTCTCATTCCAACGGTGAAATACTCTGTTCTATTCACAATATCCATAAGATCCATCGTTGCATGAACAAGTTCTAGGGTTTGCACCTAGTTGAAGAAGCAAATTAATCAGTTCAACCACTCAACATCACCAACTCTGCTCTATTGCACCGTGCCTCTATCAAGTATCCTACATTGGGTAACTCTACTCCTTCAGTTGATCTAAGTTTATCTGGAATTGGTATTGGGCTATGATATTTATGCTTTATTCTTGAGTTTGACTTTCTGTTGAGTTTTGGTTGGTTTATCTGGATTACAACTTGTGTTGGTGTCTTCAATTGTGCAAAGTCTAGTTAGGAATCAGTAGAGTTGGAGTTTGGGGGGAAGTTTTGTTCCTAGTGTTGCATACCAGAGTTGTGCAGATTTAGCCTGGGTGTTTCAGAATCTTTGTTTGGGTCTGCTAGTTAAGTGATCAATAATGGCTCCTAAAAGGCATAGGGGTGAGGGATCATCTTCAACACCATCCAGGCAGTTTGATAGACGAAAATTTGTCAGTGCGGAGGCGGCTAACAGATATGAATCGCATACATCGGGTAAAGCTCTAACTCCCGAGCGCGGTCTCACACCTGACAAAGTGGTAGATGGTGAGATGATGCTTCAGATAGTAGAGAGGGGATGGGAGACATTCACCGCCCATCCGGAACCTGCATGTATAGCCATTGTCAAAGAATTTTATGCCAATGCAGAGGACGCGGCTCCATGCGAGGTTACAATACGGGGCAAGACAGTTTAATTCAGCGCCCAGTCGATCAATGAATACTATAACTTGAGGCCTGATACAAGTTGTAGATACACTCGATTTCTTGATGAGGGGCCTAATTTGGAGAAGGTGGTTATTGACTTGTGTAAACCATGGATGACTTGGATAACCAGAGGGCCACGTGCAGTAATTTCGTTCCATAGCAAGGACTTGAGTCGGTATGGGAAGGTATGGTATGCGTTCCTCTCTGCTAAACTGATGCCATCACAGCACGTGAGTGATGTACCCAAGGAGAAAGCTTTATTGTTATATGCTATTGTGACGGGGATTGCGATCAATGTGGGCCAGTTGATTGAGGCATCGATTCACCTAACTTTACGAAATTTGCATAGTCAGGGTGGTTTGCCACACCTTTCCCTGATTTGTGGCTTATGTCTTCGCGCGGGAGTTCGTTGGGGGGCTGAGGAAGCTTTACAGCAACCTTTGCTACTTTTGGACCACCGTCTGATTGCACGCTATAAGGAATGGGAAGGCGGTGAGTCACATCCTCGTGGTATGGGGTATATCGTTCATTCTCCTGCTGTTGAAGAAGAGCATGAATCAGATGATGAGGAAGCGGGTCCTTTAGAGGGTCCTTCAGCGTCTACTTCTATCGGCAAATCTAAGTTCAACCTTCAATTTCGTGAGCTGCAGCGCCTTATTGATTCTCAGCATAAAACCATATTGAGGCAAAATCAACGGTTGGCAGATCGACAGGAGCATATGTTTGCTTATCAGCAGAGTTGTACGCAAGCGATATCAAACATGTATCCTAATATGCAACCATTGATGGATTATGTTCACTTTCCAGAAGCGCAGCCATTGCCAGTTTTTCCACCACCAACCCCAGATGATGATGACGAGTTCGGGCCTACTGCTTGATCTGTCAGGGAAGTCCTCTGTTCTTTATTTTCTTTATTTTTCGCACAATGAGGACATTGTATCGTTTGAGTTTTGGGGGGTGTGTGTTATTTTTAGAATTTGCTCGTCTAGTTGCATTTTTAGTTTTATTTGTATTCGTTTCATGTTAGATTGCATTATTTATTTATGTATTTAAAAAAAATAAAAAATTCCAAAAACCCAAAAATTTAGTAGCATAGGATCATATAGTATTGCATTTAGTAGGTATTCAAACAATGCATTAACGGAAGTCATTTAGGGATGGCCGATGATGAAATTTGATCAGTTCTAATTCAGTTTAATGGGATGGATAGTGAGTGCTAAATCTGGAGTTTGACTGTTTTTAGTTGTGTTTACTTGAGACCCTTGATTTTTAATTATTCACGAATGTGTATTGAGGTAATTAGGAGTTGGTTCTTCTTTGATGTATTTCGTGCTCACATGAAGATATAAACTGTTATCACTTGTTGGATCAAAAAAAAAACAAAAGTTAAGAAAAAAAAAGAAAAAAAGAAGTTGTTGAATAAATGCTGCTTCGATGTCTGTCTAAGTGCAAGAAAAAGAAGAATTATTAAATATAGATAGATAAGAGCAGGTCTTGACTAGTTTGTCTTTGTGGCCGGTGTCATTTGAATGAGTATTCCCTTAGGAGATGTCTTTACACTCAGCGCCCTAAAATCGTTTGGTTTGGGAGTCATTGGTTGAAAGTTCGTTACACGGGTGACATTGAATAGCTTAATAAAGATGAACATTGCACTAGTCGGGATGTATGACGAGATGGAGCGTAAAACGCACTCGTTAAAAAAAAGCAGGAAAACAATGAGAAGACAAGTGAATAGTAGTTGAGCTTGAAAGTAAAATTTGTGAACTTATCTTTTTCTGAGCATTGTGATACTAAGAGTTAAATTCATATTCTGATTGGCTTGATATATTTTGCACACACTTATGGGAGGGTTGAGAGTAAGTCATAATTGATAATAGTTGGCTTGTTGATGGTGCACGAGGTTGAAGTTCTGTTGAATTGGTAGTTACTGATTTCTGAGGCTGGATTTTTATAATGGTTGTTGATTATTTGCTTGAGTATGGTTAGTCATGCATATGCATTCGTGTAGGTAGTCAGTTTAGATGTTATTTTGGTTTGTTTTGTGTTTTTGCTTGAGGACAAGCAAAGTTTCGAGTTTGAGGGTATTTAATGAGTAGGTTTTAACCTACGAATTTGATACATCTTTGGCTTAATTCTTTACTGTCTTTAAGTGTTTTAAGTGTCTTTTTACTTGTTTTCGTATTGCTTTTGTAGGTAGAGGCTGGCTGCAGATTGAAAAGGAGAAAAATAGCTGGGTGCAGGGCAACCTCGCCGGGGCAAGAAGACATAGCTTACTTTTCTCGCCAGGGCGAGATCTGGCTGGGGTGAGGATTTTGTTAAGGAACTTCTCGTCGAAGCGAGAATGCGGCTGGTGGAAATTTTATGTTGTCAACATGCAGTTATTTTGGAAAGGTTGAAGCTAACAAGGATTCTTGCTACCATTCTGATTTGGAGACTAAAAGGAAGATATAAATAGGAGATTAAAGATTAGATCAAGAGACACACAGACATATTCAGAGATTGAATTTTCAGAGCTGAACAAGGAGATTGAAGATCAAGTCAAGCATCGTGAGGAATTCAGATTGGAGTGCTAGAGATTATATTGAGTTTTCTTTTAATCTTTTATCTCTAATTTGTAATTAATTATGATGACTTATTTTGGATTTCTAGTTTTTATTGTCAGTATGAACTAAATCTTTAATTAAGGCTACGATTGAACCAGTTATGTTTATGAATTAATTATCTATTTAATTCCAGTTATTCAATTGATGAGAGTTGTCTATCTTGTTCTATGTTTAATGATTAAATTGTTTAGCCAACAATTAGCATATTATTCTAGATGAATTCGGGAGATGCAATCTAGGGTTAGAACTGGATGAGATAGCATGTATTCTTAATTATTTGCATGTGTTGAATAATTAAGATTGTGAAGTGAATAGGAAAATCTCTTTACTGCATGTAACAATTGGAAATTGAAGCTTAATGAATTTAATCCTTTAGTTTTGCATAGGAATATCGCAGAGTTAATTGGATTAGATAGATTTATTTGATCACTTGGGAAAGGGCTTATAAATACAATTGAATTTCTGTTAACAACTCCATTGAAGTGAATAATTGGAATGTGTAGATAGATTGGTTTATGATATATAACCGGGAAAATTGTAGTCTTAATCATTTTAAATTTGAATTTCAACCTTTGAGATTATTGCTAGTACTAGTGTTAATTTAATTAGTTTCAATCAATATTCAAATTGCGATTGTTTAAAAGAATAGCCATAATCTAAATTGACAGTGGAGATATTAAGCATAATAATTCCGGTGGGTTCGACACTCGTTCTTATCACTTTATTACTTGTTGATCGTGTATACTTGCACGTAATTGTTGATTATGAAATTGGGCAACAATTATTGTCCGTGTTAGTGTTAATTTAATTAGTTTCAATCAGTATTCAAATTGCGATTGTTTAATAGAATAGCCATAATCTAAATTGATAGTTGGAGATATAAAACATAATAATTCCTGTGGGTTCGACACTCTATCTTATCACTTTATTACTTGTTGATTGTGTATACTTGCACGTAATTGTTGATTGTGAAATCGGGCAACACATATCCTCAAGAGATGGTTCAGAACTGGAAGGAACTGCTTGTTCATGTTGATACTGATGTTGCATCTGTTGAAAATCAGGCTGCCTATTGTCCTCATAGCTCAAGTTGGGATGATCTCTCTATCCTGGATTGTAAGTGTCAAAATAAGGATCATATTGCTGCTGATCTTGTCCTAGGAATGTCCCCACAACATTGACTTGATGAACAATGACATCCTCTTGCAGTATTGGACAATCATCTGTATTATGCTCTGACTTTGAACAAATTTCACATATTCTTACTTTTTGCATATTCCCTGCAACCATCTGTCGAACCAAAACAGTTAAATCAGATATTTGTTGCCCAATATGATCAGTGCTTACATCATTCAACCTTGTATGTGTATGATTCATCTTGGTTCCATACTGCTGAGAGTTAGCTGTCATGTTTAGAATTAAATTCCTAACAGTTTCTGGTGTTTTATCTACTAGTGCTCCTCCACTAACTGCATCATACTCCTATCCATTGGCAACAATCCCTCATAGAAGTATTGGATTAGGTGTTGATCATCAATTTGGTGAGGTGAACAGCTGGAACATAACTTCTTAAACCTTTCCCAGTACTCATAAAGAGTTTTTCCATTGAACTGTCTGATTTCACATATCTCCTTCCTTATGTTGGCAACTCTTGAAGCAGAAAAGTACTTCTTTAAGAATAACTTTTGCATATCAGTCCATGATTGAATTGCTCCTGAAGGTAGATAGTATAACCAGTCCTTTGCCAGATCTGCTAATGAGAATGGAAAAGCTCTAAGTTTGATTTGTTCCTCTGTCACTCCTTATGGCTTCATGATTGAACACACCACATGGAACTCCTTTAGATGCTTGTATGGATCTTCACCTGTAAGACCACGAAAAGTAGGCAAAAGATAAATTAGTCCTGATTTTAATTCAAAAGCAGCATCTAAAGTAGGATATTCAATACACAAGGATAGTTGATCAAGATCAGGATTAGCTAGTTCTTTCAAAGTCCTATTGTTGGGAGTAGCCATCTCTTCTTCTTCAGTAGATGAATTATTTTACAGCAATTTCAGTGTTATGATAAGACCAGGTGATGGAACAAAAGCTTCTTCTAGATCTGCAGTTGTGCTTTTGGCTCTACAATTCTCTTTTTCAACCTCTTTCCCATTTTTTTTCTATCTCTGGATCAAATTTCAATTCAATAGAGTGAGAGGATTGAGTAAATAAAATAAAATAAAAGGAAAGGAAAGAAACAAAGAATAAATCAAAACAGATAATCACTCCCCGACAATGACGCCAAAATTTGGGAGAGCTGTTGTCAAGCAAACCAAAATTAACCTCACTTATACTCTACAAACTAAAAACTAAGCATAGTAGTAAGTAAGGATCGATCCCACAGAGAATTGATATTGTTTCAGATTTATTCTAATGTTTCTAACTATAAACAAGAAATAAAGATTGGGGGTTTTTTGAAATCAATTGTAATTAACAAAGGAAAACAGAATTAAACTGATAAAAATTATCAAATATGTAAAAGCTTCAATTCTTCAGTTCAGCTTCACCAGTTTACAGTAATAAAATAATCAAGCTAATATTATTTCTTCTTTTAATGAAACTAATAACCCTAGATGATCAGCAATCGCTCAATTATCCGAAATGCTCCTTAAGTTTAAATCTAATGTGACAATCACCCCCACTAGATTCTAACTGTTATACAACCCAAAACTATCAGTTTAGATTTAATATGACAGAAGCATTAAGAATTAGAGAATTAGGTTGTTCCAAGCAACGATCACATTATCAGGGATTATTTAACTTGCCTTCTGATAATCTTAATAATATCCAAAAGCTTGTCCACAATCAAATATTACTAAGTACTACCTGTGATCAGATATAACATTGTTTGCTTAATATTATACCTTAATCTAGCAGATGATAACAATTCACCAATTTAATCCTGCAGAAACTAAATTAGTAAACTGAATAACATATAAGAAATTCAACCAGATTATCAGAATAAATTTCATGCACGAAGGAATCAATAATATAACTCAAGTATTATATTAACTGTAAATATGGTTCCACATCCCTTCAGAACTGAATAAAATAACTAAGCTAGCATGCTGCTAAAGTCTAAGATCAAGAATAATGGATGATGAATTGTGTTGGATGATTACAAGTATTAGGTATTTATAGATAAATCTCTAAGGCCTAGAAGAATTCTAATCCAATTCTACTTCGGAAGTCTTCATTCTGTAAGTATGGTAGGATTCTACATCCTTGTCAATCTCTTCAATCCATCTTCAAATAACTTCCTTTTCAAATTAGATTCAGTTTCCAAATCCAAGTCTTCTTCATTTTCCTTTTCCAGTTCGGCATCAATTTCCATATTTCTTTAACTCAGATTCTATATCAGATGTAGTTTCCTTCTTGACTATAACTTCATCTCCAAATCCTGTTAGGAATCATATCTTTAAGCTCCATTGTCTCAAATCCTACTTGGAATAGGAATCTGCAAGTCGACCAAAAATCATGGAATAACATTCCTCAGCAAACATAGAATATACTCCTTCAGTAGTCTTGGCGTAATGAAACGTAGAGTATAACCCACACCAGCACTTATCGCGATCGTAGAGTAAACCTCAGAATCGTAGAGTAACTAGCTGCCGAGTAAACTCGCCAATCGTAGAGTAAAGAGCACCATCGTAGAGTAACTCTCGTCAGACGTAGAGTCACTTCGCCGCTGGACTGAAAACGTAGAGTGTCGTGAACCCAACCGTAGAGTGCAACTAGAAATCGTCGTGTGACTCTGCCGTGACCTTCCTGCGATCGTAGGGCTGCCAGACTTCCACTATAACACTACGAACGTAGAGCCATCTTTCAGCGATCGTAGAGTGCTCTGCAAAACAACATAAAATTCAGCATTAAAATACATTTTTGTAGAATCACATCAAATTCTTCCAAAGATCTATAAACACTTTAATTCAGCTCATATGACAGATAACATGCAACTAAACTAAGCATAAAGGAATAAAAACAATCAGATATTATGCACCTATCACACATTTTCATTATGTCATTAACTGTTATAAACTGTTATATCTATCTGTGACTCATTGTCACGAGTCTAAGTCAGAATTGAGATTTCATTGAATCTTTAACGGGGATTTTTCAATCATATTCCGATGTGCCAAATTAATTGAATTGATTAATTATCTGGTAATTTATTTAAGAAGAAAAGTTTTTAAAGGATCTATTCAACCTCCCCTTCTAGATATCTTTGTGCCTCTGGGAAACAACAACTGGTATCAAAGTAGGTTCTCTCGAATATTTAAAGTTTAAACACTTTGAGTTGATCAAATGGCACACATTAAAAACGGGTCTATGACGCCCCTAAATTCTCTACACTCCCTGTAGCAGATTTGGTGCTCACGTGAAACTATTCAACTATAAACATTCCATAATATATGACTTCTATCTATCCAAGATTCACAGTATCCCATAACAGATAATAATTCTGGCCAGAACATTAATTGTGTTTGGATACCCTCACTTGGATGTATAGATTCATATCTTATGAATATCTCTTTCATATCGATATTTCCTATCTATCTGACATTCACAATATTAATGATAAGATTGTTCTTGGAACTGAGGGGCGCATTCCGGTAACGGTGTCACCTTACTGGCGCTCATTAAGTGTAACCTCAGCGCTTATAGAACTCCCAGTATCATATAAATATCCTCATTCAGATGTATAGTTCATAGGGATACTGTACTAGATCAAATGCTACTTTCTAACTTAACTAAGAATGGAAATACAACGCAAGAGATGTAATAAAAGATGATATATATTTCATAAGCTTAAGTTTGATTACAACGTTCTCCGTACTATGTCTTTATTACAACAAAAGTCTCATAAGACTTGAAATCATTCAAAACAGTAAGATAAAACTAATTAACATGGCCTTTTCCCTTGTCTGTCCCTGGAGATCCGGGATTACTATGTAAAATTGCAAAGAAAATTGTACGCAAGAATGAGTTACAAATGCTCAGCAAGTTTATTTAAAAACGTAAACACAATGTGTTTGAGTTGAAAGATGTCAAAGATGTATAACTGAGGGTTCAGTACATGAACCATGTATTTCAATCAGTTCTATCAGTCTTTAATGACTTAGAAAAGCTTTATTTGGATATCTCGTAGGGGATCATCCTATTAAATATCCTAGGAGTATGCATATCATCCTACAATTTGTGTCAATATATAATCAACATTTACAACCTTACATCAAGGTGTTTCATTTCTCAGTATAAGATGTCTTACAAAAATAATTTGGTTTGACACAACAATTTAAGCTCTATCAAGCAATATATGAATAATGATTCATTTCTTAAGTTATGTTGAACAAGAAGCAATAACTTCACAATAATTGATAGCAAGATGTATTATATTTACTTAAATGTAACAAGGTTAGAAGACTTGCCTTAGCGTAGATGTTTTAACTAATGTTAAAGCAGTCTATCAGCGTACGTAGTCTATGTACACCAATTGTAAGCGTTATAACTTATAATAATATGTAACAAGTTAAACTAGACAAGTTTCATTAAGGTTCGACGTCAATTCGGTATCTTGGTCGCATCATTAGATAGCTAAACACACAGGTTTATCAATAAAACTTCATTTGGAAGCTTAAATATTAGTCTAGATAATTTAATTCTCATTTGTAACATTTTTAGAAGCTTAATATTATTTTTAAATAATTTTTACAAACTTAAAAATATTTTTAAATGATTTAATTATCATTTATAATATTTTTAAAACATTTAATATGTTATTCAAATGATTTATTTATCATTTAGGAATGATTTTAGATATTTAAAATATTATTTAAATGACTTATTTTATCATTAATAATATTTTTTAGAATTTATTTTATTATTTAAATGATGTAATTATTATTTATAATAATTTTTAAAACTTAGTTTAATATTTAAATGATTCAATTATCATTTATAATATTTTTAAATATTTAGTATATTATTTAAAATAATTTGTTTATCATCCATAACAATTTTTGAAAGTTAGTTAAAATTTTTAAATGATTTAATTATCATGTAAAATAATTTAAATACATTAATATCATTTTTAAATTATTTATTTAATATAATTATTAAATAATTTATTATTATTATTATTTAATTAAATTAAATAATTATTAAAATTTAAGTCAGAATATTAAAAATTATTTAATATAATTAAAAATAAATTTTAATATTAAATTATGAATTATTATGAATTATTTAATATTTATTTATAATTTATTAATTATTTATATTTATTTAATTTTTATTTGTTTTCGTCACTAAAAGGCTTTAGCGATGGACACTGTCGCCTATAGCGACGGATATGTGTCGCTATAGGTGTTCTTCATCAGTTTGAAGAACAGCTGGTCAACACTAAACAAGGACTTTTGATCTCAAATTATTTCCAGTTGATTAATCGTTTGTGTTTGATTTTTGTTGCTCGCTATACTAGACATGGCAAGGTACAACGACATGTGTAAATTGAGATCAAACAACATCACATGAGCAAGATTTGATCCTGTCAAACCACTCCATTTAAACTGTTCTTAAGTTTCTCGGTAACCCAGAAACTCAATGGGCATGGTCGGTCAACGCTTTTTGACTGTTAATAACTTTCGTTCCATGTTAGCTTTATGTGATTAGTTGGTTTATAATTGTAGATTACATGGCAAAGAACAACTACAAACATCAAGACTTCATTAATTATATCATGTGGCCAAAATCTAGGCTGGTCAAAATCTTGTCAGACACTGTCAGAGCTGTTCTTCGCTTTTCTGGGTTGCCCAGAAACAGAACGCTCGTGGTCGGTCAACGGGTTTTGACCCTTAATATCTTTCAACTAAGGAATTTGTTTAGTGTTCTACCAATTACAACCTATAACCCTCATGGCATTCTACAAATACATACTTTAAAACACATCAAACTAACAATTTAAGACGATCAAAAGGTCTGACAAAAGTCCTTGTCAGACTGTTCTTGACTGTCAAGAACAGTTCACTATTTTTGCCCAATTTTGATATCTAGATGTTATGGAAGCATGATTTAACAACCCAGATTATCAAATAAGATATTATTACACATCCCTAAACATCTAAACCTAACATCTAACAAAGATTTAAAGATCTAGTAAAAATTTAGGGTTTTTACACCTTTTTGCTCAACTTTTGATTTCTGATCTTTAATTCTGTTCTTACAATTGCAGAGGCTTGTTTTGGCTTGTAATATCAGTGTATAGGTTACAAAATTTCACACCTTTTTGTCTCCACAAAGATCTTGGCAACTTAACTTGTGCTACTTGAGGTCTGATCCAATTCTTTTACTTGTGCTGGAGTATGTTGAGCACAAGCTTGCACACTCCTAGTTTAATTTCTATTGGTTAAAGCTTTTAATTTTGATTTAATTCTTACTAATTAAACTTAGATTTTTGTTAATCATGTTTAGGATGTTTAATTATGTTTAGTAATATCTTAATTAAGCTTATATATCATAATTAAGATTTAACAAATCATAATTTATAATTTAAGATAACCTAATTAGAATTAGGGTTTCATAATTAGGGTTAGGGTTTTAATTCATGAATTAGGGTTTAAATCTTTCAATTAGGGTTTTAATCTAAGTTCAATGATTCATAATTAATATTATGATTCATTATTTAGAATCTAATTATATCAATTAAGATTCTTGTGTAATAATTAGGGTTTTGATTCACTAACTCGGACAACCTTTATCAATTAGGGTTTCTGATTAGGGTTTATAATTCAATTTATCATTTTTAACCCTAGTTAACTTATTTAGATTTTTATCAATTAATATAATATTATATTAACTCCGAAGCACGACAAATCACTTCGTCATTTTCAAGCACGGCACAACAGCTTACAAAAATAATTTGTCGAGATGCTTCTCGGTGAAATCGTCGGAAGCACGACAAATCATTTTATCCGTGTAAGCACGACTAAGCAGCTTCAAAAATATTTTTATTTGACCTAATTCTTTAATAAAATATACAATCACATAATACAAAGTCGGAACAATAAATTTCATTTCATAAACACATAATTTACATATACAAATCTTATTAGGGTTCAGAATATTACATTCACACCCACTAATAAGAATTTCGTCCTTGAAATTACAGTACCGATTACGAAAATAAATGTGGGTAGTTGTCACGTATTTTACTCTCAAGCTTCCACGTAGCTTCCTCTATGTTTTGATTTCTCCAAATAACCTTGACTGAAGGTATCACTTTATTCCGTAGAATTTGTTCTTTCCTATCTATGATTTCAATAGGAACTTCTTCACATGATAAATCTTTTTTAATCTGAATAGGCTTGTGATCTATAACGTGTTTATAATCGGGTTTGTATGGTCGTAACACGGACACATAAAACACGTTATGAATATGTTCTAACTCAGGAGGTAGGGCTACCTCATATGCTACCTCACCTATCCTCCTCAATATCTGAAATGGTCCAATGAATCTCGAACTCAATTTTCCTTTCTTGCCAAAACATATTTTGCCTTTCCACGGAGATACTTTTAAAAATACGTGACTACCGATATCGAAATCTTGTAGTTTCCTGTGTTGATCTGCGTACTTCTTCTGTCAATCTTGAGACGCTTGCAATCTCTCGCTTATAATTCTAACGACCTCAGCGGTTTGTTGAACTATTTCAGGTCCTAACATTTATCGTTCCCCAACCTCGTCCCAACATAATGGCGTCCTACATATCCTTCCATATAGAGCTTCAAATGGTGGCATTCCTATGCTGGCATGGTAACTATTGTTGTAGGCAAACTCTACCAAAGGTAACTGATCTTCCCAACTTCCTTTGAAGTCCATGATGCAAGTTCGCAACATGTCCTCTAATGTTTGAATTGTCCTCTCACTCTGACCGTCGGTTTGTAGATGATAAGTTGTGCTTAATCTCAACTGGGTTCCTAAGTGTTGTTGGAGACTTTTCCAAAAGTTTGAAGTAAATCGGGGATCTCGGTCTGATACTATAGAAACAGGGACTCCATGTCTAGAAATAACTTCATTGATGTAAAGTTTGGCTAACTGGTCAAGATTGAAGTTAACTTTTATGGGTAGAAAATGAGCTGACTTGGTAAAACGATCTACAATTACCCAAATGGCATTGTGACCTTTGTAGACACCCAAATTTTGCGCTTCGTATACTAACCGTGACAGGAGGGCAAAATCGTCAAATGAACCGACCTGTGAGGGCGAGGGAATGGGCACAAGTGCGAACGCCCAACACCACCGCAATGATTGGCAACCAAAGCTGACGTGACAATAAGGCTGTCCGAAATGAGCATGCCCGAATGATGCGGCACGTCTCCCAGTGATTCCCGGACTGCAAAATACAAACCTGTCGGCGAAAACTGACGTCACGACACATAAATCGAGGCGTGGCACGAAAATCGAGAAAGTCAAGCCCGCCAGCCGCGGATAGATCTGCGGCCAAGTGGGTGCGCCAGCACGGAAACCAGGAAATCAGCACTACCAGCTGAGTGCGATGGGAGGCGCGCCAGCTGGCCAGCCGCAGATCCATCTGCGGCCAGCCGCAGATAGATCTGCGGCTGGCTTTGGCCAGCCTATTTAAGCCCAGCTTCGGGCAGCATACAGGAGGTTGGAAGAATTTGAAGGAAGAAGAATTCTGCAGCAGCAAGAACACGGAAATAGAGAGAAAAAGGAGCAAATTTTGCAATCAAATAGGAAGAAAAGAGAGGAAAAAAAAAGAGGATTTATATTCTTTGATTTTGATTGTACCAAATATACTCCTTATCTTAGTCAAATACACAAGTTCACATCCATTTGAGATCATTTGCAAGGTGAAAATTCCCTTTGTTCTAGCAATTTATATCATATTGTTTGGTTAAATTAAATGTAGTTTTTCTTGTATATTGTTGTGGATCTATGGATTGAGGACTATTAGGGAGGGTTCCAATTGGAACGAAATTCTTCCTAATGGCCCGATGATATCCATTTGGTGAAATTTTAGCTCGTTGTAATGATGTATTGTGCATAGATTGTTTAGATTGCTATTTTTAGGATCTTGTGGGTGTGTAGCGATTTTGGATGTGAGCCTAGGAGCGCGACCCCGTGGTCCAAATCCGATGATGGACATCTTTTGATGTATGTAATAAATTCGATGTACTTTTCATTGTAAATATGTAATCGTCGGGCCTTAAAAACGACGCCAAGGCGAGAATCGCGTTTAAGGCCCCGTCATAGTGAAAATATGCGATTGTGGGCGTTCGGGGTTATTTTGATGGCTTACATGCCCATGAATAGCCCCGACGCGTGTTTATGCTTGATTTGATTTATGAGACGAAATTGATTTCAAAGCCAAATGATAAGATCTTCATAAAATCAATCAAACTAGGCTATTAGCATCACGAGGTTAATAAATGGGAAGTGCTAATGAATGTCGATTCCTATTTAACGAGAAAGCTAAAGAAAATCGTTTTCAAATATCATAAGGAATGATTTTGTCAAATAATTGACGTTTTATTAAACCGTTGTGCATAGGGTTAAAGAGATTCTAGAAGTTGCCCCTCATTTGAGTTACAAAAGCAACGTATAGATCTCGATTCCTATTTTGACAAAGGTTTAAAACTCCTGTTTTGCCAAAACGACACGCTAACGAAAAATCTCATAGTTTTTGACAATTAAAATCAAAACCTTTCTTAATAAAGAGTCAAGCTTTCTCGTGTATGCCGAAAAGACATTCCGAAGCATTCTCAAATCAAAGCAATCCATTTTTTCCTAAAAAAAATCCAAATGATTCTTTCACACAAAACTCACCACAACAACATTCACGTAGGCACACACACACACACACGCGCGCACACACACACGTTTCATGAATTAAAGGATAGGAAAGCATCAAGATTGCGGTAACCGTGTTTCACGGAAGTCGAGGGGTGCCTAACACCTTCCCCTCACTTAAGCAAGCCCCCGAACTCTATGAATATCGATTCGCAGACCATTTAATTCGGAGTCACACATGAGCCAGCGATTTATAAAAAAACGAAAACTCGGATGAGTTGGTACATCCATTTCAAATATACCAACTGGCGACTCTGGTTAAATTGGCTCATCATAAAAAACGATCTTTCAAAACCCCGTCGACCTCAATGCCGACCTTTTCCAAAAAAAAAAAAATCATCTAAACCAAAAGGCAAAAAAATGGAAAAGGCTAGAAAGCGAAAACCCGGCGTCGACAGCTGGCGACTCTGCTGGGGACATTAGAGGGCTTAAGCCGCGTTCAAATCTTGATGCTATCATATCCTCTAAAATTCATGAATGTGTATGTACGTGCGATATTTTGACTTGTTTTACTTATTGTTGTGTGTGAATGTGTGCCTTTTGTCCAATGAATGAATGATTGAATAGAATTGCTTTACTTTAAAGTAATCATTTGCATACGGTGAGGACGATGAATGTGAATGTATGTTGAGAGAGTACCTCCTCCTGAGGCGAACCTGTCGGTTGCTTATTACTGGACTCGAAGGGGCTGCTCCCCGGAGATGGCCCAGGAAACGCACCACCCATATCCGCTCCAATCGAAAGGATTCAGACGAGTAGATTGCGAAGATTTGGGGACCTTCATGCCGAAAAGCCCGCGAGAGTAACCCTAGGGTAGGTCAGCCTCTGATAAACCTAACGAAAGGGAAGCTTCTTCATGCTCTTTTATCGTTCAGTCAAATAAATAAATGTCATGTAAATGGCATACAACTGTCATACCGGCATCATCATAATAAATATGTCCTGTATCATGTGATTGCATCACCTGCACATATAAAGAGAAAACTGACATGGTTTTGCAGGAGGGCCATCCATACCACGTACCAAGGTTTTCTAAAATTTCTGAATACTATCCTGTCATCAAACACTGACCTGGTTTTGCAGGATAAGATTAGAGAACCGAAAAAAAAAAGCGAAAAAAAAAAATGAAATAAAAATCAAGCATCAGTGTTAACATGCATCTGCCAATTTGTAGCTGGCACAGTGCTAAACTACGGCCCTTGTTTGTTTTGTGAGATTGCCCCTAGGATCCAACTGAGAGGCCATAAAGTCCATACTCCATCCATCCAAATGGCAGAAGCCTGTAGCCATGAAATTACAGTTCTGCCACTCCAACAATACGGCCGAATACGAGGGATGCATCCTAGGACTGAGATTAGCCCTGAGAATTGTGGTACAGACTTGTCCGGCCTATGATGATCAGATCGGAGAGATCTCCCATAGTGACACCCCTCCTGAAATGGGCTTGGTATCAAAACATTAAAGAGTTCCTTCGAGACAGCTCCTCTCCCGAAAATGCAGATCTGACCAGGGAAAGAGAATCCAAAGAGGGGCTCAGTGAATCTCTTCCTAAGCTACGGGACTGCTGAGATATCTGGAAGCCGAAGAAGCCCACAGATTAATGAACGAAGTACATGGCAATGTGTGCAGAGCCCATATGAGCAGAGCACTTTTGCAAAGAAAAGCGTGTGAACGGGGTCGCTACGGGCTAACCATGAAAACTGATTGCGATACTCATGTCAGGAAATGCCATCAATGTCAGATCCATACCAATGTGATCCATGCACCTCCTAATGAGCTCCATTGCTTGACCTCACCGTGGCCAGTTGGACCGTGCATCAGGTGATATCCAGGAAGGGAAAAATCCCGGATTATGGCAGTGAATCCCGGCCAGTAGAAGATCAATGAGTTTTAAAATTCTGAGTTTTATTTCAAATCTCTGCACGCTCATGTCATTTTGTCATGTTATCCAAAAAGGAAGATCATGTGCTGAAATGTTTTATATCTATGACAAGCATTTCTGTGTTATTTCTGGCACCCCGATTTGAGGCATTCTAGCCTGGCACGCGATAGGCCAAATTCGAAGGAGGATCACGATTTTGGTATAGAGCTAGATTTCGATCTGATGGGGATTGAGCAGGGCGAGACAGATGTCGACAATACGCCTGACGAGATCAAAGGATGGGTCGAAGACAAACCCAAACCCGACTTAGGCCAAATCTTCGCCATCAAACATCAGAACCCCTGACGATCACAAAGACCCGGAGTAGGGGCAAATTCGACCACAAAAAAAAAAAAAAAAAAAAAAAAAATCAAAAATCAAAAATTTTCAAAAATCAAAAAATCCCCCAAGCCTTTCAACAAGTCAAAGGACCGGATCTTTTGTCAGCCCAGCGAGATATCGATGCAACCAGTATGAGGGAGATCACAGAAAAATAACTTAACACTGGGGCATTTATCAACTACCCAGGAAATGGTGACGTGCAAATTGGCACCCATGCAACAATCCCATCAACATGCATCATCATCGTCAAATGCTACCTCATGTCAATTCAATCTTCAACGGTATGATCATCTGGCATTTGTCAAGCATAGTTTTCCCGGGATACGAGGACCCGCGTGAGGGGGGATTTTATTTGACATCAACGGAATCAGACTAACTCTGACAAGCAAACCGTGGAGCACGATCGTGAGTATGATTAGACGAAGAAGGCTATTCAACCTTTTGATCGGGTATAAAGCCTTAATTCAAAGCAACGTTTGCGACAGAATCGACCTCATGTGACAGCCTTCACTTTGCATTTGCATAAACTTTTAGTTGTGGGGTATAAAACTATGACGACGTTGATGGCCATTAACACGTAGTCAGACAGTCAATAATTATCAATATCAAGAAGTCAGACGATAAATGATTATCAAGATAATGTGTCGAATCGTGGCCTGGGTTATTCGAGTAATTAAGCCCGAGGGGTGTCTCTACACCTGGTGCCCTAAAGCCATCTGGTTTGGGAGTCGCTGGCCCAACACTCGTTACAGGGGTAACTCAGAGCCTAAGAAAACGAGCATTACAGTAGAGGAGGCCCGAGCAGATTCGAATCGTGGCATGGGCTACTCGAGTAATTAAGCCCGAGGGGTGTCTCTACATCTGGTGCCCTAAAGCCGTCTGGTTTGGGAGTCACCGGCCTAACACTCGCTACATGGGTAACTCAAGCCTAAGAAAACGAATCTTGCGCAAGGTCAAGCAAAGAATGAATGGGGCAGACCACCAGCTTGTCTCGAATCGTGGCCTTTGTTACTCGAGTAAATAAACCCGAGGGGGTGTCTGTACACCTAATGCCCCAAAACCGTCTGGTTCGGGAGTCATTGGTCCAAAACTCGTTAAATGGGTGACTTTGAATAGCCTAAGAAAACGAGACAAGTGAAGTGGGTTAATAAAAAGAAAAGATAATACGAAAAAAACTCTAGGCCTTAAACAATGAGTCATAGAAGAGAAACCCCTACTGAGTGCTCCATCGCACAGTGCATTTGTCATATGACGTCAATCCTGCTAAGAACGTTGTCGAGAATGAAGACATGATACCTTTGACGAGGGAAGGTAGTTTTTTTGAATTCGACCTTACTCACGTACAATGACCATGAATGCTTGAAGGTTTTCTTACGATTTCATAACTCGTCAAATAGAAAATCATCAACTCACGAGGGATAAAAAAAAAAAAAAATAAAAAAAATAATAATAATAATAATAATAATAATAATTCTAATCTAGTACATTCACGGTTCACAACTTGCTAGATTGTGCGATCAACAGATATTCAATTTCATGTGCTTTAACTGCATTTTTGTCGAGATTAGAATATCTTTGTGTTGAACTGACACTAACGGCCCGAGCCTTCAAGTTTTGGCATTTGTTAGTAATATGATATGCAGGATCTTGCAGAGCTGTGGATAATTCAGCACGGTCAATATCGCGAGTTTTCAATAGAAATTCTTGGTAACAACACGCGCCAAGGCTGGGGCAGTTAAGAATCGTGAAATGAAAGGAAGCTGAGGCTGCACAGAACTTCTCGTCATTGGGCCTCTCCCCAATCCTGACTATCATTGCCTCGACATCCAAATGATCCGCGTGCATGAGCATATACAAGGATGATACAATGCAAGACAACAACACATCGGCCATGCAGAAACGATCACAAGGCCAAGGAGCCCAACATAGCTATCGATCATCACAGAGAGCGAAAACAGACTGCCTCAACTCGATGAAATGAAGACGACCAGGAGCAGACAGAGTACCAGACCAGGGTTGAAGTCTAGAAACTACGCTTCACGACGAGGCGTGATCCGATCAAACGTTGGCAAACAATGACGACTGTCGACTCGTATCATTTGACTGAACAGGGGTCATTTCTATCTAAACATATGTTGTGCACATGCATCTGTCCATAACATATCTGCCAGATCATGCATAACATCTTTTTCATGCATGCAGGTACGATCAAAATGAAAATCTTCAAGAAAGTTCAAGCACGTCGTTTTCAACCTCACGAATGATCAGACTGTGATGGCTTTTGCGGCATGATACGTGGACGATGTTCGTGGGTGATCCAGGATATGAAGTCGATCACATATCCCATTCAAAAAAAAAAAAAAAAAAAAAAAAAAAAAAAAAAAAAATTCACTCAAATCCAATCAATGACCCCTGGGAAGGGCTGGTATCCAACCAATCAAAGACCCCTGGGAAGGGCTGATATCCGCAAAAAGGAAAAAGACAAAAAACAACAAACCCTGGGAAGGGCTGAGATCCACGCGGACCACAACAAGATGGTGAGCACCCCTGGGAAGGGCTGATATCCACAAAAAGAAAAAAGACAAAAAACAACAAACCCTGGGAAGGGCTGAGATCCACGCGGACCACAACAAGATGGTGAGCACCCCTGGGAAGGGCTGATATCCACAAAAAGAAAAAAGACAAAAAACAACAAACCCTGGGAAGGGCTGAGATCCACGCGAACCACAGCAAGATGGTGAGCACCCCTGGGAAGGGCTGATATCCACAAAAAGAAAAAAGACAAAAAACAACAAACCCTAGGAAGGGCTGAGATCCACGCGAACCACAACAAGATGGTGAGCAACCCTGGGAAGGGCTGATATCCACAAAAAGAAAAAGACAAAAAACAACAAACCCTGGGAAGGGCTGAGATCCAAGTTAACCAACCGGCGACGATAACCGGGGGTTACGAGATGGGTGACTGGCGACGATAACCGGCCCCGACGAGAGGATCGACCGGCGACGATAACCGGCGATTACGAGGTGGAGGTCCGGCGACGAAAACCGGCTCCGACAAGATAACCAACCGGCGACGATAACCGGGGGTTACAAGATGGGTGACCGACGACGATAACCGGCCCCGACAAGACGATCGACCGGCGACGATAACCGGCGATTACGAGATGGATGTCCGGCGACGAAAACCGGCTCCGCGATATAACCAACCGGCGACGATAACCGGGGGTTACGAAAGGGGTGACCGGTGACGATACCCGGCCCCGACGAGACGATCGACCGGCGACAATAACCGGCGATTACGAGGTGGATGTCCGGCGACGAAAACCGGCTCCGGCGAGATAACCAACCGGCGACGATAACCGGGGGTTACGAGATGGGTGACCGGCGACGATAACCGGCCCCGACGAGACGATCGACCGGCGACGATAACCGGCGATTACGAGATGGATGTCCGGCGACGAAAACCGGCTCCGACGAGAGGATCGACCGGCGACGATAACCGGCGATTACGAGGTGGAGGTCCGGCGACGAAAACCGGCTCCGACAAGATAACCAACCGGCGACGATAACCGGGGGTTACAAGATGGGTGACCGACGACGATAACCGGCCCCGACAAGACGATCGACCGGCGACGATAACCGGCGATTACGAGATGGATGTCCGGCGACGAAAACCGGCTCCGGCGATATAACCAACCGGCGACGATAACCGGGGGTTACGAAAGGGGTGACCGGTGACGATACCCGGCCCCGACGAGACGATCGACCGGCGACAATAACCGGCGATTACGAGGTGGATGTCCGGCGACGAAAACCGGCTCCGGCGAGATAACCAACCGGCGACGATAACCGGGGGTTACGAGATGGGTGACCGGCGACGATAACCGGCCCCGCCTAGACTATCGCCCGGCGACGATAACCGGCGATTACGAGATGGATGTCCGGCGACGAAAACCGGCTCCGGCAAGACAATCGACCGGCGACGATAACCGGCGATTACGAGATGGATGTCCGGCGACGAAAACCGGCTCCGACAAGATAACCAACCGGCGACGATAACCGGGGGTTACGAGATGGGTGACCGGCGACGATACCCGGCCCCGACAAGACAATCGACCGGCGACGATAACCGGCGATTACGAGATGGATGTCCGGCGACGAAAACCGGCTCCGACAAGATAACCAACCGGCGACGATAACCGGGGGTTACGAGATGGGTGTCCGGCGACGAAAACCGGCCCCGACAAGACAATCGTCCGGCGACGAAAACCGGCGATTACGAGATGGATGTCCGGCGACGAAAACCGGCTCCGACAAGATAACCAACCGGCGACGATAACCGGGGGTTACGACATGGGTGACCGGCGACGATACCCGGCCCCGACAAGACAATCGACCGGCGACGATAACCGGCGATTACGAGATGGATGTCCGGCGACGAAAACCGGCTCCGGCGATATAACCAACCGGCGACGATAACCGGGGGTTACGAAAGGGGTGACCGGTGACGATACCCGGCCCCGACGAGACGATCGACCGGCGACAATAACCGGCGATTACGAGGTGGATGTCCGGCGACGAAAACCGGCTCCGGCGAGATAACCAACCGGCGACGATAACCGGGGGTTACGAGATGGGTGACCGGCGACGATAACCGGCCCCGACGAGACGATCGACCGGCGACGATAACCGGCGATTACGAGATGGATGTCCGGCGACGAAAACCGGCTCCGGCAAGACAATCGACCGGCGACGATAACCGGCGATTACGAGATGGATGTCCGGCGACGAAAATCGGCTCCGACAAGATAACCAACCGGCGACGATAACCGGGGGTTACGAGATGGGTGACCGGCGACGATACCCGGCCCCGACAAGACAATCGACCGGTGACGATAACCGGCGATTACGAGATGGATGTCCGGCGACGAAAACCGGCTCCGACAAGATAACCAAACGGCGACGATAACCGGGGGTTACGAGATGGGTGTCCGGCGACGAAAACCGGCCCCGACAAGACAATCGACCGGCGACGATACCCGGCGGTTACGAGATGGGTGACCGGCGACGATACCCGGCCCCGACGAGACGATCGACCGGCGACGATAACCGGCGATTACGAGATGGGTGACCGGCGACGAAACCCGGCCCCGATAACCGGTGACACCTGTGGAACCATATCAAAAGACTGTACAGGGGTCATTTTTCATCAAATTTACATTTTAATATTGTGTCACATACATTGAATAGATGATAATTCTGTACGTGATCCATGCAGGTTAGGTGTTAAGGTCCTAGCCTATCAGAGTCAAAAGCGATGGTTGTCAAGAACGATGTACGAGGACGAACTCCAAGGATGCCCTTCAAAGCTAGTCAGGAGAATAACTTCCTTTGATGACAATGGGATGGAATAAGGTGATTACAAGAGGGGTGACCGGATATGAGACCCGACATTCACAGGACAATCGACCGGATACGAGACCCGGCGATTACAAGACGAGCGACAGGTTAGGGATTGATGCATTGACACCTTCACGAATATGTTGTATGCCTTACATCCTGCGTTGCATCATAAGTTGTATGTGTTGCATCATGTATGCACTGTCATTCTTATGCACTGTCATTCATGCATCGTGTGTCTACTTCTTTATCATGTTCATTTCATTTAACATTTCATAAACATGATAAAGAGGGGCAGCTGTAGACACCCAAATTTTGCGCTTCGTATACTAACCGTGACAGGAGGGCAAAATCGTCAAATGAACCGACCTGTGAGGGCGAGGGAATGGGCACAAGTGCGAACGCCCAACACCACCGCAATGATTGGCAACCAAAGCTGACGTGACAATAAGGCTGTCCGAAATGAGCATGCCCGAATGATGCGGCACGTCTCCCAGTGATTCCCGGACTGCAAAATACAAACCTGTCGGTGAAAACTGACGTCACGACACATAAATCGAGGCGTGGCACGAAAATCGAGAAAGTCAAGCCCGCCAGCCGCGGATAGATCTGCGGCCAAGTGGGTGCGCCAGCACGGAAACCAGGAAATCAGCACTACCAGCTGAGTGCGATGGGAGGCGCGCCAGCTGGCCAGCCGCAGATCCATCTGCGGCCAGCCGCAGATAGATCTGCGGCTGGCTTTGGCCAGCCTATTTAAGCCCAGCTTCGGGCAGCATACAGGAGGTTGGAAGAATTTGAAGGAAGAAGAATTCTGCAGCAGCAAGAACACGGAAATAGAGAGAAAAAGGAGCAAATTTTGCAATCAAATAGGAAGAAAAGAGAGGAAAAAAAAAGAGGATTTATATTCTTTGATTTTGATTGTACCAAATATACTCCTTATCTTAGTCAAATACACAAGTTCACATCCATTTGAGATCATTTGCAAGGTGAAAATTCCCTTTGTTCTAGCAATTTATATCATATTGTTTGGTTAAATTAAATGTAGTTTTTCTTGTATATTGTTGTGGATCTATGGATTGAGGACTATTAGGGAGGGTTCCAATTGGAACGAAATTCTTCCTAATGGCCCGATGATATCCATTTGGTGAAATTTTAGCTCGTTGTAATGATGTATTGTGCATAGATTGTTTAGATTGCTATTTTTAGGATCTTGTGGGTGTGTAGCGATTTTGGATGTGAGCCTAGGAGCGCGACCCCGTGGTCCAAATCCGATGATGGACATCTTTTGATGTATGTAATAAATTCGATGTACTTTTCATTGTAAATATGTAATCGTCGGGCCTTAAAACGACGCCAAGGCGAGAATCGCGTTTAAGGCCCCGTCATAGTGAAAATATGCGATTGTGGGCGTTCGGGGTTATTTTGATGGCTTACATGCCCATGAATAGCCCCGACGCGTGTTTATGCTTGATTTGATTTATGAGACGAAATTGATTTCAAAGCCAAATGATAAGATCTTCATAAAATCAATCAAACTAGGCTATTAGCATCACGAGGTTAATAAATGGGAAGTGCTAATGAATGTCGATTCCTATTTAACGAGAAAGCTAAAGAAAATCGTTTTCAAATATCATAAGGAATGATTTTGTCAAATAATTGACGTTTTATTAAACCGTTGTGCATAGGGTTAAAGAGATTCTAGAAGTTGCCCCTCATTTGAGTTACAAAAGCAACGTATAGATCTCGATTCCTATTTTGACAAAGGTTTAAAACTCCTGTTTTGCCAAAACGACACCTAACGAAAAATCTCATAGTTTTTGACAATTAAAATCAAACCTTTCTTATAAAGAGTCAAGCTTTCTCGTGTATGCCGAAAAGACATTCCGAAGCATTCTCAAATCAAAGCACGATTTTTCCTAAAAAATCCAAATGATTCTTTCACACAAACTCACCACAACATTCACGTAGGCACACACACACACACGCGCGCACACGCACACGTTTCATGAATTAAAGGATAGGAAAGCATCAAGATTGCGGTAACCGTGTTTCACGGAAGTCGAGGGGTGCCTAACACCTTCCCCTCACTTAAGCAAGCCCCCGAACTCTATGAATATCGATTCGCAGACCATTTAATTCGGAGTCACACATGAGCCAGCGATTTATAAAAAAACGAAAACTCGGATGAGTTGGTACATCCATTTCAAATATACCAACTGGCGACTCTGGTTAAATTGGCTCATCATAAAAAACGATCTTTCAAAACCCCGTCGACCTCAATGCCGACCTTTTCCAAAAAAAAAAAAATCATCTAAACCAAAAGGCAAAAAAATGGAAAAGGCTAGAAAGCGAAAACCCGGCGTCGACAACCTTTCTGTGTATTTGGAAGACCTACTATGAAATCCATGGTAATATGTGCCCATTTCCACTCAAGAATTTCTAAGGGCTGTAGTAATCCACTAGGTTTCTGATGTTCAGCTTTAACCCTTTGACATGTTAAACATTTACTTACCCATTCCGCTATTTCTCTTTTCATGTTCGACCACCAAAAGTGTCAACTTTAATCTTTGTACATTTTTGTACTACCGGATGTACGACGAACTTAGAACTATGGGCTTCATTCAGTATTTCATCCTTTAGTTCTTGTACTGAGGGGACCCAAATTTTATCCTCGTACCTCAGTACCCCATCCTTATCTATTCTGAATTTATCATTCTTTTTATGAGTTATTTCGGTTTTACACTTTCGACACTCTTCATTTGTCTCTTGTAGTTCCCTGACTCTATCTAACAAAGTCGAACCACTCTCCATAACGAATAACTTCTAGGTAGAGTTAGCTGGAAATCTTACCTCAATCTCAAGTTTGTCAAACTTTATTATCAGTACCTCGTTATTAGTTATTACATTCAACTTCTTTGGTTCTTTTTACTTAACGCGTCTGCAGCGACGTTGGCTTTCCCGGGATGATATAAGATTTCACAGCCAAAATCCTTTATCAACTCTACCCATCTCCTCTGCCTCATGTTTAACTCCTTCTGCGTGAAAATATACTTCAGACTTTTGTGATCTGTGTATATCTCAGACTTTTCCCCATACAAGTAATGCCTCCAAATTTTCAAGGCAAATACTATAGCGGCTAACTCAAGATCATGCATAGGATACCTCTTCTCATAATCTTTGAGTTGTCGTGATGCATATGCAATCACATTCCCATGTTGCATCAACATACAACCTAATCCCTTATGTGATGCATCACTATAAACTACAAGGCCTCCTGTATCATCTGGTAGAGATAACACTGGTGCCATGCTCAATCGTTTCTTCAACTCTCGGAAGCTTTCTTCGCATTTATCTGTCCAGACGTACTTTACCGTCTTTCGAGTTAAATTAGTTAGTGGGGCTGCTATTTTTGAAAAATCTTGTATAAAACGCCGATAGTACCCTGCTAAACCGAGAAAACTTTTTACTTCTGTTGGAGTCGTTAGTTGTTCCCAATTCACAACCGTCTCTATCTTTGCTGGATCTACCGCGATTCCATTCTTGTCAATCACATGATCCAAGAATTGGACTCGTTCTAACTAGAATTCACACTTGGAAAACTTTGTATAAAGTTGTTCCTTTTGTAATATCTCCAATACGCTCCTTAAGTGTTCAACATGCTCCTCCTTTGTTCTCGAGTATACTAAAATATCATCGATGAACACTACAACAAATTTTTCTAAGCATGCTTTAAACACTCGGTTCACCAAGTCCATGAATGTTGCTAGTGCATTCGTCAATCCAAAGGACATCACAAGAAACTCATAATGTCCATAGTGTGTCCTAAACGCTGTCTTCGGCACATCTTCTTTTCTTACCTTTAATTGATGATAATCTGATCGTAGGTCGATCTTCGAAAAGTGTTCGGCCCCTTTCAATTGGTCAAACAGATCATCAATTCTTGGTAAAGGATATTTGTTCTTTATGGTTAACTTATTTAATTCTCTATAGTCAACACATAACCTCAAAGTTCCATCTTTCTTCTTTACAAATAATACCGGTGCTCCCCAAGGTGAAACACTGGGTTGTATGTACTTCTTATCTAAGAGTTCCTGTAACTGTATAAGTAACTCCTTCAACTCCACTGGTGTCATCCTGTACGGTGCCTTCGAAACTGGCGCCGTACCAGGTGTAAGATCGATAACAAATTCAATCTCCCTTTTCGGAGGAAGACCTAGTAAGTCATCGGGAAATACATCTTGAAATTCCCTAACTACAGGTATTTGATCTAGTTGTACTCTTTCCTTTCGAGTATCTACTATATATGCCAAATACCCTATATAACCCTTCCTAAGCAATCTCTCTGCTTGCATTACTGTCAAACATCGAGATCGTTTAGGTGAACAACCTCCGTGGAACACTACCTTTGACTTCGACGCAGTCAATAAGTTTACACGTTTCTGATGGCAGTCAATCATTGCATTATAATTAACCAACCAATCCATGCCTAAGATTATATCGAATTCCCCTAGCTATATAGGAAAGAGGTTCACAAGAAACTTGTGTCCCTTAATCTCTACGTTATAATTTTTATATACAGTTTTAACGGGAATTATCTCTTCATTTGCAATTTCTACATTGAAAGGTATGTCTAAGTCTTCACATGGCATATTTAAGTTTTTAGCAAAGCTATTAGACACGAATGAACAAGTAGCACCAGAGTCGAATAACACATATGCATTTAAAGTGTCGATAGGGATGATACATGTCACCACGTCCTGTGAAACAACAACATCCCTCATCGTCATATTAAATATTTTGGCGGTTAGACGACTCTGACCTCCAGCTCCTGCTACTGTTGGTTTGAATGTGGTATTTGTGGTATGACTTCTTCCCCCAGTTTGATTCATATTCCTTGGACAATTTCTAGATATATGACCCGTTACGCAACAATTAAAACATTTATTATTCTGATTACCCTGATTGGTATTATTATTATTCTTCTTAGGATAATCAGAGGAATAATGTCCCTCTTGACCACAGCTATAACAGGTAACCACCTTCCTACGACATACTATAGTTCTTTCCATATGTGGCACAGCGTTCCACCTTGTTATTATTGTTTCTGTTGGTGGTGTTATTGTTATTGTTATAATTGTTGTAATTATTCCCCTTCTTCCCAGAGTTAGTGAAAGTAGCATCCCACTTCCTTTTGTTATTATTGTTATTGAACCCACTAGTACTTGCTTCCCCTTTAAACCTTCCCCCTTAAGCTTGACTCCATTTCTCCTTATGAAATTTTAACAGAGCTTCATTCTCGTTTTCAGCTATGATAGCTTTCTCGAGAATTTCGGGAAAAGTCTTCACTTGAAACACTGACAACTTACTACGGATTTGGGGTTTCAACTCCTCCTCATACCTCCTAGTCTTCCTTGCCTCCGTATCTACTTGATGCGGGGCAAACCTAGCTAATTCATTAAACTTAGCTGTATACTGGGATATAGTAAGCTCCCCTTGTTTCAATTCTAGGAATCGTACCTCCACACGATCCTGTATCGATTGGGAAATTAATTTTCAAAGAATAATTCCTTGAACCTAACCCAAGGAATTATCCCAGCTCCTGCACGAATCTTAGTATTTTCCCACCAATGATTCACCTCACCTTTAAGGAAAAAGGTGGCAAAGACCGTCTTTTGATCTTCGCCGACATTAGTTACCACAAAGAATTTCTCTATCTCGGTAATCCAAGTCTGAGCCTCAATAGGTTCTGCGGCTCCCTTAAACTCGAGTGGTCCTACAAGTTTAAAGTTTTTAAACTTGGTACCATGTGGGGTAACTGCAGTAGGTTGATTTGGTTGACGACCTTGTAAGGCTCCTAAAAGTATGTCCACTAATTGTTGGGTAGGGTTTGTTTCTCTATCCTCATTCTCTCTTTCAGTCTGATTTCTCCTTCTCGTTGCCACGGTTCTATAAATAAAGGAAAGACAAGTATAAATACAAGTATATATACTACACATAGAATTAACAACTTGATTTGTACAAACATAACTTGTATATCACATACTGAAAGTTTACATATTCGACTAGTGGTTTATACTACCACTAGTTAGTACAAAGGATTCCCTATTTTACAACCAAAATCTTTATAATATAAACTGTGGAAAATAAACCTACGTACTAAACTTTACTTAACGACCACGCGCCTTTTTATAGGCATCCTGGACCATGTGGAATACCACTGATCGATCTATCATATAGTCCACCTTCTTCTCCTCTACTGGATATCTAAGCATTTGACGCTCTAACTCGTCGAATGTATCATGACATCCTTTATTAGCTCGATATAACTGCATCTGTGCATCTTGCTTTTCCTTTTGAGTACTCTAGAGGAATGTCCTTAGACGGCGAGTAGTACCCCTCTCACACTCCAACAAACCTTCAGCTATGAATGTCCGAAAGTTGGCAGCCTCTAGGTCTTCGGTCGACTGCTGCACCAACCTTGTGACTATCTCCTCATGTCTATCCATACTCATCATCTGGCTAGCTCCAACCTCCTCATTAGGATCTACTAATTGTCCATCTATAGGATTTTCAGCTTCCACAACATCCAATATCTCCTGGTCATGTAAGAGTTCTTCCTCCTCAGGATCCTCCTCCTCTGGTGATCATAGTGCTAGATATATCTCTTCTAGCTCTTCCTCTGGATCACTATCTATCTCTGACTCCCCCATAGGTAGATCTATAACTGGAAGGTCATTCCAATTTGTCTCTGACATCCTACAAAAGAATTTTACTTGTTTAGTATTAGAGTGAAACAAATTTACACATAATATAAAGCTTTTAAGATTATTTTATGTATAATTAAGTATTTTACGGACTTAAAGACTAAATCTTAAGGTATTTTCTAACTACCTTAGAGCTATAATCTACAACTCTGATACCAACTTGTGACGCTCCCAAATTCTCTACACTCCATGTAGCAGAGTTGGTACTCACGTGAAACTATTCAACTATAAACATTCCATAATATATGACTTCTATCTATCTAAGGTTCACAGTATCCCATAACAGATAATAGTTCTGGCCAGAACATTAATTGTGTTTGGATACCCTCACTTGGATGTACAGATTCATATCTTATGAATATCTCTTTCATATCAATTTTTTCTATCTATCTGACATTCACAGTATTAATGATAAGATTGTTCTTGGAACTGAGGGGCGCATTCTGGTAAAGGTGGCACCTTACCGGCGCTCATTAAGTGTAACCTCAGTGCTTACAGAACTCCTAGTATTATTTAAATACCCTCATTCAGATATATAGTTCATAGGGATACTGTACTAGATCAAATGTTACTTTCTAACTTAACTAAGAATGGAAATACAACGCAAGAGATGTAACAAAAGATGATATATATTTCATAAGCTTAAGTTTGATTACAACGTTCTCCGTACTATGTTTTTATTACAACAAAAGTCTCATAAGACTTGAAATCATTCAAAACAGTAAGATAAAACTAATTAACATGGCATTTTCCCTTGTCTGTCCCAGAAGATCCAGGATTACCATCTAAAACTGCAAAGAAAATTGTACGCAAGAATGAGCTACAAATGCTCAGCAAGTTTATTTGAAAACGTAAACACAATATATTTGAGTTAAAAGATGTCAAAGATGTATAACTGATGGTTCAGTACATGAACCATGCGTTTTAATCAGTTCTATCAGTCCTTAATGACTTATAAAAGCTTGATTCATATATCTCGTAGGGGATCAGCCTATCAAATATCCTAGGAGTTTGCATATCATCCTATAATTTGTGTCAATATACAATTAACATTTACAACCTTACATCAAGGTGTTTCATTTCTCAGTATAAGATGTCTTACCAAAATAATTTGGTTTGACACAACAATTTAAGCTCTATCAAGCAATATATGAATAATGATTCATTTCTTAAGTTATGTTGAACAAGAAGAAATAACTTCACAATAATTGATAGCAAGATGTATTATACTTGCTTAAATGTAACAAGGTTAGAAGACTTGCGTTAGCTTAGATCTTTTAACTAATGTTAACGCGGTCTATCAGCGTACGTAGTCTATGTACACCAATAGTAAGCGTTAGAACTTATAATAACATGTAACAAGTTAAACTAGACAAGTTTCATTAAGGTTCGACGTCGATTCGGTATCTCAGTCTCGTCATTAGATAGCTAAACACATATCTTTATTAATAAAACTTCATTTTGAAGCTTAAATATTAGTCTAGATAATTTAATTATCATTTGTAATATTTTTAGAAGCTTGATATTATTTTTAAATAATTTTTACATGCTTAGAAATATTTTTAAATGATTTACTTATCATTTATAATATTTTTAAAATATTAATATGTTATTTAAATGATTTATTTATCATTTAGAATGATTTTAGATATTTAAAATATTATTAAAAGATTTATTTATCATTTATAATATTTTTTAGAAGGATCGAATATTATTTAAATGATTTATTTTATCATTAATAATATTTTTTAGAATTTATTTTATTATTTAAATGATGTAATTATTATTTATAATAATTTTTAAAACTTAGTTTAATATTTAAATGATTCAATTATCGTTTATAATATTTTTAAATATTTAGTAGATTATTTAAAATAATTTATTTATCATTTATAATAATTTTTGAAAGTTAGTAAAAATATTTAAATGATTTAATTATCATGTAAAATAATTTAAATACATTCATATCATTTTTAAATCATTTATTTAATATAATTATTAAATAATTTATTATTATTAATATTTAATTAAATTAAATAATTATTAAAATTTAAGTCAGAATATTAAAAAAAATTAATATAATTAAAAATTAATTTTAATATTAAATTATGAATTATTGTGAATTATTTAATATTTATTTATAATTTATTAATTATTTATATTTATTTATTTAATTTTTATTTGTTTTCGTCGCTAAAAGGCTTTAGCGACGGACACTGTCGCCTATAGTGTTCTTGAGAAATCCGGAAGGAGAGTGTCGTCTAAGGGCCCTATAGCGACGGATATGTGTCGCTATAGGTGTTCTTCATCAGTTTGAAGAACAGCTGGTCAACACTAAACAAGGACTTTTGATCTCAAATTATTTCCAGTTGATTAATCGTTTGTGTTTGATTTTTTGTTGCTCGCTATACTAGACATGCCAAGGTACAACGACATGTGTTAATTGAGATCAAACAACATCACATGAGTAAGATTTGATCCGGTCAAACCACCCCATTCAAATTGTTCTTGAGTTTCTAGGTAATCCAGAAACTCAGTGGTCATGGTCGGTCAACGCTTTTTGACTGTTAATAACTTTCGTTCCATGTTAGCTTTATGTGATTAGTTGGTTTATAATTGTAGATTACATGGCAAAGAACAACTACAAACATCAAGACTTCATTAATTATATCATGTGGTCAAGTTCTAGGCTGGTCAAAATCTTGTCAGACACTGTCATAGCTGTTCTTCGCTTTTCTAGGTTGCCCAGAAACAGAATGCTCGTGGTCGGTCAACGGGTTTTGACCCTTAATATCTTTCAACTAAGGAATTTGTTTAGTGTTCTACCAATTACAACCTATAATCCCCATGGCATACTATAAATACATACTTTAAAACACATCAAACTAACAATTTAAGACGATCAAAAGGTCTGACAAAAGTCCTTGTCAGACTGTTCTTGACTGTCAAGAACAGTTCACTATTTTTGCCTAATTTTGATATCTAGATGTTATGGAAGCATGATTTAACAACCCAGATCATCAAATAACATATTATTACACATCCCTAAACATCTAAACCTAACATCTAACAAAGCTTTAAAGATCTAGTAAAAATTTAGGGTTTTTACACCTTTTTGCTCAACTTTTGATTCTGATCTTTGATTCTGTTCTTACAATTATAGAGGCTTATTTTGGCTTGTAATATCAGTGTATAGGTTACAAAATTTCGTGGTTTGAAAGATCAGATTGGTCTTATATTTATAGAACTTTGCAAGTTAAGGTTTTTAGGTCATTTCACACCTTTTTGCCTCCACAAAGATCTTGGCAACTTAACGTATGCTACTTGAGGTCTGATCCTATTCTCCTACTTATGCTGGAGTGTGTTGAGCACAAGCTTGCACACTCCTAGCTTAATTTCTATTGGTTAAAGCTTTTAATTTTGATTTAATTCTTACTAATTAAACTTAGATTTTTGTTAATCATGTTTACAATGTTTAATTATGTTTAGTAATATCTTAATTAAGCTTATATATTATAATTAAGATTTAACATGTCATAATTTATCGTTTAAGATAACCTAATTAGAATTAGGGTTTCATAATTAGGGTTAGGGTTTTCTAATTCATGAATTAGGGTTTAAATCTTTCGATTAGAGTTTTAATCTAAGTTCAATGATTCATAATTAATATTATGATTCATTATTTAGAATCTAATTATATCAATTAAGATTCTCGTGTAATAATTAGGGTTTTAATTCACCAGCTCAGACAACCTTTATTAATTAGGGTTTTCTGATTAGGGTTTATAATTCAATTTATCATTTTTAACTCTAATTAACTTATTTAGATTTTTATCAGTTAATATAATATTATATTAACTCTGAAGCACGACAAATCACTTCGTCATTTCCAAGCACGACACAGCAACTTACAAAAATAATTTACCGAAATGCTTCTCGGTGAAATCGTCAGAAGTACGACAAATCATTTTGTTCATGTAAGCACGACTAAACAACTTCGAAAATATTTTTATTTGACCTAATTCTTTAATAAAATATACAATCACATAATACAAAGTCGGAACAATAAATTTCATTTCATAAACACATAATTTATATATACAAATCTTATTAAGGTTCAGAATATTACAAGGTCTGAGTTTGATAGTGAAAAAGTGTCACTATTATGTAATGAAGAAAAATTTGCTCACTAGGATATTCATCTGCAGGAATATATGGATGCTATAGATGAATATCTAGACGATACTCAAATTTGTGATTCATGTGTTCTTAGTTCCCACCTCAAATGAATCAAACAAGATTATTCTCAAGCACAGAGCTAAAAGGTCATGGAGTGAGTCAGAATGTAGCTCCAGTTCAGATTCTAGTGATGATGAAGGATCTCATTGGGATAAACTTAGTCTGATGGCTATAGAAGAAAAGTCAAGCAAGTCCACTGAGTGTCGAGAAATTGACATCAATGAGGTATTTGATTTTAACTCTACTGATATATGTATTGATGATTTTAGAATTGCTTTGCAAGATATAACTTCAGATTTGCATCATTGTATGAAATCTTTTAGAGCTCTATTAAAGGATCATTCTCTTCTTCAAAAAGAAAAAGAGAAAGCTCTTGTAGAGTTGGAAAATGCTTTGCTTAGTACTGCTTCTTGTGCCAATCTTGAGGCTGAGAATGAAAACTTGAGAAAAATGACAGAACTAAGTGCTCTAAAAGAGTTAATTTTAACCTCTAAGATAGAAGATCTAGAGAAGACAATATCCATGTGGAATTGTTCTTCTGTATCAATGGATTTATTAATTGAAAGTCAAAGGTCTGTATCTGACAAATCTGGATTGGGATTTGAAAATTACTTTTCAGTTCCAAGTGTGAAAAAATCTAAAGAAATCAATAACAATGCTTCTCATTTTAGTAAAAATATTGTGTTTGAGAAATCCACAAAAATCACTGAGCCAATAAGTCAAAGAAGTTCAATCTCTGCAGATGAGGTTGTTGTTCCTAAAAATAACAAGTCACATACTGGTCTTAGTTTTGTAAAACAGAAGAGTAAGTCAATATCTACGATCATGCCCCAGAAGTTTGTAGAATCAAGTAAAATTAACTCTATAAATCAGTCAGGCAAAAATCATACAATTAGGTTCTACTCTACGAAACTACAAAATCATAGAACAGGTTGGCAGCAAAGGGAAGTCAAGTCTAGACAAATGGCTAAACCTCATAAGTGTAAAATAAGACGATCCTTGCACACACATTCACACATGCTTGAATCAAATGCTATAACTTTCATAAGTATAAGCATAAAGCTGCAATGTACTATGATAATTATCATTCATTATTTTATAAGAAACCCAAAGTCAAGCAAATATTGGTACCAAAGTGCACTAATAAAGAAGGACCCAAGTTTGTATGGGTACCAAAATAAAGAATGACCTTGAATGCAGGCACCATGCTCCACTAAGTCTATCTGGTATCTTGATAGTGGATGCTCCAGACACATGACCGGAAAAAGGCTCTTCTGTCAAGCTTCAAAGTTAAAGATGGCCCAACAGTTGTCTTTGGAGACAACAACTCTGGAAAAACCAGAGGATATGGTTCAATTAGAAATGGAGCAGTTTCATTTAGTAAAGTTGCCTATGTTGATGGGCTGAAGCACAATTTGTTGAGCATTAGTCAATTATGTGATAAAGGACATCAAGTCATCTTCTTGAACAACCAGTGTCAAGTTCGAGACCTGGAATCCAACTCATTAAAGCTGATTGGATCCAGAGAAGGAAATGTTTATGTGGTTAATCTCTCAGAGCTTAGTTCCTCAGAAACAGCTTGCTTCTTTACCAAAGCCTCTGAAGATGTAAGTTGGTTGTGGCACAAGAGATTATCTCATCTAAACTTCAAGAGTATGTCTAAGCTCATATCCAAAGATCTAGTCACAGGCTTGCCAAAGCTAAGTTATGTCAAAGAGAGACCATGCAAGGCCTGTTAGCTTGGAAAGTAAACAAGAGCTCATTCAAATATAAAGCAGCAAATTCAAATGTGAGGCCCCCGCAGCTGTTGCACATAGATTTATTTGGGCCAATACGAACTGCAAGTCTTGGAGGCAAAAGATACTCACTAGTGGTAGTAGATGACTGCACCAGGTTCATATGGTATTCTTCTTAAAATCTAAAGATGATACAAGCAATCAGTTGATAAGATTGTTCAAGTTGATTATAAATGAAAGGGGTGAGAAGATCAAAGCAATAAGAAGTGATCATGGAAGAGAATTCGACTTTTCTGAGATGGATCAGTTCTGTGAAGATAATGGAATTCATCATAACTTCTCAACACCAAGAACTCCTCAACAAAATGGAGTTGCTAAAAGGAAGAACAGAACCTTGATCAAAGCAGGAAGAACACTTCTAGCAGCAACTCAACTCCCTAAATATTTCTAGGCAGAAGCTGTCAGTACTGCTTGCTACACTCAGAACAGATCATTAACTCACTTTACGCTTAAGAAGACACCCTATGAGTTATGGAAAGGAAGAAAGCCAAATATCAGCTATTTTCATATCTTTGGCTGCTCATGTTATATTCTCAACAATGGCAAGAAATACTTATCTAAGTTTCAGCCCAAGTCAGACGAAGGAATATTTCTTAGATACTCCACGAACAACAAAGCCTATAGAGTGTTTAATAAGAAATCATTGAGTGTTGAAGTTTCTATTCATGTAATCTTCTATGAATCCGATTTGGGAAATCTAAAGAAAGCCGTAACTTTTGATAAGGTCGACACTACAATCATAGATCAGCCGAGCCCTACGGTTGTAGATGTTGAAGCCGCAGAGCCAGGTCCAATCATCATAATGCCAGACCAAGAAATTGTAGAGTAGTCAGTGCCTAAAGAAAATACTCTACAAATCAATTATGCTGATTCAGAACCAAACCTTGAGGAACTCAGACAAAAAGGAACAAGAATAGATGTTCTAGTTGGAAGAAGATGGGCAAAAGATCACACTCGAGATCTGATCATTGGCGATCCAAATGCCAAGGTCAGGACAAGGTCTGCTTCTCAGAATGAATACTTTTATCTAAGCTTTCTCTCTCAAATGGAGCCTAAAAAGATCGAAGAAGCTATGGAAGATTTAAGTTGGATTGAAGCTATACAAGAGGAGCTGAATCAATTTGGAAGAAGTAAGGTTTGGAGACTAGTTCCAAGACCAAAAGATCATTTTGTTGTTGGTACCAAATGGGTTTTCAGAAACAAAATAGATGAAGATGGTGTAATCACTAGAAACAAAGCAAGACTGGTGGCCAAAGGCTACTCTCATGAAGAAGGAATTGACTATGATGAGACTTTTGCTCCTGTTGCCAGATTGGAAGCAATCAGAATGTTTTTAGCTTATGCAGCCTTCATGAAATTCAAAGTCTTTCAAATGGATGTCAAAAGTGTTTTCCTGAATGGTGAACTTTAAGAAGAAGTCTATGTCGAATAACCTCCAGGTTTTATCAATCAAACTCATCTAAATTATGTTTATAGATTAGATAAAGCTCTCTACGTTTTAAAACAAGCACCTAAAGCATGGTATGAGACTTTTACTACTTTTTAAATTGAAAATGGATTCACAAGAGGTAGAGTAGACACAACGTTTTTTCTAAGAAAGCACAAAGATAAGATTCTTCTAGTACAAATTTATGTAGATGATATTATTTTTGGTTCTACTGATGAAAAATTATGTGAGAGATTTGCTAAACTTATGTAGAGTAAATATGAAATGAGCATGATGGGTGAGCTGAACTTCTTTCTTGGACTATAAGTGAAGCAGACTAATGAAGGAATATTCATTAACCAGGCCAAGTACATCAAAGATCTACTTAAAAAGTTTGGCATGGAATCACCAACTCCCATGAAAACTCCCATGGCCTCTGCAACCAAGCTAGATAAAGATGAATCCAGTAAATGTATTGATATAATTTAATACAGAGGTATGATAGGATCTCTCTTGTACTTAACTACTAGTAAACTTGATATAATGTTTTGTACTTGTATCTGTGCTCGATTTCAAGCTAATCCTAAAGAATATCACTTAGTTGCTGTTAAAAGAATTTTCAGATATCTCAAAGGCACTCTATATCTGGGATTATAGTATCTCAAGGAGTCTCCCTTTGATCTAATAGGGTATTCAGATACAGATTTTATAAGATGCAAGATTGACAGGAAAAGCACTAGTAGTACATGTCAAATGCTAGGGAATAGGCTTGTCTCATGGTTCAGCAATAAGCAAATTTCAGTTTCAACTTCAACTGCAGAAGCTAAGTACATTGCTGCTGGAAGTTGTTGTGCTCAAATTTTATGGATGAAGAATCAATTAGATGACTATGGGTTTGATCTTAAGCAAATTCATATATTCTGTGATAATACTAGTGCTATATCAATTGTCGACGCCGGGTTTTCGCCCTTTTCGATTTTAGCCTTTTGATTGAATGATTTTTTGGAAAAGGTCAGCATTGATGTCGACGGGGTTTTGAAAGATTGTTTTTATGATGAGCCAATTAACCAGAGTCGCCAGTTGGTATTTTTGAAATGGATGTACCAACTCATCCGAGTTTTCGTTTTTTGTAAATCGCTGGCTCATGTGTGACTCCGAATTAATTGGTCTGCCAACCGAGATTCATAGAGTTCGGGGGCTTGCTTAAGTGAGGGGAAGGTGTTAGGCACCCCCCGACTTCCGTGAAACACGGTTACCGCAACCTTGATGCTTTCCTATCCTTTAATTCATGAAATATGTATGTGTGTGTGTATATGTGCGTGTGTGCCTAATGAATGTTGTGGTGAGTTTCGTATAAAAAGGAATTATTCCTGGTGTTTTATGAAAGAGACGTGTTTTATTTTGAGAATGCTTGAGAATGTCCCTTGGCCTATTCGAGAAAGCTTTATTTCTTTATGAGAAAGATTTGATTTTAATTGGCAAAAGCTATGAGATTTTAAATGTTGTTTTGGCAAAACAAGAATCTTTTAAACCTTTGTCAAAATAAGAATCGAAATCTATACATTGCTTTCATAAAATGATGGGCAACTTCTAGGATATCTTTAACCCTATGCACAAAGGTTTAATAAAACATTTCGTTCATTCATAAAAGCCATTTTTGGTGATGTTTGAAAATGATTTTCTTTGGCCTTCTCGTTTAATAGGAATCGACATTCATTAGCATTTCCAATTCTTATCCTCGTGATGCTAATATCCCACTTTGATTAATTTTATAAAAATCTTTATTGTTTTGGCTTTGAAATCTTATTTTTGGTGTTACAAATCTAATTAAATATCAAAACGCGTAGGGGGTTATTCACGGGCATGTAAGCCATCAAAATATCCCCGAACGCCAACAATCACATATTTCATTACTACGGGGCCTTAAATCCGATTCTCGCCTTAGCGTCGTTTTAAGGCCCAAACGATTACATGTTACAAAACGAACACCTTGCATCTACTACATATATCAAAACGTCCATCATCGGATTTGGACCACGGGGTCGCGTTCCTAGGCTCACACCCAAGATTACTACATGCCCACAAAATGAATACTACAAAACTAACCAACACGGGTTTGCCTAATACATCATGATATCCGAAGATGATAATCTAAATAAATTACATCCAATAAATCACTCTAAATAAGCTAGAAATTTCACCAATTGGATATCCTCGGGTTATTAGGAAGAAGTTTGTTCCGATGGAACCCTCACTAATAATCCCTAATCCATGATTGTTCAACAAGATATATGAAAATTACATTTAATTCAACCCAATAATATGATATAAGTTGCTATAACAAAGGGAATTTTTACCTTGCAAATGATCTCAAATGGATGTGAACTTGTGTATTTGAATAGGATAAAGAGTGTATTTGATACAATCAAAATCAAAAGAATATAAATCCTCTCTTTTTTCTCTCTTTTCTTCCTATTTTGTTGCAAAATCTCACTATTTTCTCTCAATTTCCGTGCTTTTGCTGCTGCAGAAATTCTTCTTCTTCCCCAAAACTGCTGAACTCTCCAACTCTCTGTATGCTGCAACGAAACTGAGCTGAAATAGGCTGGCCAAAGCCAGCCGCCTGCCTTCCACTCACCTGATTTTGAGTTCCGTGTTTTCAAAAGGCGCACTATTTGGCCGCAGATCAATCCGCGGCTGGACGGTTTGACTTTCTCGATTTTCGTGCCACGCCTCGATTTCCGTGCCGTAACGTCGGTTTTCGCAGACAGGCTTGTATTTGGCAGTTCGGGAATTTCCGGGAGACGTGCCACCTCAGTCGGGAATGCTCGTTTCGGACGGCCCTCTTGTCACTTCAGCTTTGGTCGCCAATCATCGCGGTGGTGCCGAGCATTCGCACTTGGGCCCATTCCTTCGCTCCCGCAAGCCGGTTCAATTGACAATTTTGCCCTCCTGTCACGGTTAGTATAGGGAACGCAAAATTTGTGTGTCTACAGCTGCCCCTCTTTATCCTGTTTATGCAATGTTAAGTGAAATGAACAGGATAAAGAATAGACACCCGATGCATGAATGACAGTGCACAAATTGACAATACATACGCGATGCAACGCATATAACTTATGATGCAATGTAAGATGTAAGGCATTCAAGATATTCGCAAAGAAAGCGTCAATGCGGATGATCGCCTCGTCGGGGCCGGGTTTCGTCACCGGTCACCCATCTCGTAATCGCCGGTTATCATCGCCAGTCGATCGTCTTGTCGGGGCCGGTTTTTGTCGCCGGTCACCCATCTCGTGATCGCCGGGTATCGTCGCCGGTCGATTGTCTCGTCGGGGCCAGGTATCGTCGCCGGTCACCAATCTCGTGATCGCCGGGTATCGTCGTCGGTCGATCGTCTCGTCGGGGCCGGGTATCGTCGCCGGTCACCCATCTTGTAACCCCCGGGTATCGTCGCCGGTTGGTTGTCTTGTCGGAGCCGGTTTTCGTCGCCGATCATCCATCTCTTTTGACTCTGATATGCTAGGACCTTGCCACCTAACCTGCATGGATCACGTACAGAGTTATCGTCTATTCAATGCGTGTGACATAATATTTAAAATGCAATTTTGATGAAAAATGACCCCTGTATAGTCTTTTGATACTGTTCTACAGATGTCATCATTTGTCGGGGTTTGCTTGGATCTCAGCCCCTCCCAGGGATTGCTCAGTTTTTGGACATCGGCCCCTCCTAGGGGTTGTTTACCACCTTGTTGTGGTTCGTTTGGAGGCCTTCCCAGGTTCTCACACCACCTTATTGTGATTTGCTTGGAGGCCTTCCCAGGTTCACTTACCACCTTGTTGGGGTTTTCTTGGATGCCCTCCCAGGGTGCTCACCACCTTGTTGTGGTTTGCTTGGATGCCTTCCCAGGTTCACTTCTTGTTTGGATACCAGCCCTTCCCAGGGTCATTGATTGTTTGGATACCAGCCCTTCCCAGGGATCATTGATTGCTTGGATACCAGCCCTTCCCAGGGGTCGTTGATTTTTTTGGATACCAGCCCTTCCCAGGGATTCGTTGATTGTTTGGATACCAGCCCTTCCCAGGGTTTCGTTGATTTTTTGGATACCAGCCCTTCCCAGGGATCGTTGATTTTTTGGATACCAGCCCTTCCCAGGGATCGTTGATTTTTTGGATACCAGCCCTTCCCAGGGATCGTTGACTTTTTGGATACCAGACCTTCCCAGGGATCGTTGATTTTTTGGATATCAGCCCTTCCTAGGGATCGTTGATTTTTTGGATACTAGCCCTTCCCAAGGATCGTTGACTTTTTGGATACCAGCCCTTCCCAGGGATCGTTGATTTTTGAATACCAACCCTTCCCAGGGGTTAGTGGTTTGGATCTCAGCCCTTCCCAGGGTGTTAGTGGTTTGGATCTCAGCCCTTCCCAGGGTGTTAGTGGTTTGGATACCAGCCCTTCCCAGGGTGTTAGTTGTTTGGATCTCAGCCCTTCCCAGGGTGTTAGTTGTTTGGATCTCAGCCCTTCCCAGGGTGTTAGTTGTTTGGATACCAGCCCTTCCCAGGGTGTTAGTGGTTTGGATACCAGCCCTTCCCAGGGTGTTAGTTGTTTGGATTTCAGCCCTTCCCAGGGTGTTAGTTGTTTGGATCTCAGCCCTTCCCAGGGTGTTAGTTGTTTGGATACCAGCCCTTCCCAGGGTGTTAGTTGTTTGGATCTCAGCCCTTCCCAGGGTGTTAGTTGTTTGGATACCAGCCCTTCCCAAGGTGTTAGTGGTTTGGATACCAGCCCTTCCCAAGGTGTTAGTTGTTTGGATCTCAGCCCTTCCCAGGGTGTTAGTTGTTTGGATTTGAGTGATTTTTTTTTTTCAAATGGGATGTGTGATCAACTTCATGTCTTGGATCTCCCACTAATATCGTCACGTACCATACCGCAAAAGCCATCACGGTCTGATCATTTGTGAGGTTGAAAGCGCCGTGCTTGTACTTTTCCCTGAAGATTTTCATTTTGATCGTACATGTATGCATGCAAAGATGTTATGCATGATCTTGGCAAATATGTTACGGACAGATGTATGTGCACACATATGTTTAGATAGAAATGACCCCTGTTCAGTCAAATGATACGATTCGACAGTCGTCATTGCTTGCCAACATTTGATTGGATCACGCCTCATCGTGAAGTGTAATCCCTAGACTTCAACATTGGTTTGGTATTCTGCCTGTTCTTGGTCGTCTTCATTTCATCGAGTTGAGGCAGTCTGTTTCGCTCTTTGTGATGATCGACAGCTATGTTGGCTCCTTGGCCTTTTGATCATTTCTGATGGCCGATATGCTGTTGTCCCGCATTATATCATCCTTGTATATGCTCATGCACTTGTTGTGTATCAAGAACGAATAAATGCGGATATAGTCAAATGGTAAAATTTCTCTTTGCCAAGGAGAAGACGCGGGTTCGATTCCCGCTATCCGCCCAAGATGGAGCAATTTATTTCATATGATAAAAAGAGATGAAACTTTTTTAGTTAGGGATAGTAATGGGAACAGTTATTCCATATATTTTGATATTGAAAATCATATTTTCGAGATTGACAATGGTCATTCTTTTCAGAGTGAACTAGAAAGTTCTTTTTTATAGTTTCTCCGGAATATTCTAGTTTAATCTTGAATAATGGGCATCTAACATTGACGATCCTCCCACTCCCTGATCATTACTTGTATGATAACTTCAATATAGTTTGGAATATTAACATTAATAGTTTGTGCCATTGACAATTATCTTCAGTCTCAAAATCTTTTATTTGAGGAGCTGACATTGTAAGTGGTAGTGGACAAATTACAGTAACAGTATTTTACATTTAATAGTTCCATTTGTGGTGAGATTGAGGGTTCCGGGTTATAAGAACCAGCACGGATGGTCAGTGATTTAACTATAATGAGAAAAGTTCTACATGATCCTGGATGTAACTCAAATAATAGCAGGCATCTGTGGGTTCAATGTGAAAATTGTTATGGAATTAAATTATACAGAAATTTTTTTAAATCAAAAATGAAATCTTTGTGCAACAATGTGGATATCAATTTAGAAAATGAGTAGTTCAGATAGAATCGAAACTTTTGATCGAATCCGGGGGTTAACTTGGGATCCTATGGATGAAGACATGGTTTTCTCTGGATCCCATTGAATTTCATTCGGACAGGATGGAGCCTTATGAGTCGAATTCCACCGTACGCGTCTTGCTTTTATCTGTACTCGCTTATATCGGGAGTTACCCCACGTATTGCTTGACGGTAAAACAGATAGTGGATTTGTTTCTGTCTTTTTTGTTGAATCTCCTTTTTCACGGCTCGATAGATAATTATTGATAAGCCCAATGATTTTTTTCCCGGTGTTTCCAGAATTACGGTTTAACCAACATGTTAACTTTAATCAGATTAACGATAAATTGGATCGGATTTTGCAGTTTTTTTCTTCTGGCCAGTACCAACTCGACGTGACCATAGAGCGTAGAACAGGGGTTCAAGAATCCGTTTTCTTTTTATAAGGGCTAAAATAATCACTTCTTTTTGGCTTTTTTACCTCCATATTTGTAGGGTGGTATCTCAAAAGATATGAAAAGATCTCCTTTCCAAGCCGTACATACGACTTTACATCGAATACGGCTTTCGCAGGAATTCTATATGTATCTATGAGATCGAGTATTGAATTCTGATTACTCACTAGAAATTTGAGTGATACCAGTTTCCCTCCTTTTCCCTGCTAGGATTGGGGAAATCCTGTATTTTAACATATCCATCACGATTGAGTCCCTTGTGGTTTCCGAAATAGTGTAAAAAGAAGTGCTTCGAATCATTGCTATTTGACTCGGACCTATTCTAAAAAAGTCGAGGTATTTCGAATTGTGTTGTTGACAACTGAAACCAGAAACCAGACACAATTATAAACCACACACGGACAAAGTCAGGGAAAAACCTCTGAAATTATTTCAATATTGAAACCTTGGACATATAATAAGTTCCGAATCGAATCCTCTTTAGAAAGAAGATCCTTTTGTCTTCATGGTAGCCGCTCCCAGTTCTTAGATCCGTGAAATAAGCATTCACGTAACTTGAGATATAGCAAATTCTGTAATTTGACCTCCCTTTGTATTTAACGAAAGTAGGAAGGTCGAAAATCCCAAAAAAAGAGATATTTAATTAATCAAAGGTCCAACTGATCACCAACGGCCTTGATATGTCGGTAAATTATGCAGTTACGAAAATAATCCAGCCAAAGTAATAGGAATTAAGACCTAACCTACGATTCCAAATAGAAAAACTTCAATCATTTTCAATTTGTTTGAAACGGAGGAAAAAGGAGGTAATATCTATAACCTAAATATTAATCCCGATATTACCAATGAATCTCAATTGACTAAGACATTGGTTAATATTCCACAGAATTCTCGCCGAAAGGTTTTCTTTTTATGAAATTTGGGTGGGGGCAAAAAATTTTTTTTCAAATATTAATTTCAAGAATAAGTTCGTATCTTGCTGAAGGAACCAATTAAATAGAGCTGAGGTTATAGTATAAAAGAATGCCGCTAGTAGAAAAACCAAAAAATAACTAGTTATAGTAGGCATAAAGGTGCTAATATGAAATAATGTTCTTTTATATACATATGTTTTAATAAAAAAAAAGCACTTTACCTAAGTTTCCCATTTTTTGCAAAGAAAGGAGATAAGCAAAAAAAATAACCAATTGAAAGAATAAGGTTAAAATTGAATGTTTTTTGATTCATCTATCATTATAGACGGCAACTAACACAAGAAAAAGTGATCAGGCCGTATAAAAAAAGAATATTGATCTCAATCCATTCTGCGACATCTACCCATCCCGCGGATTTCCTAATCAAACAACGGATTCATTTTGAGGCAAACTCTTGGGTAAACTTATAAAACTAATAATAAGAACTGGGGCGTTGTAACTTTCACCTCAAAAATTATAACTCTTTTTGAATCATTACATTGTGGAAATAAAAACTTTTTATTTTTTAATTGTATCGAGAATCCCATTTATCTATATTTTAGAGCAAATGGCAAAAGCTTATATTAATAAAAAAAATAAAATCTTCTAGTTTTGGGTCCAACTAGGATTCTTAAGACAAGTAAATTTCTATTCTCTTTTTCCTTTTTTACGTTCTACATTTTATCTTTACGTATTATGAAACCCTCGTCCTTGTAGTTAGGATCAAGAAAGAACCTTTTTGGGAATTCTCGATCTAATACCAACAATGCATGCATCAAAACGATTTGATTTACAATTATTTTCCTTCTTTGGTCTCCTTCCTTTCATTCACATCGAATACGATTTACATTACTTCTTATCTTACTTGTTACTGGACGACTAACCCAATTTCCTTAAAATGATGAAAAAAGAATTCCAACAAAATATCAACCAACCACGGGAGAAAATAATTAGAATGTGCGTGGAGGTAAATAATTCCAATATTAATCCGAATCTCAATCGATAACGCTCCCATTTTTAGTAAAATTCCGGCAAAGACAGCATACAAGTACTCTGCAATGGTGCTTCTCGCGTGATGTATCCTAGTAATAACCATGTATGTTAGGGGTATAAATCGGCGATTTGACACGTATCAATCCTAAGCAAAAGCAATAAAAAATCCAATATAGAATATTATTTCCAAGGTCATAAACAACTTAGGATATTGACTGATTAACTGATGTTTCAAAATTTAATGTTGGTTCATTAGAACTCATATAAACCAACACCCAGAACTCCCATTAAGAGAAAAATGGAACCTTCCCGCCGCCGTGTAATAAAAATAAATTTTGTAGCCGAGTAAAGGCGGTTTTCTTTCCCCCCCCCCATATGGAGATAAAAGTAGATAAACCGGAATTAATTTCTAAACTCCACTATGATAAAAAAAAAGTAAAAAGGTCCCGAGAAGCAAAATGATCCTAGTTTGCCCGCTGTACATTGCTAACGATCAGGGAAAATGGAAATAATCAAGAATCTCGAGTAACTGGCCGAGCCGCTAAAGTAGCTAAAGTGGTGATGAATCCCGTTAGTAAAATGGGTCCTATAGAAAGTCCATCTATCCCTAATCTCCAATGGAAAGCAAAAAAATTGATCCATTTAGTAGAATTGATGTAACTGCTACGGATGGTCCGATACTGAATAAACGAGTATCTCCTCTCGATGGAAGAAGATTCTCTTTGAAAAGTAATTTTGTACCATCTGCTAAAGCTTGAAGAATTCCCAAAGGCCCGGCGTATTCAGGTCCAATACGTTGTTGTATCCCTGCAGATATTTCTCTTTCTAACCAAACAATTACTAGTACACCTATTGTGATTCCTAATACAGGAGTAAAAATAGGGACAAACATCCATATGATCCCATAGACCTCTTTTAAGGATTCCAATCTAAAAAAGAATTGATAGCTTGTACTTCTGTTGTATCTATTATCATTTTAACGATCAACTTCTCCCATAATGATATCTATGCTACCTAGTATCGTCATAATATCAGCCAATTTCATTCTTTTAACTAACTGAGGAAGGATTTACAAATTGATAAAACCCGGGGGTCGGATTTTCCATCTCCAAGGAAAAACACCCCTATCCCCTATCAGAAAAATCCCCAATTCTCCCTTTGGGGCTTCGACTCTCACATAAAGTTCTTGCTTTGATAATTCAAAAGTCGGAGAAGGTTTTTTACTGATGAATCGATAGTCAAAATCATTCCATTCTGGATCCCGTACTTTATCAAAACGTCGGATTTCTAAATTCTCACATTCAATATTAGATTGAATGGATAATTTACTTCTAGAGATATAGAAAAGGGGCAAAAAGAATAGGCCTTATTATTCCTACATGTTCCATTAGTAACATTCCCTTGAGATGTCATTGCATAGTTGATTTGTGTTTAGTCTTTCCCGATTAGAAGTCGTATAGGAATTTAGTAGAAGTGGATTTATTGGATTGGTTCATCAATAGTGTTCGGTCAGAATCCCTTTTTGACTCTGCACCGTTGATTCCACTATTATTAATGAGCAATAATGGAATAATTCCTTCATAGAGATAGGGGACATAATTCACATGGATATAGTAAGTCTTGCCTTGGGCTGCCTTTAATGGTAGTCTTTACATTTTCCCTTTCACTCGTAGTATGGGGAAGAAGTGGACTCTAGAGGTACTACTAATTGATTGAGGAATCAAACCGTCTCAATTGTTTTTATAGATCATTCTGCAACGCCGTTTTGAAGTATATACGCACTTTCTATGAGAAAAAAGATAGACATAGTGGTTGTCTAACGAGATATTATGCATAAGAAAATCTTGCTTTAGGCTCCGAGTTCACATTATTGCGCACTTACCGCTTGTTTTATTATTTTCGAAATTGAATTTCTACTTTATCGGACTCATTTCATATCAGGAGTTCAAGGCATTAAAAATCTGTGAGGTTTAAAAGTTTTTTTTATTCCCTTTTCGAAAATCGTAAGAAGTGCCCATAGAAACTCCTGTTCAATGA